>VWZS01008003.1:0-108301 GCA_013397075.1 Rhabdornis inornatus
TACCGGGGACTAGCAGTGACTCTTGAGTGCTTAACAATTCTATTATGATTTGATACAGTAAAAACCCTAAATTAGTTACTCTGATAACATTTATCTATTTTTCTTCAGTCATCTGAAGTCTCAATACCTCTAGTTACATTTTAATATTTTTAATGTTTGTTTCGTGAGATGTATTTAACAAATGTCCTGAAATGAGAAGCTGCTAATAGCATAGAAAAGAGGTGTGTTAGCATCCATGTTTTCCTCAAAGTAATTAAACAGTATATAGAATGTTTCTAGAGGGGGGTAAATTTGTTCTGTTTCTGTAACTTAAAAAGAATTGTGGTTCTTACAGTTTCCTTTTCTTAAACAAAAGTAAGCTGATTGTCATCAAGTGACTCATTTTCTCTCTGGCTTTTTGGTCAATTGTAATGGTGATGTTGAGGTAAAACTGCAAAATGTCTTGCAATACTAACACTTTAAAAGCTCCATACATAAAAGTAATGTTTTGCAAATTATGTATGCAAATTTTCTTCATTTTATAAATAGAATACTTCCCAAGTAGTAGCAATGTGCAACAAAAGAGATAATAGAACTCTGTGTCATCCAAACTATCCCCTGTATCTTCATGAAGCGGATATCTCCAATACTCAACTTTGCAGAGGAATCCTCAGAGCAACCTTTCACCCATGCCTGCTAGCCAGGGAACACTTTCCAAATCCTTATTAAAAACTCAACTAGTACTTCCTATGGAAAGAGGAGGTACCCAAGGCTATAGTATGACTGGATACGAGGACTGCAATTGTATAGAATAGTATTTGAAATGTCAAGTTCAGTGTAAGAAATTGACCACTTCTGACATCCTGGTTTATTTTGCTAGCAGAGATTGCAGAACATTTTTTCCTGACCTAAATTTGGACATGTCTTGTTTAGAAAGCAGAATTAACAGTCTGGCGTTTAAGAAATTGCAATATCTTAAGTAGCACCACTGTATGTACAACGTACTGTGTTTAGTTAAGGTTTGTCCTCTGATGCTGCAGAGGGAAAAGGAAGTAAAACAAGGACAGAAGAAAGACCCAGAAGCCAAGCTGAGCATTAGAGGAAGTGCTGGAGCAGAGACAGGGAATTTTCTTAATCTTGGAAAGCAGAGAATAGAAGTTCTGAGATCGGTATGATATACCAATGGAGAAATCAAATTTTACCAGCAAACAGTGATTGATTGTTCCTTAGATTTTTATCATGTCTTGGGAGAATAAAACCATTGTTCTTTATACCCAGATTGAATTTTGGAGTACTGTTTTTACTAAAATTCATTGTTGCAACCTGAGCAATGTTATCAATTACTTTCCTAATTACCATGTGTATGTAAGAAAGCTCTCATGAGATGGAAAATTGTTTTGTGAGATTCACGGATTGCTCATTTTAGAATGACAGCCAGAAAAATGAAAAAAATGCAACAAGTTATTTGTTTTCTTCCATCCTCCTTAAGTAATGTAGACTTAAGCCCCATTCAGGTACTCTTTTACTGAGAATGATGGGTTGTACTATCACATTTGTGTCTTTTCCAGACCATCTCTGCACTGCAGGGAGCTATGCAGTGAAGCTTGGAAAAGAAACCAAACCCAAACTTTGCTTTTGCAGCTTGGTTTTTCTTACAACATATTTAGAATAGTATGACACTGAATAGAAATTATGGTCTGGGCCAACTGTAACAATATGAATGGAATTCACAGTAGGTTTCATAACATAGGTGCAAAGAAGATTGTATTCACTTAGGGTGCTCAAGTGAAGAGGACATAAAAAGAATAAAGTAAAGAGAGAAAAGAATGATCTAAGATGCTGCTAGGTAAGGAACTTCATATTTTTTTCAAAGCCAGTTAAAATATTAAAATTACCTCTGTACAGGCTTGCACATAATCAGTTAAATGAGTTTTCTATTGACTCATACAGATCTAGCAGAGTTCACAAATGTCTTTGATGAAATAATTTTCCCCTTTTGTAAAGTTCAGACTTAATTTTAGAAGTTGTACAAAGCCTTTGTAAACAACCACCCTTTTTTACTTTGTAAACGACCCCCTTTTCTACAAACATGTCCTAAAATCAGAACCTAGTATCTGTCTCTTGTCCACTGAAAGTCATAATAGAAACTGCCAATGGCACATTTTCGTGTGAAGTTTTTTTATTATTATCTTTCAATATCTTATTTCTAAGTTTATGCAAAAACAAAAGGAAGACCAAGTAATAATAGCTGGTGTTTCTGGGGAAAAATGGGGCATGAGAAAAATAAAAACTTGATGGATATGGAAAACAGAATTGCATGAAATTTACTGTTAAAAATTGGTGGTTTGGTTGTTTTGGTCTCTTTTAAAATAAAAAAATAAAATGCATTTTGGAAGTAAATATTGGGCAAATTAAGGACTTGGCTCCTTCTGGTGGCCTAGAGGCTAAAACAAAATAGCTTTGATTTCTAGGCTCAGCCTCTTCCACAGTCAGCATTCTGAATTTTAAGGTTCTCTACCTTTTCTGACTACCTTTCCAAGTTCCTCGATAAAGAGCGTCATTGCTACTTCAGCTCATTGTCAGAGATAAAATATTGTCTCAATAGTGTCCTTTCTTCCTGCAGCTTCACTTATCACTTTATTTGACAAACAAAAGCAGCTTTTTCTCTATCCTTCCTATCTCAATGGTAGCAAAAGTGGTAAGGAGAAAGAACTCTTTAGGAGTTCTAAGAGAGGTAGAAAAAATGGGCAGGTGAAGTACAGAAAATTATTAACCTTAAAGAATCAATGAAGATGAAAATGCATAAGCAACTTAGTCTGGATTGGGAATTTATTTTCTAAAACCTTGAGGTGGTGAGGGAAAAATCTAATTTTATCTTTTAGCATAGAATCAAGCAGAAATATATTATTACCAAATTACCAGTATATATGCACGAGAAATATACCAGGGCAGTGGAATACAACAAAATAAAAGGAGTAAAGAAGATTATTCATCTAGGTAATTTTGGAAGACTTAGTGCCTATACTGTCTCTCTGCATTGATGGCCCTAGAAACATAGAATCCTTATTTTAGTTCTTGGTTTGTCACTAAATGAGATGTGTAAAACGGGTGATGAAAATACTCCTTGTAGTGTAAGAAGCTTAATCTGCACCACGATAGACACAATTTAGTACAAAATGGTGAAGATGGGACATTGGATGCAACCCCATATAGCTGATCATATTGTATGTTAATTACTTGGTCATTTTCAGTAGTCCCGTAAAAGTGATGACCAAATGTGCATTTTAGTTGTGAGATAAAAAGTTCTTGTAGAAGACTTGCATGATTTTCATGGATGAGATAAGCAACCTTCATAAATTGGAATCAAATGTCTTATGAGCTACTTTTAAGTGGTTTAAAGTGGCTCAGCTTTGTGGTGCATCTCCCTGTCCTCATGCCTGCGCTTTAAGTCTACAGTTGACAACACCTGGTTATGATACTGCCACAGCCTGTACATGTAGCTGGTATGGTAGTCTACAAGGACATTGTGCACAGACACAGACACAGAAGGAGTAGGAAAGAAAAAAGAGTAAAAAAGTATGCTCACTGATCAGGAGGTTACTGAAACACAAACTAAATGGGTTGGAGATACAAACGTGAGGACTTTGAAAATTTTTAATGACTGAGGAGAAAGAAATAAGATGCTGAGACTTTCCTGTTGGTCCTCTTACATAAATGATTTATTAAGAAGAGAGTATTTAGTATGGGGTTTCATTCTTTTTATTTTTTCTCCAGATACTGCCACAGCATTTTTGAAATTTAAGTGATGGGTATGTCCTTTCAAAACTTAGTCACCAGTCTTCATGACATTATTTGCCAAAATTTCCATTGATATGAGTGTTTGCCACAGTTAAGCTTGCAAAAGCTATGATGATCCTTTAGGATTTTTTCAGTAGCCATGAATCCAGAGGGAATCTGGAGGATAAAAGAAAACCCAACATTTTGAGGAGGATAAATGATCAGGGATTTTTTCAGCCTTTTAAATTCTAGACCTGTTGTGTGAGTCATTGTGCAAGTGATGCTCACTGCTCATAGCATGCAGAGAACACAGTTGCGGTTTTGTCATTGGCATGTGTTAGTAAGGACTTGTAAGCAGGGATTGCTGAGTGAAATTAATTGCATTACATTACTGATGTCATGTTCAAGTCTGACTTAGGAAAGAATGTTCTGGGATTTTTACCAGTGCTGTAATAGTTTTCTTACAGTATTTCAGTTTACCTTCTGCACTTCGCTGGATTAGTGAATGGAAAGCAATTTACAGAAAGAAACAGGCTTTGGAAAGATGAAAGGAAGATGAAGTATCTTTTTACTTTGTGTTGTTATTAAGATTCCCCTCTTCAAAATGTCTTCATCTCAATATAGATGTTACTGGAGGCGAAGGATTGGGAGTGGGGCTCTGGTGGACCAGCTGGAGTGTGTAAATGGGGGCTAGTATAGACGCAACAATGCTTGGTAAGTTCCTAAAAATTATGTTGACAGCTGTTAAGCTCATCTATACTCAGTGTGTTTTTTGAAGAGAAGCCAAGGAATTTTTAATCAAGGAAGATTACTGAGCAGATTACTGTGTGCTTAAAAATAGACTTACTTTTATTAGTAAAACTTTTTGTATAAGCCTGAAGTGTTACATTTTTCACTGAAAATGCAAAAGCTGTTTTGATTTAAAACAGTATTAAATTATTATGAATGAGATGGAAAGAGATAATGAGATTGAAAGAAGATAATATTTATTCTGTTTAATCGAAATGTTGTATAGGAATGTCAGCATGAGTAATATAAATGCATTTTAACTTTAGAATTTAATGGATCTCAGGCTGACATTTCAAGGGAGAGAGGATTTTCAGTGACTTGTTAGATTGGAAAATGTCTGATTTAAAGAAATTTTTTTATGGAATGCTTTTGTGTGAAGTTATTTTGGTAATTGCTCTCTTAGGACCAATTGCTAGTCTTTTCCCACACTAATGAAACTAGGTCACTAGTTTTTGGCACTCATCCAAGTTGTGAGATTTATTTGGTGTTCAAGCACACTGTCTAGAAATAGTGATGCAATGTCAGCAAGGCCACTTTTCATTTCATGAACATCATTTTCAGTGCCCTGGAATTAATTTATTCACTGACCTGTTAATAACTGCAATCTGTCACTGGCTTAACAGAGGCTGAGGGAGCGTCTGGAAATAGTCATGGTCACCCTACCAGGTGATCAGTTACAGGACTGCTGTTCAATGTAACATTTTTTGGTTTTGATCATGCAGAAGAGTCTGGCTGTTAATGAAAACAAACCAGCAACTTAATCAAAAGGAAAATACATGTAATTAGTAAATATCGGAGAGAGATTGAAGTGGTGGTTTTACCCCACAATAAACTACAGTGTATCTGAGAATATTCTGGTTACCTTTGAAAAAGTACAGAAATGCTGCATCTGTAGATACATAATTCTTTGGAAAAGCACATTATACTAGTGTTGTCAAATAACAAGAAGGTTAGTAAACTGAATTGGCTGGTGTTTCAGGTTTGTTCTCATCCCCAACTTTACAATGTTTTTGTTGAAATCAGGATTGTCTTTTGCCACAGGCAGGGCAGGCAGTTGTTATGTTGTGGCAGTGGGTTATTCTGCAGAGTAAAATAGCTGTTAGCCCTTTTCTACCTCATATGAGCCAGAGCCCTGGAGAGACAAGCTTGATGCTGCCATTGGGGGAGAAGGATTCAATGGTCAGAGAACAGTTCTTACTGTACAGTGACACAGCTGGCTAGCAATTCCTAGCAATGCTGCTGCTATCTTCAATTTTTCTGTTTCTGCTGTAGAGAAGCATCAAACCTAGCTCTACAGGAATCCCCCCCAACTTGTGTATCCTAGCTCTGAGCCTTTTACCTTACTTTAGATCTGAGTATTTCTCCTGTTCCTCATTTACCATTCCCCATGGTACAGGCTGCACAGCATCCTGGCCTTTAATCCACCGTCTTGAAAAATTAAATTTTGCCTATAGCAGTAAAATGGCTCTGATTAAAGTATCAGGCATCATCACTCCAACTAGTAAACCCTACTCTTGGGTATATATGGGGTCAGGCTTTTCTAGACTTGTGAAAAAACTGATTTTTGGGCACAGATTAAAGCTTAATAATGAAAAAGTTTTTTAGGGGATTTTTTGTGTTCTTTGGTTTGTTTTTGTTATGGAAGTGTTATTGTTTTGAGGGATTTTGAGATGTGATTTAATACAGCTGAGGAGCTTCTGAGTTAGGGTACTTCTTGTGATATTTGAGGTATTACATTTCTGATGGAACTTAAGCAAAGCATAGTTCTGATCTGCTATCACTGCCATTGCAAGCATAGAAAGAGTTGCCATTTTTTTGGTCTCAGGTTTCATAATCAGTAGTGGAGTTTTTTTTTGGGTTTTACTTTCAGATAAAACTTGTGGCCTGAATTTCCATGGCTGAGCAATGATAGTTGAAAACGTGTCCCTTCTTCATTGTGCCTTGGAAAGGTGATGTAAGTGAATAGCTATTTTTATTTCTAATCTGATTTTCTCCAAGGCTTGTTTAAATGTCTTAATGACATTTGAGGATGGAAGAACACTAGGGGTCTTTTTTAACAGTAACTTTTATGTTAAAATGGAGTATCTTTGAAAATTCCAATTTTGTACAGTGTACCTGAGGTCTTTAGAGGGGCCAAACGTCTTTTTATATCCATTGAAGTATTATCCTACATATCTGTAGTGCTGACAGAGAATTTATGAAATCAAATTTGAGGGCTAGTTGTTTTTCTGGAATTTTATAGGAAATACTTTTTTTAATTTAAAAAATGGCAAAATGGGACTAAAAATATCAGGTTTTTCTCATTGACTCTTGCTAAAACCAGTATTTTCTATGGAGACTTGTATAAAGGGCAGTAGCTACTGCATACTCCTCTGTTTTGTGATATTTATTGTATCAGACTGCTAGCTATATGATTTCCCTACATGGAACAAAGAAAGATCTGGCTACTTTGCATAATATCCAGTCTTTTAGTGTATGGAATGCTAGCAAATTTTGATGACTTGGTCCAAGGCATCTTTTGATGTCTCCTTTGTTTTCAGATTCTTTCAAGTGACAGTAAATTAAGCTGCTCTCTATTCTCTCCATCTGCTGACTGGTCCCCAAAGTCTTTGTAATAAAAAAGAGTAAAAACAAAGTAAATTATAAGTGATTAATTTTCTAATATGATAAAGCATAAAACAAAAACTGGAGATGAACAATGCGAAAGAACATTTTGATCTAGTAAATCACATAGATGCAGGACATACTTGATTTTTCATGCTAGGTAGATCAAATGAAAATGATTTGGATACATCTCCGTGTGTTTGAGATCTGTGTTTTTCTTACAACATACTATGGAAATCTTTTTGGTTGTATTAGTTTTTAAATTACTTTTAGGAAAATTATTTTGGTGGTTTATAGTGTTCTTATGCTATTACATTATTATTACATAGTGTGGTCATGATTCACATGATTGTTTTTTGGGGGGAGAGCTTGTTTATTTTTTGTTTCAGAAAAAAATAGAGAAATATGTTAATGTTTGGTGACTTTCTAAACTCACAGTTGTTTTGGCACGTTGAAACTAGCATGTTTGGAAAATCTCTCATCCTCCATCTCTAGTTCACCTGCATTGTAAGATACATATAATAGAGCAGTTTAATCACCTAAACATATGTATCAATGTTGTTCTTGAAAATAGCAGTATGCTAAGGGTTTGCTGGGGGTTTTTTTTGTCATTACTGTGACAGAATTTTTTTCATTTTGCTGAGCTTGGCATCTGCTATATTGACTGTTTCAAATGTGTTTCTATGACACTTTTGCCAAATGTTTGCATTTACCAATAACATAAACTAAGTGCAGTTTTCCTCTTCTGTCATGAGGTCACTTTTTTCATCTGTTTTTACTGGGCAAAGCTCTTTGGAAAATATCTCTCATAACTCTGTCTTATTGTAAAGAGTCAGCAGGTGATACTTCTCCCAGCAGAGCTGGAGTAAAAGTAGGCCTTGCAGAAAGCAGATGAGTTAGAACCAATTAAAAATATTGGAAGTGTTCATAGGTTTGAACATTTTATGTGTTGAATTTTCACTGTACGTTATGTGACTTTATTGTTGTAACTCTGCCTTCAAAATCATGAAGCCATTCTCAGGTGCATAATCTCAATTACATCTAAAATTTTGGTGAATTCACGTATCTTCTAAACAGAAGGAAAAATTAAAACATCTCCCGAGTAATTTCTTCCAGCCTATATGAACGAGTGAGATGCTGGGTGGATATTAGAAGAAAAAAAATTCTGGTAAATTCATCTTACATCACACACTTCCCCACCTTTTTTCTGTAGTGGAAGTCTGTCCCAGTGTAGCAATAAACATGGGAGACGTTGTCCTCTTAGAAAAGATCAGTGAAGGGAAGCTTCTTTGATTGGAAATCTGATATTTTCTGTATAATTTCCTCTTTCTGGATGAATCTTAGAGTGCTACTACACCTGGAGTCCAACACAGGAAGCCAAAGTTAAAGTTTTTCTCTCTGTACCCTGCTACCTGGTTGGACAACTCTCAATTCAGACATCCAGTAATTAGGTTAATCTTAATTGTCAGAACAGAGGCATAGACTAGCGAAAGGACCTAAGTGTTGATGAGTTTTCATGCCCTGAAGTAGAAGCCAACCTTTCCTTTGAGGTCGTTCCTAGAAGGCTGTTCTTGCCAACAGAAGATGGCATGTGGAACTCAGTTCCCTAAACATGGTATCCTTGTGCCTTAGAGTGTCTGATTGGGGTTCTGGTTACTTCTGTGGACTTGCTGTCAGTGCAGGAGCTGTACAGGTACTGCAACATCCAAAGGCACTTTTCAAACTTAGATGTATTAAATCGAATCCCATGCATAATCTCAGTGTTAGAAGACTTAAAGCACAGAAGGCTTTATGGGGGGTTTCTTGTAAAATACAGAATGTAAGAGCAAATTGTTTCAAACAGATGTGTCGGGGTTTGGATTATTCTTCCTTTTTTTTTTTTTTTAATTTCTTTCTATTACTTAAAAGGGATCAGCAGTGTACAATTCTGTGCATGTGATATACTCTGATAACAAACTCTTGCAGGTACAGACGTATACCATAGGTCTGCACATAGCGATTGTAAATATACCAAATAAAATCCAAGAGGAAAAAGTGTGCTTCAGAATAAATATTTAAGTGTATGTTGCATGGCCATAGCCAGTAATTTCCTTTGAATTTTGGTATATAAAATCTTACATAAAAGATTGTAGCAACTCTTTTATAAGTAATAACTCATAAAAATAGAGTAAATGTTCATATTTTTATTATTTTGTTTTCCATTTCAGTCTTCATTTTGAATAAAATTTTAAAAAGGTGAGAAAGAAAAGAGTTGATACAGAATTAACTGCTTTCGATATGAAAGAGAAATGTGATCATTTGAAGACCAAATGCTCTCTGCTATAATAATTCTGCCTGAAAATTAGCTGGTAGCTATGATCTTTTATTGAAATTCCTAAGTTCAATGCTAGATTCGTCGTGTACTAATTGCCATGAGTTGGAGTGAGGCAATATGTAGCATGTACTTTAAAGTTCTTTCACCTGAGGAAATTAATAGACAGTTTTAACCCAGTCATATTGAACTATCACTTGCTACAGGACTGAACCCATAGCAGTGAAAGATTTCTTACTGCTTCTGTAAGATTAGAGGCAGAAATGAGTGTCGGAATTTTTGATAGTTAAGTTGCTCAAAAGCATGTTATGCCTAGCCAGCTTTATAACTACTACACATGATCAAAAGTCTTCATGCTGAGCACTTTAGAAGTGCCAGATTTCTGGATATCTATCTCTTCAACTGAATAGGAGGTCACCCAGAGCATAACACTGTTGCCATTAAAAAGCTTTCTTTTCTTCAATCTTGAAGTGAGAAATACAGAAGAAGAAAGAAACACTGGGAGTACAAAAATAATAGTACATGCAGCATAGGAAGCAGCTATTGTTGTCCTTACTCATTGTTCATATGAAAAAAATAAGCTTCCGTGAATTAAGAAGGATTTAAGGTAGTCTTGGAAATGTCACAGGTCCAAATAGTGAAAAAGCTGATGTGTTGTCAGTTCTGATGCTTCTCCATTTTAAAATGGGTTAAACCCCAAGTAAATTGTTTACATGTTCTGTAAAAGAGATGTCCTAAATTAGAGTATAGAATGTGACTACAGATTGTATTGTAGCTACAGATTTTGTGATATACTAGAATTCCCTGCAATACATATGGAATATGTAGACAAGACTTTTTTCCAGGTCAGAGAGGTCTACTCTGCTTTAACCTTTACTAAATTTTTTTCTTTAGAATACCTTTTTCTTTTTTTTTTTTTGTTTTTTAATTTTTAAAATCTTAATTTAGTTTGGTGTGGTTGAATGTCTGCAAATGTTGAATGTCATGCTTTTCTGTTCCTAGAGAAAAGGTGATTTTGCATAATGGAACCAGTAATAGTGACAAAATTTCTCTGTTGTTTGCTTTTGAAAAAACCCACTCCAACACCCCTGAAAAAAAAGCCCCCCAAGCCTCCAGTGTTTATTCCTCCAGGAAAATAAGTTTTTATTTAAAAAACAAAGACAAAAAAATCAGTGAAAGTTATGTTTTGCATTTCTTGTTCTGGTGGGCCAAATAAAATAATTGTTAGACTAGTATGTGTTTCAGGTTTTTCCGGTGCCATATATTTTAGCAGATTTGTGTAGATATCTGTTAGCTTGTCCTGTAATCCAGGAGCTAGCTCCTGCATTAGAAAAATTAGGTCTTCAGAATTCCTTTATCTGGACGTGGTCCTGAACTTTTCTAGGTGACCTTTCATGGATATTTGACAAGGTGATCACCAGATGTTCCTTCCAACTTAACATTCACTGATTCTGTGATTTTAGCAGTTCAATGTAGTATCAAAACATGTTCTTTTGGGGTTTGATTTTTTTATTTCTCAGAATCCACATCTTTACTTCTCAGCACAACATAAAGAAACATGTTAAATGTGTATGTGAGTCTAAGTCTGGATGTTTTTTTTTCCTTTTCCCCTGCCCCTTGCATAGAAAAGAGAAGTAGTGCTTCACAGTGGTGAGGTATGGTGTGTCAATGGAAAAATCGTTGAATTTCCTGAAAACATCGTTCAAATAATAAAATATTATTGCAGTCTCATGCTATTTTTCTGATTTGTTATTTTTTTATTCTCTTGTTTCCTGATGTAGTAGAACTTCATATTATCATTTCTGACAAAACCCCTACTCCAAATGTTTCATTACATGTAGTATTCATACTTTAGTCTTTAAAAGAAAGGAGTTTTAGTCTTTTAAACAAAGGTGTTTTATGATTTCTACCTTCTTTCTTCTTACTCTGTGTGGTGTGGATGGTAAACTCACTTTCATGTTCTTCTATTGATTGTAATAGGCTTGCTGTAGATCTGTAGTGTACTGCTGCATAACCAAGGATAAAGTATGTGAGATGCAGTTACTGAGTTGCTGCTGAAGGGAGTTTGGCTTAAGCTGTCACATCAGGAAGCCAGCTTGAGTAACAGGAAGGAAAAAGTTATCCTTACAAATAAATGCAGAGTAGTGAAGTACTAATACTGCTGCAGCTAAGATTGGGATGAATTTGGCTGTTTAGTTGAAGATCTTTTCCTGCTCTAAAAGTAAAATATGTTCTGAGATTATCTTAAAAGTGTCTGTATCTTACTGAAAATGTGATTATCATGAACAGTCACATTTAAGGAACAAGAGATCCACAAGGTCCAGTGATTCTTTACCCAGAGGGTGGCAGGACAGAAGATATAAAAAGGAATGGGGAGACAGCCTAGCACAGCACCTTATCCAATTCTAATTTGAGTGTGTATGAGGATATAGATGTGAGGATCAAATTGTAATAGTTAATTTCAAAGTGTGTCATCAGACTGTAGAGAGACTACTAAGAACAACTCTGAGATTGGTGGTGAATTTTTAGAGTAATAGGTCTTTCAAATGGCTGAAGAAGTATTTATCTGAACTTAACATTACTATACTCTAGCGTGCCTGACATTACTGACTGAGTTGCCTTGGGGCATTTGTTCCAGGTTTTGCTGGGTCATGTTGGGTTGCTTGTTCTAGGATTTGTTTCTAACTACCAAGTGGGAATCTTTCAACATATGTCTAGTGCCTCTGCATATGCAAAGAATATATAGCATGATCTTAACTAAAAGGTTTTCTTTTGAAAATAATATTGAGATAATTGCTTTGTTTTGATATTCAGGAGAAAAATTAGATTTTTTTGTTTGTTTTATTTGTTTATTCTTATCAAGGATGTAGTTTAGCTGTTGCAGTTTTCATCATTCTCTGAAGTAGCCATTGATAGAGGTAAGGTTCTGCATTGCCTGAAGAATTGTGACTGAAATCCATCAAGAATGCCAAAGTAAACAGATATGAAAAATCCCTCAACTAATGCAAGTGTCAAATTTTCTTTGCTTAAAGGAATGATCTCTATTTATATGTACATAGTCTAATTCTGTCAGGGACACTGTTACTGTTAGGCATTTACATAAACAGATCAATAAGCACTTTCCTTAGGGGAAGTGCATTTTCAAGATCATAGATCCATCATTTCTCTGTATGATGATGTTGACTTTTTTTGTCGCAGAGAAATGAATGCTTAATAATAAAATGAATATTTCTGTTATTCCTGTAACATTATTATCAGATCACAGGTTTCTGAAAGGTTGAGTGTATATAATATTTTACAGTGAATTTTTAGTGTACAGCTGAATAGATGGTAAGGTTACACTAATGATAGATTTTTAGTAGACTAGATAATAGAATCATAAACACAGACCAAGTGTGGAGTTTGGTTGGCTGGCTGTACATGACCAAACATGACTTTTGACATTTACTGAGACAGGTCTGGCAGTTTCAGCAGGTGTATACAGGGTCTTTACTGTCCCTTTCCTCTGCAAAATAGTGATGTCCACTAAAATGAAAGTAATTTTTGGGGAAAAGTTGAGGTGATGATTTTTCTTCCTGGTACTTACCTTCTATATAGAGATTTAAGCAGGTGAACATAATATCTTTGAAGAATTTAAGGTCAGCTTTAACAAAGTGTAATGTCATAGTTATTTTGTTTTAAATAATCGTAGGTTATGAAAAATGTTTTTGTTAGTATTTTTAAATAACTTGAATTTTTTTTGGATTAAAAATGTTACTGATTCATTTTTGATCTTCAGATACGTGTGAAGTAAAGCATGAGTAGGAATTTTTATGTCTATTCTTGGAAATGTAAAGTAACTCCAGACTAACCTCACTGACACAGAAATAGGATATTGGAACATGAACTATTCACGATGTAGCTCATTGATTTTTGAATGTCTGATTAAAGTAAATTACATCAATCACTGAGATGGCAATGTAGAAATATTGAAGTGGTATAATAGTAGTAATCAATTCCACAATGAAAAATTCGGTTTTAAGAATGTGTGTAGGAGGAAATTTTTCCCCAAGAATTAACTTCATTTGAATATCATTTCATCTAAATAGAACACACCACCGTTTGACTGATATTTTCATTTCTAGTAATCACTGACATTCTTCGTGAGAAGTTGCTTTTGATTCCACCTCTTGAATATTGGTCTGCTAAGTTTTTGTTTCTCTACACTAAAAAAAAAAAAAATAAAATAATATGCCTTATTCTGATTTTCATTGCATCATATGATGAGTCAAATATTTCCAGCACTTCTTTGTTAGTTATTTTCATGGTCAGTCTGCCAGTTTTCTCTGTCATCTTTTGCTGTGATTTACTAAGGTCTTTTAATGGTTGGTGAAAAAGGCTGATTTGCACATTTTTTAGCCTCATAATCAAGTCTGTGTCTGATTCAGTCAAAATCTTAAAATGTCATTTCTAAACACAATCAGAATTAAGCAAGGTACACTTACTTCTTCAAAATAATTTTCTTAAGATGTTAGGGAGATTTTTTTTTTAAATTACTGATTTGTTGTAATGTGGACTCCCAAATACTTAGAAAAAATTACAAACCTCTCTACTTAACTAAGTAAATCTTTTATAATATGTGATTAAGGAAAATCCAGATTGATTCCATAATGTACCACACTCCTTTTTTGTCTTTCTGGGGAAGAAATATGATATTGAATATGGAACTAGGTGGAATCTGGCTTCATACAGTAGTTAATGTTTTGTTATTGCAAAGGCTATTTCATAATGCTTTGCCATCATAGCTGTAGTTTAATAGTGCAGAAGCAGTAAGTAACCAATGAAAAAGTTTATCAGTTTGAAAATCCTACTTGCAGAAAATGGAGAAGCTTGCTAGTAGTCATCTACTTATTTAATTATTCTAGCTCCAATTTATGTTTACCTCATTAAAAAATACATAGTTTTAGTCTTCAGTGTACTTTTGGTCTTCTACTTCCAGGCTGCTTAGAAACCAGACATCTGAAGCTTCATTAAAACTTGTCAATAAAACTTTGCAGATAAGATAAATAAGAATTTATATCTCTACTATTAAGTCCATGCTGTTTATTTGTGCTTGGTGTCACTGACCTTGCCTTGTGACGCTAGGCAAATATGAATGATTCCAAATAATTTTAATGGAATTTCGCACAACTAAGGACTCTCTCATTTACCTGGAACTGAGGTTCTAATGAACTATTTAACCTAAGTTAAACTTGTAGAAGTTGATACCATAGTTGTTGTGTTTTCAGGAGCCTAAGTAAATGTAGATTTACAAGATAACTTAGTGAAGTAGATATATACATAATGTTACACTGTATCTGAGTAATTTTAGTTGTTGGATACTTATGTTTACTGTAACTCCAAGTGTTCCCTGATCTAGGGTCATGCTGTAGGGTGCCCAGTTCGTTTTGCTTATTGAACTTGCTCTTTTGAATTATTTTAAGCAGAGGTGATGAAAAGTAGCTCAGTGAATGTTTAGTGAATACTAGAATACAGAATCCTTTAGGTTGGAAAAGATTTTTAAGATCAAGTCTAGTGGTTATTTACTTGACTGATTTATTGTAGTAAAGACATATAAAAGTGATATGGGCAGAAAAGAAAGTGTAATATATTGTGATTTATTGAAGGACAGAGTGCATAAAAAATCTTAAGTATTTTTCTTCCATATATGGAAGTTTAAATTTGTAATGTGTCTGAATAAAGTTATGGCTTGCTACTCCCTTGCACTTAGTATTCTGCAACAGCTCATGTAATATTCTAAATGTGAAAAAAGGATGGTGTTGAAGGGATTGGTACTATACCCAAAACATTTTAATTATTGTAAATGTAAGATTTAACACTTTAACTTCTGTTTTCTCCTTGTGCAGAGTGTTGTATACCCATGCATGCATCCATACGCTCATGCTTTTAGGTGAATGTAGCTAGTTAACTCACTACCTACAATTTTCTTCTTTTTTTTTTTTCTGAACTTTTATTTTTGTAGATGAATTTGACATAATTCCAGCTTGAATTTTTTTGTTTTAGAAACAGTTTGTGGAACTATTTTGAAAAATCTAAATGACAATGACTCCAAAATTCTTATTAAGTGTTTTGGAAAAGAGTAAGCTACCAAAGTATCTGTTTGCTAGGAGAGAAAAATAGATTTAGGCATCAGAGGCTTGTAGTAACTATTATCAGCTTCTGTTGACATTGGAGAAATACAAATAATGACTTTGTTCAATTCTTGACAATTAAACTTTCAAAAAGATTAGCAAGGTATCTGTTTTTGACTAGTGCTGTGTGATATTTGTATTTCTTTAAGTGTTTAACTGTGAAAATTTCAAACCTAAAATAGGTGCAGAAGTGATACTGGTGTTCATTAAACATCGTTATTTTTCTTCTACTTTTTTAGGCTCCTAATCATAGTAGAAGCATTTGCTTTAATTGCATGTAGGATGTTAGTAGTGATATTTCCTTTATTATGATGTGCAGCTTGTTCATTTTCATTTGATTCATTTCATAAATGTTCATGCCACTGATCACTCTAAACCAGTTATGTTACATTTTTGCACTAGCTTTGGGTTTGAGACATTTTATTCAATGTTTGATGATACGAGGGGGAAACAATTGCCTGGTCTCAACAGGCAGCACCAGTTACCTTACAACAGTTATCACACTCAAAAGATAGAATATGAATTTTTGAAGACCATCAAGGAAGAAGCTCCAAGGGATTTATAAAAGTCTCATAAACAGCAGAAAGTGCGTTCTCGTATTTCAGAAGACCTTATAGATGAAACCTTGTATATTGAAATGGAGGAGCTGAAAAACTGTAAAACTTGTGAAAAGTGAAACATTGTCAGTGATGTGGCCATCAGTGAAACATAGCAAATGTGAGTGTGTAATGCAGGTAGCTCTTACTACAATCCCAGTTTCTTGATATCTTCACATTAAAAAAAACCAAAAAGGTCTATTTATGACTGGCAGAATGAGAAGTGATAAAGTGATTAGATTTTACTAAATACCTTTTGTGTCAGAGCACTTCTTTGACCCTAGAAAACATCTGTATATCAAGACTTCTGTACAGTTAAGACTTCTTATCAGTTAAGGCATTAATCCTTCTTTTATGGAAGAGTTAATGTGGCATAGTTTCTTAGAAGTTTAGAAAATGTCTATTATATGAATCACTGTCTCAGTGGAATAAAAGCTCACTGAACTGTGATTCACAGTAGCTTCTTGTTTTATAGTTATATGAATCAGTGTTTGGATATTATATTATTCATACCATGAAGCAAGTGCAGTAGAATTAGGCTGTTGTGTTACATGTTGGAAGAATATTACATATTTGTACCTGGACAATTGTTCTGCAATGATGTAATGGCAGCAGTCTGTTAATTTGCCATTTACTTTAAAGTTAATTCAATCACTTCAATTTTGAATATGATTTTTTTTTAAAGTCAATCCTACCCAAACCCAAGTCATTTGCATGTCCTACTTTATGTCTGTGGTATTTAGGTGAGTGATTTAAGTTAACTTTTCAATTGGTTTTATGTATTAAAAGAAGGATAGGTTTTCTTCTGATAACTATAAATCTAACACACTGGGTAGAACTAAGTAATTTTGAATATTTTCTAAAATCTGTAATATCAAAGAATATTTTTAGAATTGCTTGGTATCATTCATTTTTAATATTGTAGCACAGTAATACCCCAGTTAAAGATGACAGGCCTGTATTTTAAGGCAAGGTGCAAAGTGGAGGAAGGTGATTGCTTCTGAAGGAAAATATTTACAATAGAAGTGTAAGTATAAATGTAGCAAAGATGAAATATATTGTTTCAAAATATAAGGAAACCATGAGACTGTAATAGGTGTGATAGGTTTTGAGTCTTTTCAGTTTTCTTTAGGCATCAGAGTAAAGAAAATTTAAGGCCTGAGTTGAAGAGGATAGTTACTGTGTCCACAAGACTACTCTCCAGAATGAGGTGTGTGAAGGAAGAAGGCACAATGATGCTGGTTTCAGAACATGAGAAGTGAATGGGGGAGGCTGGAATTACTCCTAGAGTTCAAAGAGCAGATTAAATCTCACAGTACAGAATGAGACTTCATGGACAGATAAAAACCTAAAAGCATAACACTGATACTTCTACTGAACAAAAGCAGTATAGAGTCAACAAGAAATGCAAAGACAGGAATGTCAGGACCAGAAACAGAGCAGAGACACCATCTTTGACATTTAGAAAATGAAGAATTTGCTGAAGTTTCATCCTAACACACTGATCAGCAGAGGTGTTAAAGATAATTGTATATACTGTAATCTAAACCCATTGTTTCTTTCAACAGGACTAGGAAAGAAAGCTTCTGACACTCCCAAGGTATTCTAGGTGGAGAAAAAATAAACTGCTTTCAATACTCTCTCAATACGTTACTTATGATCTTTATAACAAACCTTTTTTGACCTGAAGAATAATTTTTGATGCTGCAAATGAAGCTCAGTGGAAGTATGGAAAAAAAAAGGTTTTGAACTGGCAAAGGACTTGTAGGAAACTACTAAAGGAAATCAGAGTACATTTGATTGAGTAAATACAGCTTGAGCTATGAATCTCCACTGGTTGAGGTGATTGTGCAAACCATTTCATGGTCTCCTTTTTCTGTCTGATCCCTTAATGAGTCCCTTAGAGCATAAATGAAGGTATTATTAGAACTTTTGTTTTTGACACGGATTTACACTTTTGTAGACTTGTTTTGTTTTCTTTATATTGAAACAAGAATAAAATTTAAAATCAAACAAAATTTAAAATGCATTGCTAATGAAACTGCTACAGACTAAGTGTTTTTGAGTAAATTATTTTGTCTCCTGATGTACACACAGTCTAACATTCCTCAACAGTTGATTGGTCCACAGAGACGTTTAATAATGGGTTGAAGTCTATAAGCTCAGATTTAAACTTTCAAGTATAAGGATGAATAGAGGGTATGGTTTTCCACATATGATTCTCCAGCTTACAAATGGGGCTTATTTGAGCAAGTGAGACTTTAGAACCAAAGAGCTTGTATTGCATATCCCAAAGGTCTGACTGGTCTCATGTCTTGTCTCCCACAGGGCAAACGTCTATAAATGAAACTTCACTGTATTACTTTCCCAGTCTCTGGTTTTTTGATTCAGGGTTCTCTGAGCTGGATGAGTTTTATATATTTTTAATAACTCTTGTGGGATTTTGCCTCCATGAATTTGTCTCATCTTTCCTCGCCTTAAGCCCCTGCTTTGTTACAAGCTTTGTTCAGAACTTGTACCATTGAGCTGATTTTGCACAGTGGGATCTGTAGATTCTAATGTAACAGTGACCTGATAGTTAAGTGATTGAATGATCTAAGTACCACCTTTTTTTTTTTTTAATGACCATTACATCATTGCCAGTGCCTGCAACTGTGGATTCTCTGAGCAGTAAGGGAAGTGCTGACAAAACTCACACATTTGTTTTTATTTTCTGCTCTTTTGGTTCTTGCTCCTTACCTCACTCACACTAGCTTATTTGAGCCTCTGTGTTACCTGACAAAGAACAGTTGCTTTGTTGGATGCTAGCTCTGGTGACCTAGTCATGATGCACTTTTTCCTGATGTGGTTGGTTAAACAATTTAAACAGTTACATGGAAGGGTGTCAGCATATTACAAGCAACTGTGTCAAGAGATTACTGCTTACTGTCACACCCTCAGCTGCTTGTCTAGCCCTCCTGCCAAAAGTCATCAACATCATTCCGATCCACTTGCAGATCTACTTGAACAGCCTGTTCAAATTCTTCTTTATTATAGAAAAAAATATAAAGGTCTACAAGGGAGTTACAATTTAAGATGTCCAGGCTAAATTTGACTACAGTGGACTTGGAGAATCTGATTCTGAGTCCAGGGATCAGTTGTGGAAGCAACCTCATGGGCATTTAGAGAAGCAGTAACCTCTTTTATTGGAACAGCTGGACCTGTCAGGTTGACTAAGGTTGATGCCATGTAAGATGAACTTCTCTTGTGTATTCTAGAATGACTGAGTAACTTAGGTTGGGCAGGCACTTTTGAAGACATATACTTCAGTTAACTGTTTTAGTCAGATCAGGTTAGTCAGGGCCTTGTGTTGCCATTTGGTATATCATAAAGATTGGTAATTTTGCAGCCTCTCTGACCAACCAGTTCTATGGCTTGATCCCCCTCCTTGTGAAGACCTTTTTTCTTCTATTTTATTAGAATTTAATTTGCTGTAATCTGTGTTTTTTCCATCTGAGGCTCTTGCTGTGTATCTCTGAGATGAGTTGGTCTCTGTTTTTTCTGTAGCTCTCCTTTAGCTGGTTGAGGATAACAACAAGGACACTGTGGCAGATTGCCAAAAACTCCCTGAATTTGTGGTAAATTACAGTCTTTGTTCTCCCCTCATCTTTTGAGTTAACCCTCTCACTGTCAGGTTGGTCAGGCACTTACTTTCCTGTGAATACAAATTGCTTCCAGGATACTTTACTTGACTGCTGTGACCTTTGGAAGAAAAGACTCATATCACAGTGACATTAGTCAACTTCCTTAGCACCCTTCGGTGCAACCCATCTTGTCCCTGGAGACTTAGAAATATCCAGTTCTGCTCATCTGGTCCCTGACCCAGTCATCTGCTACTGTGTGCAGTACTTCAGTCCCACAGACACCGCTGTGATGCTCAGGCAGAACTTTGATGGGCCAGGGAGCAGATCAATGAAAAACAAGGCAAAGAAAGCACTGAATAATAATGAAGTCTTTCAGTGACCTTTGCTGTACCTTTTCCCTGTCATTTGTGGCTTGGTCTCATGCCTTATTCACCAGAGACCCACACATTTAAATTTTTCTAAGGTGCTAGCATGCTTAGAGAAGGTCTTTTTGTTCCCCTCTAATCCAGCTCTTACTTCCACTTGTGTTCATGTGGTTGGTGTTACTGTATTGTCCTTAAGTGGACTGTTCCCACTTCCACTTTACATACACTTTCTGATATTCTGTGGTTTTTCCTCATTTTCCTTTGAGATGCTGTATTTGCTACATTTATATTTGCCGGGGAAATTTATCATGAGGCTTTTAGCATACCTGAATTTTTTACCTGATGGCTGCTACTGAAATTTCTTTGCGTTCAGTTGGAGAAATACTTATCTTTGAACAAATAGTTCAATAACCTGAAGTGTCTTCTCATGGCTAATTGACTGTGTTCCATAATTGAATTGTAGCTCCTGCTAACTCATGTGGGAATGTGATACTAGAAGTATGTTCTGAAATATGAGAGCTAGGGTACAGTCCAAAACCATATAATAATTATCAATATATATAGAAGAGTGTATAGTAAAATCAGATTAATCTTCTTCTGATTTTTAGAATGGTTGTTTCTGTTTAGTCTGTTCATAAAATGGATGAAGGCAATTGTAAGGTAAGTCATCTTATTCAAACCTTAGGCGTGGCATTCAGGTGTTTCAAGTGTGTATTTAAGCAGTTTTCCTTCTCTTTTCTTTTTTTAGTATTTGAGACATTCTGTTAAAAAGTAGGCAGCTATGAATACCTGTTTGATAGCACTTTTTTGTAAAGAATCAATCATTCTGTGATGAGTAAATTTATTCTTAACAGCAGTTCAGAGAATTAGAAGGAGCTGTTAATATCCTTATTGTAGTAGCTTTGTTAGCAAATACATAGTTAATTTTATTCCATTGAAAGAAATTTATAAAATGTTGTACTGTTCATGAAGAGTTATGGCAATAAAATGCAGGAAGCTTAATTACTGCAATCTGTAGATGTAATGGATATGTGTTTAATACAGTTCAGGGCTCACTAACCAGTTTAATGGGCTGATCACAATTTTCTCTTAATGTTATTGTGTTTGCAGCACTTACCATGTGCAATAATTGTGTATTTACATTTTGTATGATGTATGCAAAAGTACAGAGCTTTTTTTTTGTCAGTGTCTTAAATTGGACAACTCCAGTGGTTTTTAAATTAGGAGTTTAACTGCATCCAAAGCCTTTTTATCATGCCCTTCCTAAAAGGAACATTTTCCCTAATATTGTCTTATGAGATGATGACTTATCTGAAAAGGCAAATTGCTCTGTTGGTGTAAAGCAGTTTAGAAGGCACAGACCGTTGTTTCCAAATGGCTTGATTTAATAGTTTACAGACATGTAGGATGTTCAGTGACAGTTTCAAGCTTTATGTGGTGAATTAAAATGAGGTTTAAACTCTGATGACTTCATGTTGAACAAAGTAAAATTTTAGCTTTGATCCTCAGGGATGGAATGTGTATGATGACTCACTTGTGGTTCAGAATGTGATGGTTTTAGTAACTTGTTGAATGGTGCTACATGTTGGGAAGACTGTAGAAATAGGTGAAATAAGTGAAACAACTTTTGTACTGTATTCACAGTTCAAGTAATTAATGTTTTAACAGTTAACCTTACCGTCATAATCAGCCCAAACTGAAAAATATTATAATTTTTAATAATGAAGCAGATATATATTTGAAAGCTTTTAAATTATGTGTTCTTTCTCTAATCTACTTAAAGCACAGGTATGATGGACTAGTTATCGAAAGCCTTTTCTGATGTTCTTTCAGTGATAAAGAAACAAAATACAGTCACAGTATAACTATTGTAGAAAATTTCATTTGGCATGTAACAAGAGCAAAAGAAGAATTTCAGTATGCTGTTTCATTCTTCAGCTTCTGGTTGAACCTAAGAGGTAATTACTTGTATGCAGGTCAAAAGCCTCTTCTACTAGCTTTTTTAAAGTACCACAAAAATCTCTTTTTTGGAAAGTTAATTTTAGAGATGAAATAAGAAAGAAACTGGCGACCAAAATATTACTGTTCAGTCACCTGGTGAGGGACTTCTGAATTAGAAGTCCCTGAATTAGGAGGTAAATGAATGATAAAATACTGACATCTTCCGCTATGGAGTTCCAATTGGTGTTTGTATACTTTTACAGTGTCAGTGACAGTGTCCTGTCACTTTTGAAAAGCTGTCCTTTCTCATTTCATTTTCATCTGTGAGTTACAGGAGTAGTTTTAGAAGTTATATTCAGACATATACAATACACTACAACAAGGATAGTTAATGATCAGAAGAAAAATCTTGGACAGATAGAAAATGCAAATAACATACAGCTATCTAAAATATCCTTTCATTTGTTGATTTTCTACAGGAACTACTTTTATGTAAGCAGTAGATGAATATGTGCAGTGTATCTCTTAAAAATCTTAAATGATTTTAAATGAAAGTAATGGTGCGTTAGAATTAAAATTAGAATTTCAGAAATTATCTGTAGCACTGAAAAAATTGCAGCAAGTTTATCAGAAAGTTGAAAACTGCTACTGGACCAGATGCATCAAAATTTTAGACTTCTTTGAATAACTCTGAGTTCTGGATTCTCACAATTCCTGGCCTGAACATCGGTGCAGACAGGGTCTCAGTTGTGTAGTGTGAGCATCCTGACCTACACTGTGCTGTTGGGGGAGCACTCCTGTACAACTTCACTGAGCTCTGAGACAAGCAATGACATGCAAGGCTGATGCAAATAAAAATAATGAAATCCTAATCAGAATTGAATTGAAATGTAGCAGACGATCAAAGAAGGCTGGTTCACGGGGTTTTTTGTTTTGTTTTGTTTTGTTTTGTTTTTGTTTTTGTTTTTTGTTTTTGTTTTTTTTTTTTTCCCTGGTGAGAGCTAATGCCCACCTTTATATGTTTAGGTGTCCTACCTGCTTGAACAAGGATCTTTTCCTTCGAAAATCTACATGCTTTTTAAATTCATAGTAGAGTCTGTAAGAGTTCTTAGCTCTGCTGTAGGGAATTTGAATGAATTCGGTATCTCAGCCTAATAATTGTATGCCAAGGCTTTGCAGAGGAATGGCTTTCAGACGCCTTAAAAGTCCTTAGTTCAGCCCTGTCATCAGTATGTAAATTTTTAGGAGACTGGGAAGGCTCCCAGTGCTCACTGAATTGCCATTTGAGGGCTTTTTTGTTATTTGAGTGTACAAAAACTAGAGTTAAAAGATGGAAGATAAACTTCATATCCAAAATGAAGAGAGAATTGCTAAAAGCTTTCCAGAGACTCTTTGTTTCAAAATGCATATATTTCAAATCAAGGGGATTTTCAAAATGTTCGCTAATGAAGTGTCAACAGAAGCTAAAAGTTTGAAGAGAAGGTGTTTGACATGCAGGAGGGTGTTGGAGCATTTAGAGAAGCATGCAGATGGATGACATTTTATCATCAGACTGTGTTGCTGCAGATTGTACTGAATAGGAAAATGCACTTTGTATAGCTTGTTCTGGAAGATATTTAGTATCTCCTGTTAACGTATGCATCACTATGCCCACAGTTATATCGAGCTTGCCCTTTTAAGTTTCCGTTTCCATTCACTTTAATAATAAAATAACTGGAAAGCCCCCAGTGCTGACAAATTCTGTGACACATACAGAATGCAAGCATGAAAGGTTATCATATCAATAGGTACATGGGTTTTTTACATAAGTATATGTCAAGATTGTACTAGGGACATGATATATTTAAGTATGACGTTAGCATGTGTTATTTTTGTCTTAACTGAGAGAGCAAAACTTTGAAGCATGTATATCTCAGCTTCAGAAATGAAAGTGAAACATTTTGATGGGCACAACTCTCTTATGTGGTGAAGAGTGAACCTTTCTTAATTAAGGTTTTTGAGGAAACTCTGAGGCGCTGCTCAGGAGGGAAAAGAAATTGCTCATTTTATTCAGGATTTGTTGCCATATTTTTAGTTTTCCAGTTGAAATTTCGTCATTTTGCATTTGAGAACTTTTATGGTTTTTTGTGTTCTAAAATGTTTACATTTTGAAGCGGTTTGTCAGTTTCACTGTGGTGCTGTTGAGGGTGGAAAGTTGTAAAGCTTCAATTCAGCAAATTGCTAAGGCAAGTGGTTGTTTTGAATGTAAGGTACCAACTGTGTTTCTGGAGGTGTAGATCTATGCATCTCCAACATCTCATGTCAAACCTGATGCACTTTGCAAATGCAGAGCGTATTAGCTCTTAACAAGTGCAAACGTGATGTTACATTTCTCTGTGTCATATTCACTAATTTGATTTAAACATTGTTTGTTTATGAATGTCAATAAAAATTATAATTTCCCCTTGGCACAAAGAGTTTCAGAAAGCCAGAAGGACCTCTATACAAACCTGATCAGTAATGCTATCTCAAAGTGACTCAAGTATGTGTATATACATAATGTGTATATATATTTGTTGCAGCTGTGATTTTCTAAATTTGGAAAGACAGGCACATGCAGTTAGAAAACAAAGTAGATTTTCTAATGTTTCAATGGCACTGGTGTTCCAAAATTGATTTTGAAAAGTACACAAGTTGACTAATGTCCTGTTTAAATTTAATAAATTAAAGATAGTTATTATTCACTCAATTTTAAATTCTTCTATCTGAAACAATTAAAATGGTGTATGATGAAATAAGAATATATGAGTTGAGTTGTTTGACAGAAGAATGTCTATGACACTGATTCTGGTTGCAGTGCTGTGTGTGATGAAGAGAGGTTGCTGTGTGGCTCAGTTTCTTCTCTGAAGAAGTAAAATTATTGCATGAAACAGCATTGGATATGTGATAAAGAACTGCTCTGTAGGGAAGAAAAAACACAAATAGGTTGAGTGGACGTTAGCTCTCTCTGAGTGCGTTAAGATATTCAGAAGAGGACATGAGATTCTTTGTAAAGTTTGCAAGGACACCTCCACTAAAACAGGGAGCTCAAAGCTTCATCCAGCTTGGCTCTGGACACTTTCAGTGGTAGGGAGTGTTCATGGCTGGGCCATGTCCAGCCTCTCACCCACCAGCACCCCCAAATCCTTCTCCCCCGGGCTGCTCTGATCTGTTCATCCCCAGCCTGTGCTGATGCCATGGGTCTCCATAGCCCAATTGCAGCACCTTGCACTTGGTCTTGTTAAACCTCGTGAGATTCCCATGGGTCCAGTTCTTGAGCTTGTCTAGGTCCCTCTGGATGGTATCCCATTCTTCAGGTGTGTCAACGCACCACTCAGCTCAGTATCATCTGCATATTTGCTGAGGGTGCACTCTGTCCTTATGTTTGTGTCATTGCTGAGGATAATAAACTGAACCAGTGTGCTTCAGTGGGTCTCTCTGAGAGTGACCTGCACTTTTGGAGCCTGGAGCAGGCTTGCTAAAAAGAAAATTGGCTGATGAAAGAGGCAAAGGATGGGTCTCTGGATGCAAATCTGAGGAAAGGTTTACTGAGTCTCAAAGAAGGTCCAGCAACAAAGACGAAACTGGGTTGAGGGCACAGGGTTCAATATGGGACAAAAGAGGCGGGTCTGAGGGTCAGGGTCCAACGGGAACAGGAAAAAGTGGTGCAGAGGAGGGGCAGCCAACCAGGGCAACCAGTGGGGTGACAGGGGTGGAGCACTGCAGCAAAACATAGCCAGAGGGGATCAGGAGAGGGGAGAACATTCTAGGATGGATACAAATAACCTGAAAGGGGGCGGAACAGGGGTGGAACAACTGTGCAGACCAATCAAACTCCAGTCATTACCAAGTGCCTGCAAAGGCCTAAGGGCGGGAGGCGCTTCTCACCATGATCTTAGAGGTGTGTTTCTGCTTGCCTGTTTCTGCCTAAGGGCAGGTCACTGGGTTTTCACAAATAAACAACACTGGTCTCAATACAGATTTTATGAGGGACATCACTTGTCACTGATGTCCATCTGGACATTGAACCAGCTTCCTTGGGATGTGGCTGTCCAAGCAATTCCATCGTTCAAGGCCATTTAGTCAAGCAGGACTTGCCTTTGATGAAGTTGTACTGTCTGTCTCGAATCACCTACCTGTCCCACATACACTTCAGAGCTTTCAGAAGGATCCATTCCATAACTTCTCACATATAGAAGTGAGGCTGCTGATTCAGTAGTTCCCAAATATATTGTTTCCCCTTTTCCCATCCACCTGGGACTTCGCCTGAACAACATTTTTTTTCGAATGTCATGGAGAGTGGTTTGGCAACTACAGAATTAGAGAATTACAGAATACTGTGAGTAGGATCATCAAGATCAGCTCTTAAGTGAATGGCCCATATGAGGATTGAACCCACAATCTTGGTATTACTAGCACCAGGCTCTGACCAACTGATCCCATCTCAGGGTCTCATCAGGTAATTGCCACAGGATATTGCATTTCATGAGGTCCCACAGACTTATATGTATGTTCGAATTCCTCAGGTGGTCATAAACCCAATCCCTTATAGTGGTAGAACTTTCGTCCCCCAGTCCCTGTCTTGTGGTCTGTCCACTTCACAGGTATGGCAGGAGAGGCTGCCATTGAAGACTGAAGCAAAAAAGTTGAGTCTTCACATACTATTTATTTGTCTGCCGCTTCCCAAAGACATTTATTTGTTTCTGTCCAGGGCTGAGCATTCTTTTCCTTGTATTGAGAGGCTGAAGTCAGGTGCCAGGGCAGAAATCTTAGACTTTTTCCTGTGCTCTTGGTTACCCTTTTGCAATGCCTAGCATATTACCTATGGATGGATGCAGACCCCAGTGGATATTCACAGCTCATAGGGACTGTATGGAAAAAAGATGCAGCTCAGGACTTTTTAAACAGGAAACTGTACTGCAGCAGGAAGCAAAATTGGAGAAGAAACAGGGTTTTGGGAGGAATTACATTAGCTTTTTTAGGTAGAGAAAACTGGTAGATGATCCTGGAACTTAAAGGACAAGGCTTAAGGAACTAGTAGCTGAGGGAGAGAAAAGCCTGTTAAAGAGCATAACACTGAGGAGAGGACTGGGACTGATAACTCAGCAAGCAAATAGGAAAAAGGGCAGGGCACAGGGTGTCCAGATGGACAGATGGTACATCAAAAACATTTGGATGGGAACATACCAGAGATGATTGTGCCTGCTAAAACACAGCCCCTTACAGAGCTGGGGGTGAAGCTAGTGTTTTTTAAAGACTTATATATGCTGGAAGAGGGGAATCACTTCAAAATTTATTTGTCTTAAGTATTTCTTGAGCTGTGCGTAGTGGACACAAATGATTCTCAGTTAGACTCAACTTGCTTTATTTAATTAATTTAGGATTTCCTTACTTCAGTATAAATCAGACTGATATTTTTGAATGCTCCCATACAGTCATTCTGCAAGTTATATCTTCTGTCATCAGCAGTTCCAACTGCAGTATGTGCTGTGCTCTACATAGCATTCAGTCTTGCAGTAGGAAAATTTTACTGTTCTCTTTTAGCAGCAGAGAAATCCAGGACCTTGCCACTGAAGATAATATGCCTTATATGGTTCATCTAAGAATCTGCCTTGTATGGTTCCTCATACAGATCCTGAAAAAACAGAAACAGGGGCAACGCCTTGAAGATTATCCAGATATATGTAAAATGTATTTTGGCAAAGACTGACTGAAAATTGAAGCACCCAAAAATTAGCTGTTTAGATGCAATTTTGCACAAAAGTGTACAATATAGCTTGTAAAGTTTTAAGCCAGCTATTCATGATTTATTCTGTATATTCTTTCATTTCATGGGAATATATACTGGTACAGTTCATAATGAGAATTTTTTTAGGACACAAAGTTCCCCAAATATGTTGTGTCGATTGCAAATGACAATGCTACCAAAGTCAAGCCAAATTTAACTCTGTATTCCAATGTAAAAATGTTAGAATGCCTCAAAACAAGCCTTTCTTTTTCCTCCCCTCTCTTCCCCTCCCTTCTTTTTTCCTTTCCTTTTTTTTACTCTTCTTTCTTTTTTGAGCAAGTCACATTTTCCTATGAGTTTCATTCTTAGGTATGGTTAAAAGTTTTTGTCTGAATTAGGAAAACAATAATCTGTGACCAGTCTGGCAATATGAACTTAATATGATTACTGGGCTGCTTATAATACTTATAAAGGGAAGAGCTTTTAAAAAACTTGAGAAATTATGCTCAAATAAAAATAACATTTTGTATTGGAAAATTTTATATGACAATAATAAAGGTTATACTACCAGCACTGCCTGAAATAGAAATATAAATGCATCGTATCACTAAGATTCTTTGTATTAAGTGTTAACTTTTAGATGGATTTTAACTTTTTTAGCACTTGCAATAATCTGCTTACCATATTGTTTTATACAAAGGAAATTAATATGGGTGTGAAATGAAAACTGATTGCACAATAGTAGAAAGTGCAAGACTGTTAGGCAATGCAATAAGAAATGAAAACTATAACACTATAATTCAGATAATTCACAAAATTCCATATTTATTTTTGAATCCTGACTTTATCTTAGGAAGATTAGTTTGCACTTGATGTAGCTCAGTTAAACGAACCGTCAATGTTATCTCTTTGACCAGAGGAGTGTGAGTAGTCTGGATAACTTGATATGTATGTGAGGAAACTGAAAACAAGGAGGACTATTAAGTATAATCCCAGCAATAATAGTAGGTAGTATGGTATTGTGCAAAAGATACTATCTTTTCTTGAAACTGAGGAGATGGGTGAAATACAGTAAGAACTCCCTTTGGTATTCTCTTCACACAAAAGCCTAGAAATATTTTATTAAATATTAATAACAACATAAAAGACCTTTGGTCTTATTTTCATTTTAATTAGGCAGGATGTATATGCCATTCACTTTGAAGCCAAATGCTACTCCTTTGTATTAACCTGCAGGGGGTACTAGAAAATTGAACCAAGTACCATTTAGCTATTTCTCCTCCTGCCAGAGATAATTAACATCTACTCTTTTGCAGACTCTCTTACTGTTACCTGATCCCCATATACAGGTTTCTTATTCACTTCCAGAGCTTGAGCAGTAGGGTGTGAAATGCTGCCTCAGTCCATTTCTTACAAATCGGCAGAACTCAGGAAAGTTATTAACCTTCAACTTCAACCTGCTAAATTTACAAAGGAAACTTAATCTCATAATGAAATCAGATTGGTGAGACAAAAAGGACAATAATTCCAGGAGGGAAAGTAGGCTGTGTATAAGGCACTGAACCCATTTTGTTTTCTAGTGAATGATAAAGACAACTGAAGAGCCTAAGAATGATAGCTGGTATGACAGAAGGAAGTAGGGAATTTTTTGACGCATAAAACTAAGGCTGGAATTAGTAAGAAGCAAATGAAATTAAAAGGTAAGAAATTAATTTTATGAAGTCTGTGGGTTTCTAGACTTTTGGCTAGCGGTTTATGCAACCTTTCTATCTCATACACAGATTTTCTACGCCACTTCTAAAGCCCAAGAATTATCTTAAATGGGGCCTTGAAGCTGCTGATGTAGCAGCCATTGATCCTGGGGCCTCAAGTGGTAGAACCTTGAAGAGCTGCCAGGCTTCTTGGCCAGCTTTCTCCTTTGGCTAGTGGCCTTGGGCATTCACTTTGGCCAGAGCTTGGTGTACTGTAGCCAACTGTCCAGGTAGCCTAGTATTTCTTTTTTCTTAAGCCTAACATATTTATCTTGGTCAGTCTACTGCGGAGCTATAATCTTGCCAATTCTTCAGTGTAGTACTGGTCAGTCATCTTGGCTAAGGTTTCTCAGAGTGAAGAGTCTGGTGAACTTAAATGAATTACACCCATTTATTGATAGGAAGCAGAACTGCTTTGACAGGAAACCCGCCTGTGTTCTGCTCAAAGAAAAATATGTGTGAATACTCCACTTACTGGTAAATTCAGATTTTCTAATGATTGTCAGAGAAACTGTAACAAGTTCAGCTGCCACTATAATGCCTTTTGACTGAAATTAACTTTGTGCATAAGCATTATGAAACATTATACTTTTTTTCACTGACCTCCTCCTTCATAAAATAAATGGTTCTCCTTTGATCATCTAATACTCAATATTTTCTATGTTTTGTTTCCTGCTTATGTAAAATTAACATCATTCCCTCTTTCCTTTACATTTTTTAGCCTAGTTCTGGGAACACGATTATTCATTTTGCTATATAAAAGTACATGAAGGTGATAATGCTTCATCTTACAGGAATGTTATGGAAATAGATTACAGTAGTGTCTATGGGGAAACTGTGTTGTGGTGATGATAAGAAGTCTGCTCTTTCCAAAACTCCTGTGGAGTGAAGGAGTATAAACAGCGTTGTTTTGTTAACAAGGTGAAAATCAGATGAACAACACCTTCCTTTATCTCCTAATGGTCCTGACAAAACGTTAAGTAGGCGACAAAAATATTAATCTCTACTTTTTCTAAATAAACTCACATTAGTACATTAGTGATACCCTGAGGTATTTTCCTGTGTAGTTTGTAAATTTTAACAGGTATAATCAGATTTGTAAACTTTTAACTTCCACATCTGCTGTAACGTGTCATCTTAGGTTCCACCCCTCTGCTTTTAGAAAAGCCAATTTAGCCTGTTACACAGTGATTACTGGCCTTGGATTAGTAATGACCACAGAGGCTGCAAAACAGATTCTGATGTATCTCACTTCTCTTCTTCACAGATATGTATATAATGTATAAGAGCAAACTGAAAACATTAAACCGATTTTGTGCTGCCAGAGCAGTTGGTTTGAATTTGAAAATTTTAGTGTTCAATCAAAAGAAATCCATGTCTTTATATGTAGGGAGCTGTAAGAGTATGAGCTATTACTAAGGGGGAGGAAATGGGGAGGAGGAAGGCTTTCGTTAGTGCATACAAGTTTTAGCACTTTTTTGTGTCAAAAGATACATTAGAATAGCAACCCTCCCAGCTACTCATCTATGTATGTTACAAGTGGACACTGTCTGTGTTTAAGAAGCATTACTACTAAAGAGTTTTGAGGCATAGAAGATAGAAAATATTAGGCTAAACTTTTCTTTTACTACATTATAAAGAACTTAAGGGTTTTGAGGAACAGAAGATCAAAAGTGATAATCTTTTGTTTCTACTAAAAAGAATAAACAAAACCACCTGATTAAGCTTAAAAGATAATCAAACTTATTTGTTTTAGAGGTACAGTAACTCAATTTAGGATATTCATTCAAAATACAGTTATACATCATTTATCCTGTAACAGATAAAATGCAATTGTTCAAAAATATTTGAAGTATATTGTATGGTTGCCATCATGACATTATAGAACACTGAAGGATGCTTGGAAAACACAATGAAGCCATCTCCTGATCTCTCAGCTGGGATAATGTAAAGATACAGTCAAACATCTGACATCTCTGATACTGAAGCACATCCTTCTAGTTTGTTTTGGCCCCACTTTCAGCTGCCACAGGGTTGATGACTGTGAAGTAAGTCACATCAATGTGTCAGGCCAATGTAAGACAGAACACTAAATTTGGGCTACTTATGGTAAATTTTAAATCTGAAGGAAATTCAAAATGTATCTTCTATATCAGTGTGAATAGTATAGCTCTGTTTAATTGAGTAGTTTATTTGGAGATCTCTCATTACTGAATAGGAGTACAGAATCTAATTATTTCCATTTCATATTCATTTATGACTGTGTTATACGAGAAAGAAAAATAGTTTCCAAACTCCTAATGAATTCACTCTATGTCTGGCATTTTTCATCAGCATCCAGAAAATTCAACAAATGAAATGGCAATTGTGTAGTCTGCCTCAGAAGAACAGCTGCACAAGTTAGTTCACCACAAAACAAGCTGAACAAAATGATTTATGGAGTACTGTTTCCTTAATTATTTCACAGAACCTTTCTGGCTCTGGAGATTTGTTTGAGCCAACTATTGCAAATCTCTGAATTCCAGAAATAGTAGATTCCTGTCCTTCCTTCTTTACCTCCATTTTTCATCGTGAAAACAAAAGCTGTTAATCCATTGTAACTTTATGCTAACAATTCTATATTAATGTTCTTTATATTTTAATAAGAAATTGAGATTGGGAAGACAGTGTTAATCAGATGACTGAGTTAATCTGAATTTTCTCTTGAGTAATTCTAAACTAATTCTTGCTCTGGGAGTTTTGTGAAACTGTAAAGAAAACTGGAACAGAGTGCAATGTACTTGACATAAACATGAGTGTTTTAAGAATTCAGTCACTCAGAAGCCTACCCTGATGTATTTTTTGACATTATTTTGCATCTGGGCATCAAGAAATATGAATAACTACATTGAAACTTGATTTATCTAAACTAAAAGGATGAAGAAAGTTAGTTTAATTTTGACTTTTAATTCAATATGCTAACATGAAGAATACCTCACAGAAGGAGCTTCTTAGTTCATTATGAATAGAGTGAAATTGTCTTATCTTGGGCCCTGTGTGGTCCTCATAGCTTCTTGGCTTCCTTAATTATGCAGAATGATGAAACATATTTATTGACCAGTGAGAATTTGGATGGTCCTAAGAATTTTTTCTAGACATTTCTAGAAAACAACCAAGCTAAAGGAAGCCCTTATTTGTCCAGTTTCTAGGAAATAAAGTGATGGTCTTGCACAAAAAGGAGACGTTTAGAAGCTTTTCACAGGGTCATTGGAAACTTTACTTCCAATTACAGTCATCTATTCTAACTCCTTGCAATTTCAGGCTTACTTCCTACCCTCAATTTCCCAGTGTTTTTTCTTTAAAAATGTCTTTCTCCCCATACCCTGCCTTCTTTTCTGTGTGCCTTAAGCATCAGCTGTATGTAGTTTATATGTGCAGAAAACATTTCTTAATTTTTGAAGGGGAAGTTGTTGTTTCTTTTCCATTCAGCATGTTTGCAAGAAAGCTCCATTGCTCTCATATTTAGGGACATAAGCCAGAGTATTGTGGGGGATCATGACTGTGTTTAGTCAAATAAGGAGGGTGAGATTGTCTGTGGGATTCAAACCTAGCAACCTGAGCTTACAGCTGCACCTAGCCCTCTGTTCTGTTATGAACCAATAAGGAGAGGATGTACTTATTACCAGGGCTGCAGAATTATCCATGCAAAACAATTAAAATTACTTCTGTTCAAGGATATGCCTCACATTTAGTGTAAGTACCGTGTAAGATCAGTGTCACATTAATGGTCTAATTTTTATTGATTATATTTTATTTTTGTCTGTTCAAACAATGAGGGTTTTCTTTCACACAAGTTCTCACTAGTATGAATTAATATGTGGCTTGAGTACAAGCAACAGGCTAGAAGGGAGGGATAAATTTGCTTTAATAAGTCTTTTTCAGAAGTAAGTAGGACTATTAAAATTCTGAGGGTTCAGTTCAATGGCTGCACCTAATTATCAACCAAAAACAAGTTGTAAAACTATAATGTTGTGTTTCAGATTATTTTTTTTTCTTCACCAGAAGGGTTGTTTAGAATCTTAGAAACGCCTAAAGTAGAGATTTATGACTATGAAATAGATGAGACAGACTGAGAGAGCAAAGTAGACTGTCTCAAATAATATTTATGTTTTGTAACATAAAAAGGCATAAGGGCCATGCTAACACATTGCAAGCGTATCTTGCTTTTGGTATTCCACAAGATAGCTCCACAGAACACCTACAAGCTCTCTGTGCAATTACATGTGCATGGTAAGATACAACCATGTTTGACTAGGATTAAAAATGGAGGTGTGATAAATGCTTTCAATTTCTGAGCTGTTTCAGTGGTCTACTTCCAAGAAACACATCCCAGGCTTAAAATGGAGCAGAAGTAGTACGTGTTAAAAAATATCATTTTATTTGGGAAAGAAAGAAAAAGACTGAGGCCAAGAAGGTGGTGTGGGTTCATACTTGCTCATCTAATTTCTGGCCTTTCAGGCTAATGGACTCTTACAAGGCTTGTCATTTTACCTTTTCCTTAAAGATTCCATGATTCTCTTCAGGTTTGAAGACAAAAATGTTCTTTATTTAAAGAATTTTTTTTTCCAAATTTCTTGCTCAAATGCCTTGTGTTCTTTGAAGGACTTAGGCAGTAATAAAGCTTTTCATGTCTCCAGGCTCCAGCAAAATGTTCCTAACCTGCTAGGGGTTAAGGAGAGCTCTAGCACTGAATCTTTAGTTAAGCAGATGAATTGCTGCCAGAGAAGGGTCAAAAGATCTGCATGTGGGAGTGCCCTAAGATCCAGAAACTAGGAGCAGCAGCTGGGCTGTAGCCACAAGTAGAAGCACGAGGTGTTCAATGGTGGGCTCTGCTCACTTCCAGAATAGTCCTGCTTGAAGAGCAGGATGGAGCCAGCTAATCAGAAGTGAATGGTGTTCCCTATCTTGTTGATCCTTAGTGTTTGTTATACAAACTATTCTTGATGACTCACGTTAATGAAAATATATTTGTAAGTTTTTTAATAAGTGCAGTGCGGGACCCCACAGATGCAGGGCAGCTATTCTAGCTCTTGCTGTTGATATGGGTTCGTTTCTTCATTACCTCATGCCTATACAGCCCCTAATGACTTTCTTCCTTGAATTTGGATGTAGGATATAAGGAAAACAAAATTAGTGTCTAGTTTCTTTGATCCTTAAAACTGTAGAGGTCTATGAAATCCAACTCATGTGTGCTTGATTAGGTGACAGAAGAATATAATTAGCACTAGTTTCTAAATCTATGGGGAAAGACTTGCTATTGCATACAGCCATGTTGCATTGCATGCAAAAAACGGTGACTTCTGTCCTGTATTGCTATGTGACAGCAGCAGGCAAGAGGAACATAAAAGGTGTTTTCTTAATGTACTTCATTTCTGTAGTGTTGTAACCATCTGACAGCTGAAGACTGGGAGTAATTACTTATTTAATCTCTTTTTTTTTGTTTGTTTTCCTCTCAAATTTTGATTTCTGGAGATTTTTTCGAGAATTAAAAAATGTTGAGAAAGTGATGAAGAGCTGTCGGTAAAGAAAAATGTTTGAGTAGTTCCAGAAAATAAAGTATAAAAATACCAGTATGTGCTTATTGGGGTAGGTCCACTGTTGCACAGGAACTGGCTTTAAACTGAAATGTTGATACTAACGTATCTCAAGTTCCAGTTTGTGGAAGAGTTTTGAGAGAGCATTGCATATTGCTATATTAATGCATGCCAGTATTGAAGGATTTGGCCAGTTCTTTTGTAGAATTTCTGTTTTCAAAGCTGCCCCCAAATTGTTGTAGCCGTTATGTTATAGCCTAAGTACTAGGTTAGCTGTAGTGTAGCTGTAGCGTATGCTTCCTCTGCTGGGAGGACTTTTTACTTAATATGAAAAATGTGCTTCATATGTACAAGTTCATTTTGCATTTATTTATCAGTAGAGAAAGTGCTCTGCCTTCTTGGGATTTGATAGCTGAACCAGGTGAGATTGTGTCCTGCTGTCTCATTGACTCTGCTGTTTTCCCTGGGCTTCGATTGTATTAGCCACCAATTCTCCTTTCTTTAGTGCTGCTCAAGTCACAGAATTACAGGGATGAATTATTTCAGACATAAATTCTTAAAAACCCATTACTCTGGAAGACTTGAAAGCAGATTAATTTGATAGTAGTCAGGATGGGAGAGAGAATAGCGTTAAGGAATAGGAATTGGTTTGCTGTGTGGAAGAATGAAATGTTAGATTTCTGTAAGAAAAGCATTGAAGTGAGGAAAACATTCAAGTCACTTGCTTTTTAGCAGTGAAGACTTCAGATTTATTACTCTGTTTTTTGCTTTGCTTGTTGTTTATTCATTTCAGTACGGTTCCGTCCACTGAAAACTATAATAATTGACCCAATTTCAGACTGTGATCTCATTAAAAATATAAGTTAAAAAAAGGTTACTACCATGGTAGTTTTTCTCTTTCACTTGCCCTAGGTAGTGATAAATTTTTTCTCATGTCTGTTCTTTTCTTGTCTTGATTTTCACATTAAATGAAGTTTTGTTGTCACAGTCAATTGAAAAGTGCACAAATATGGACTAGTAAAATAATTTGTTTAATATACAAGTTAAAGTTCTTACTTAATAGTACACATAAATCCCACATGACTTATGAAGTATGATCATACAGTGCAGCACTGGTCTAAACCTCCTACCTGTTGTTACAGCTGAGCAATGACTTCATAAATGTGTGGGTGTAATTTTGAAACTGGAAAATGCCTTCATATGGGCCATTAATATCTATCTGCAGCAAGAAGACTTATGTTTTAATGTGTATCTACTTCTGAATTTCATTTAAGGTGACTTATTGCATCCTCAAACAAAATACCAAGCTCCTATATGGAGTAACAGGAAGGCACATGGTCTTACTGAGTAGCTCTGTGTGCTCATGCTTGTTGCACTTGTGCACACTTAAGTAAAAGTTAATAAGTAGATGAACAGTCTTTGGCATTTCCTTTGGGGTTTTTTTTCTCAGATAATTTCAATTTAAAACCAAATAAAATATATTGTCAGCATGTGCATTCGCAATACTGGGAGTCACAAGTCCTGGGAATCCATGGGGAATAACACGGATCTATGCTTCTCAAACAGTGTTTTGGCTGACAATGGAGTTGTTTGCACCATGGTTGTGAGTGAAATGTGGAGTGAGCTCCTTAGCGCCAGGTGCAGAATCCCTTTTTAAGTGGAGTCCATTTTATAAACTTTGGGTTCCAGATGCATTTCTTTGGTTCCATCCATTTCACATATGCAGCCATCTGCTAGGAAACTATCTGCTATTTTCTCAATCTACAAGACAGTTACTTATTTGGAAAATAAATTAGTTTTTCTAAATTACATGACCATTTCATCTTTCAGTACAAAAGCTGTAATTATTTCACTGCTAGTGAATTCTTAAAGTGTATTTACACTTCCTCTCATGCATCTTAAGCATTCGTATGTCTTCAAGCCAAGTACTGCATTCTTCTGATTCAAGCTGTCATCTTCAAGCCACCCACGCATGGCGGTTTGGTGTAGGAATTTTTCACATAGGTTTTTAAATATACGAATCCACACATGCAGATGAATAGAACGGATTGTGAAAGTTAAGGACTGATTTGCAAATTAAGTGGGCTGTTATGGAGATGGGGTTTGCCACAGCCAGACTGGCATAGATAGCAAGTTGTCCTGCCTCTTGGACCTCAACTAGGGAGATTGTGTCTGGCTTGCCTGTGGGGCTTGCTTTGGCTTGACTGACAAACCAGACTTCTTTGAGCCTGTTGGGCAAACTACTATGAAATTTTGCTCAAAACACTTCTTTTCTCAGTCATTACAGTCCCTGGAGCACCCTCTGAGTCAGCCTCAGGCCGCTGTCTCAGTCTTTCTTCACATCTCCAGTCTTTTTCCAAACAACTTGACTTAGGTGGCCGTATATGAGTGGTCTTACCTACCGCCAGTTCTTTGCCATCTCAGTGATTTTTTTCCTCTTACAGAAATAGGGGTTTGCTTATTTTCTTCTCCACCACGTTTTCACTCTGTCATCTTCTTGTATCTTTATGGGTCTTTTGCAGTCCAAGCTGGTTTTGGTTGTTAGCTGGTTTGTGCTGGGGAAGGGCTCTTCATATTTTCTTCTGAGAGAAAATTGGGGATGCCTGAGCCAATAAAGGTTTATACCTGGATTTAAGTTAACTAAAACATATACAGCTTCTCAGGATCAAGACCTAATCTTGGAAATAATCTGTTGGAAAATGAGTGTTGAATGTTATCTAGGTACAATGTTTAGACCTTTGGCATGTTTTGTATTTTGAAAATTGCTTAACTTAGCAACAGATGGCAGGTACTTTAAAAGCAGAAGCTATGTTTGTTACAGAGACTTTTAAAATAGGGCATAACATGACTGAAAATGTTATACTAAAATAATGATTTCATCCATATTAGGTTTTTTATGGACTTACATTGTTGAGGATTCATTATTATAGACAGTAGCTTTCTGCATTTCTGAGAAATATTTTTCTGAGTTTCGATGGAAGAGTGATAAATCTACTTAGAGTTTTCTGCAAAAAAATCACAAGGATATTTTACTTCTAATTAGAAGGTTTGTGGATGACAGCCTTTGGTTTCACCACTGATTATTAGTAAAATGTAAGATGTGCGCAATACTCTTTGAAAGAAGAAAGCTAGAAACCTGTCAGTTAAATTAATCTGCTGTGAATCAAACAAAGGCTAGGCTAGGATGGGATAGGCTAGGCTAGGCTAGGATAGGAAGACTGGTTTTTACTTGATTTAATAAACAGGATTATTACTGAATTAAATTTTGGATTTTTTTTTGTCAGAATACAATTTTTTCCAATGTGTTTTGACAGCGCCATCAGCTATGAGAAACTACTGACAGTAGATATTCTTTGCCAGAATGATGAATCTATTTCCAGTAAGCTAGTTGCTTCATCTTGTTGGATATACTCTTGGGCATTTATCACATAATTCCCTTAATTCAAACCAGTTGTGTACATACTTTGTAATTGATGAATTACTTACAGTAAATAAATATTCAAACAAAATCAACTATTTGTTAAATCAAAAAAAATATTGTTTAACAGTTTTTGTACCAGAAATTAGCAGTCTTCTTTTTACTGTGTCTTTTTACTGTGTTTACTGTTTACATAGTAAACAAACTTTACATATTAATTAGTGTATCTAAAAATGCTATTTACAGTTATTACAACATTGACTCTGTACCATTTTAGGTAAGAACACATTCACATTGCAACTGTATGTTAAATACTTTTATTAGCATAGTGAGCAATACCAGATCACTAGTCCTTGAAATAACATGTCATTAGATCTGTGAAGATGAAATAACTATTCTTCCATCAAATTCTGCACTACATTTAGATGAAATGCCTTGGTTAAGTAACGTCTTTGAAGACTGGGTGTTACTTCCCTTAGCTCTAATTATATTTGGCAGACATGATGTGTTCTTTGTGCATTACCAAAACAGAACATCTATCTGTGGTGTACTCCGTCTTTTCTTCATAAATGGATACAACTTCGGAGTGTTGGATGTATTTTAGTGTGTTGTTTGCATGTGATTAATTTGGTCTTACAGCTTTTGTGTGTATAAGTTTCTTACCCTTACTACTGAATATATATGATTGATGCAGTGAACTGTTGGCTTCTGTTCTGTAAATATTAATCAAAAAGTATGCTCCTCTGCTTAATGGCTTTTCAGTGTAGGAGGCAGCCAAACAACTATAGTCTGCTTTTTTTCTGCTCTTTAATCATTATTGTGTAAGACACTGGCAAGAACAGTTTTTTTTAATCTATAAACACTATTTCATGCTTCAACATATCCATTGTTTGGTCAAAGTTATGAAATATTGTTGCTCAATGAAACTTTGTTTTCAGCATTTCCTGGTAGAGCAGTAATAGAAGAGATAAAACAGTAAAGGAAGGGGCAGATAAGTAAGTAAGTAAAAATACTAGGAATACATGCAAGAAAGAAGCAGAAGATGCAGAGTCAGTAAATTCAGCCTCATATGGTTTCAGGTCTTATGATTTGGACAAATAGTTTTCTTTAATCAAAAGCCAAACTGGATGCTTTTCTAGATTCCATGGCTGCAGTGAAAGGAATAATTTGTGACTAAAATATTCTTAAGGAGAATAACATAGACATTTGCTATGTTCCAATGTGGGCTTAAAATGTGTATAAGAATAGATGTTGATTAGTGTGACAACTTATTTGGGTGAGAAATTAAAAGATGTTCAATATTTAAATAAAAAACCCAGTAAATGTTTGGGGGGGTGGTGGTGGTACAGCTCAGTATCAGAAGCAGTGAGTTTCTTGAAAACACAGCTCACATTTTTCTGGCATGTAGGTCTGGTATAAATTTGATAGATACAGCTTTAGTCATTCTCCATGAATGTCACCAGTGAGGGAAGCCAAGGCTGAAGGGATGGCTTATGTTTCAGAGTTTGTAATGTTTTTTGGGATCCAGTGTGGGGTTACTTTAGAGTATGTGCATCCCTTGTGCTAGTAGCAAAATTTTGCACCTAGCACTATCACTGGCTTAGTTTTAGAAATTAGCACAATTAGCAGAATTTATTGAATTGCTGTTGCCATTGACCATTAGGACAGACTTGCTAAAATCCTCTCACGCACTGCAGGATCATAGAGAATGTCATGTTATTTGTATTTACTAATGCTTTTGTTCTACAAATATTATTTCAATTGTTACAAGTTTTTTTCATTCCCCTACTTTTTTGCCTGGAAAATGTATATCAGTTTTTGTTATAGGCATCACTATCTAATATTCTAGAAAGGCATAAGGCAGAAATCCTGCAAACTGTCTATAATTTTGTATTCTATAAAATGTTCAAAAGAAGATCTGTTTTTATAGAAAGGAATACAGTTGTACTGAAGCTTGTGATTCAGAAAAAATTGTAGTTGAAAGCTGAATCATTAAATCACAAAAACTTTTAGTTTGTTTCCAGTCAGTTTGTTTATCTCAGAATATATTGAAAGTATTTTCAGGAAACATCACTAAGAGAGCTGAATGGCTTGAATAAAATACTGGTGGCTTAGTCCATGTTATGTAGTAGAAATTAATATATTTTGTTAGTTGAACACACATTTACACAGTGTTATACCACCTCGCTTTGTACAACTCCTATAAATATTCCTCTTGCGTATATACATATATTTACATTTGAATATATTTGCATGCTCTTGCAGAAATAACTATTTGGAAAGAAATTTTTGCCTACCAACTGTTTGTATAAATTGAGTAAATTGTTTCAGATGCATGTTAAAATGGTAGACCTTGCAATTTTCAAAATCCTTTCTCCTGGATAAAGGCCATTTACACTGTTTTACTTAGTAAACATGTGTTTCACTCATTTTAATCTACATCTTCCATTTTGATAGCGATTATTCCCACATTCTCATTGTTTGTTAGTTCTCAAAAGTTAATTGTTAGTCCAGCTGAGCAATCTTCATGTCTGGTTAATGTAGTTACTGCTTATTGACCTTCTGAAAATGCTGATAGTCAAAGAAGTTTTTAATGTGCTAAGAACAGCTAACTGTTACAAAGTTAGATACCTTTCTCCACTGATCTGCACCTGTCATTGTTCTTCCCTAGTTTTTGTAATCAAACTTTATGGTTGCAACAATAATATGGGAGTAAGACGAGGCAAAACCATGGCTTCTTAGAGACCTTGTCTGCCAGTGGTTTTCATTCAGACATGTAAATATTGTCTCTAAGGTTCAAATTTTAGAATGGACTTGTTAAGGTTTGTTTAGTATAGTTCTTTGGAAGTGGTGATTTATATCATAAAAATATGAGTGTTAAAAAGAAACAGAGGGTTTGGCTATATTAATTACTGTGAAGTAGTTTTTGTTCAGCTTTTGGCAGATATGAGTAAGGTAACTTGTCTGTAATAGAACATAATTTCTATTAATAGTATCTCATTTCAGTTTTTTACATATCTTTCTAAGAAACGGTAATTGATTTCAATTTAGAAGTAGTCTGAAAAATTGAAGGAAGTGCTTAATAATGCCTTTGTACTAATTGAATTTCTGTATGTTGATGTAAATGTTTATGAAATTTGAAATGAAAATACTGAAAATGAACAAGGCATCTACATTTGTGGTATAGATACATGGGAAACTAATAATTAATTTTCTCTTTTTACAAACTCTAGGGGGGACACAAAGATTACCTCGCACAATTGGAGTGTCATTGGCAAAAGAGCTAATCTTCTCTGCACGCATTGTAGATGGTGAGGAAGCAAAATCAATAGGATTGATTAGCCATGTGGTAGAACAGAATGAAGAAGGGGATGCTGCATACAGAAGAGCATTAGCTCTGGCAAGAGAATTCTTACCTCAGGTATAACAAATTATTTTGATTTTGGTTTTTAGTTTTTACCAAATAATAAGACTGAAAAAGAAACAGCTTTATTAAAGAGAACTGTCATGAAATTATGTATCAAAAAGCTGTGCTATTTATGTGACAAGTAATAAGTTTTCTTTCTTGTGCTGAATAGTGTTATTTGGAAGCTATTTAATAGTGAAGAAAAAGCCTCCATCAATCCTCATCTTGCCATGATCTGGTCTGTGTCTTCATATGTTCTGGCTTTCAACTTTTAAACAAGAACAGAAGTATTATAGAGGTTTTATTTTTTAGTATAGCAATTGTTTTAATAGATTACTTCGTTGCTGAACTCCTCAGAAGAGAGGCAAAAGGTCCTAGATAGAAAATTCATAGAAGGCAGAAAAAGGAAATAATTAGTGAACCACTTCATTGAATCACAAGTGTAACAGCTAAAATTTTTCACTGGAAATGTAAAATGTGGTAGCTTAGGTATAACACCAGTTAATGTTAACCACCATTAATGGTGGTTATTTGTGTCTTGAACACCTTGATAGAAAGACAAAAATTAAAAGTACAGTAAAAATTTTAACTTACAGTGGTTCTGGAAAATTGATTGATGGTTACAACTTCTTATTAGAGATGCCTCATAAGCATTTGACTTTTCCCAAATCAGCAGGCCTGGACATTGAGAAGCTGATGCTGATGGATAGACACAGGACTGAGATGATTCCCAAAGACATCTTGCAGTTCTGCAGGACATTGGAGGCAAATGTGGGAATCCCTCTGCTCCCTGGGGATCTCAGTGGCTCATGGGAGAGTGTCATCACTTGACCAGAGCAGGCTTTGCAATAGCATACTGTAGGTTTGAAGCTTGCATTGGTTAATTTTATCTCATGATTACATATTTTCATGTCTCCATTGTGCAATAGTGGGGACATAGGACTGACCTTGCAAAGACTTATAATGATGTATCTTAAAGTGGCCATTCTGAGCCTTGTTTTGATGAAAACTGATAAAGCTTGACAAATGTGGACACACTCACCACTTTTGAAACTTAAACCAAACACAACAATTAGGTTCTTTTGAAAATAGTTTACTTTTACTTTTTCTCAATATTCAAACTATCAGTTCAGAAGCAAATGTCTCCTATAATGATAAGATCTAGGATATTTGACTTATATGCTATAAATGTAATGAAAATCCAAAGTCTAGATGGTCCTAATATAGAGTGCAAACTCTTCAATTACAAATCTTTCAGGTTTTGATGTAAATAAACTTTTTCTCTCATTTTAGGGACCAGTAGCAATGAGAGTTGCAAAACTGGCTATCAATCAGGGAATGGAGGTAAGGATCTGTACTTTTCATGAGAGTAGGCTGGAAGTCAGGTTGGCAACGGTTGTACTGTGGTGAAATTCTTTTTCCAGAACTCTTTATTTCTTGTTATGTAGTCTTTCAGGGTCTATTTGGTCAAAACTTTCTAAAGATTGAAATGTATTTTTCATATCTCAGACTCCTGAGATGCTGATTTCTGTAACAAGTCTTAGTAACCTCAAGAGTAGCATACTCTGCTAGTTATTAATAGTAGAAAGTAAATATAAACTTCTATGAACAAATTGTGTTTCAAATCTCAGGTGGGAAAAATTATCAAAGTCATACTCTGTCAAGTCTGTCAAGCCCTCAAAGTTTAATAACTAATAAAGTTAAAGGCTGAAGGGCATTTTATTTATTTTTAACAGTTTAATAGCAGTTAGTATTAAAATTGTACCTGGAGCCTGATTTCATGTTTGATTCTCCATTGCCACACTATTGACCTAGCTCTAAAGCTCATTTAAAATCCTGTCTGGACATGTGTTTTACTTTAGGGGTACATATCTTAATGCTGAGTTCACCAGGTCTGTTTATATTTAAAGTTAGGCTCTGCAGCAGGACACCTTGTAGCTCAATCTGGTACAAGGGAAAAAGGACCATACCACCGTGTAGCATCTGAATCCAAGAAGATGAACTTGTCCTTTTTTCTTGAAAGTCGCAAAAGCAACCAGTGAGTTCAGCAAAGCATAACACCAGCAAGCGGTGGCCTCATAACCGAACTCAGATGCCATTGCACAAAGAGTATGTTAGGTTTCCACAGCAAGTAATGGTGAAATTTGAGGTTTATTCCAATACCCAAGGTTCAGAATGCTACAAGCTAAGTTATCTGACTACCAGATATAGTGGATTGAAAGGTCAAAATAATGGTGTTTATAGAATTAGGGATGATAGAGTTAGATGGACTTTGAATGATCGTCTCCAGTTCAGTCTTGAGGCCCAAGACAAGGTCTACTGTATCAAAACCAATCAAGCCAAGCGGTCATCCAAGCTGTTGTTACAAAACTACCACGGCACAGATTTCGTGGCTTCCTTTCATTACTTATCCTATAACTTACCTTCTCTTGAAAACTGCTTGTGGTGCATAGCCATAATCCTTCCAGTGGTAAAGTGGAGAGCTAGTGAATTCTGGAGGATCTGGTGCTTAAGACAGATGGAGAAATAGTGAGGCCAAAATCCAGCATTTTCAAATGTTCAGGGCAGCTCCCAAAGAAAATTAATTTATTACAAATAGAAGATGATGATGATGCAGGACATGGGCCTCTTTATTTTTTCCACTTTAAATCCTTTTGAACTTGAATCTGTGTTTATTTTGTGTCATGCTGTCCTGTTCTTATATGACATTTTGAAGATACATGGTTTCAGAAAAAAATTTTAAAAATCATGCAATGCATGTTGTCCCCTGTAGTAAATGAAATTATTATAAATGGGCAGGTAGCTAATGGTTTTTACCTAACCAGATGAATCGTAGTAAAGAGCAGATTTTTTTGAGTGTATTGAGTGCTAGTTGTATTGTCAAATCAGGACTCCATTACAGAAATATTAACCACTCTTACCACGTGTCAGTGTAGCATTTCTACGTTAAAGTAGTGTAGAAGAGCTTTGCAGAAGTATTTTAGTATGTGGCATATAAAAACACAATATTTGTGTTAGCTATGAGGAAATAATATATAATATATTTTTAAAAATCTTTCAAAAGCCATTGTATTCTTTTCCTCAGGTCGACTTAGTAACTGGTTTAGCAATTGAAGAAGCTTGTTATGCTCAGGTATGTAAATATGATTACATGAAAAAAACACAGAAAACAGGCTTTGTTGATACCTGTTACAAAACATGCAGAAATTCAACTAGAAATTGCTCTGTGATTTCTTCTGCAAATTTTTTGGCACTTTATTTGAACTCCCATCTACTTGGTCTAATTTTGTAGGGAATTTAGGAGAGGAGGTGTAGGTCAGGAAAATAACACATCCATACCAGTACTTTTAGGGTGAAAGTAGTGAAGCAGTACCAGCCATATACCTAGCCAGTCAGACACTACCATGCCAGTCTAAGGACAGCCTTGCTTTTCCTTTGTTTTGAGTTAACATGAAATAATACAAAGGACACTTCACTAACGTGTGCCACTAATGGCATATGTGCTCACCAATAAAAATTTGAGACAAATGTCTTTGCCAGTGAAACATGAGTATGATGTGTTTGAGATTATACGTTCTTGGACTTTGAGTCAAGTTTTTAGGATGGAAATATAAAGATCAGCCTTATATGCTTATTTAAGATGTGGTAGTCAGACTGATAAATTTCTTCCCCCTCCCAAAAACCCAGAATGAACCCAACCAAAAAACCCCAAGAAACCCAAACCCAACCAAAAAAACACAAGAAACCCAAACCCTGTTTTCCCCTCCCCTGCCCCTCCCTTCCCCAAAAAGCAAAACAATACAAAACAAAACAAAAAAACCCAAACAAACCACAAACTCTAGAAACTTTATTAAACTCACCTGTTTGGAGAAAAGGTACTCCTTCCCAGAGTACCTTTTTTCCAAACAGGTGAGTTTAAAACTATAACCTTTTGTCGTGTCCTTGAAGTGTCTGACACATTCCTATATCTGACTACATAGTTTTAATTTTTCTGTTGTATTGTATTTTTTGTGATGCATCTTGGATGCATTGAAGAACTAGGATTTGTATGAAAATATTTTTCTTGCTATTGTTTTTGGTGTCAGTAATGGATTGTTACTCTGCTCATTGCAGACTATCCCAACAAAAGATAGAATTGAAGGCCTTCTTGCATTTAAGGAGAAGAGACCTCCTCGCTACAAGGGAGAGTAAAAGATTCTGATGCCTTTAAAATATAGGGGGATAAAAGTACTTCTATGAAGACCATTAAGGTGCACTTTACATCCGCACCTGGAAAATCACAATCACCAAAGTAACAGCAAATCATACAGATGTTACAACATTTTGAATGTGTCCATACTTGTACGAAGCCAAGGTAGAAATGTGTGTCAGCTCATGCTCATTACAGTTTCTGATGGTTGATCTGTGTATTGGCAAAGTCACAGGTTCGTGCAGCATTTTTAAAATTTCACATGTATGAAACATATCATTCCACAATTGAAAAAGCTCTGTAATTCTTTACATAGACAAAATGTAACTGTGATGTTAAGCATATATCTGCTGTATCATTTTATCATAACGAAAGCAACTATTGAACACCAAAAATAAGAAATGGTACCAAATATGCATTTAAATGATTCTGTATATCAGTAAAAATTATATTTGAGTATTCTATTGGAATATATGTATTAATAATAAAGCTAGGGGAAATGAAAAGGATTATTATTTAGAAAATGTTATGCTTTGTTTATCTTACTTACTCTATCCTTAGCAAAATGAAATTCACTTTAGCACATAATGGTGTCCTTTTGATAAAGTTGTTGCCATTATATTCATTTAATTGTATTAAATGAAGACATTTTTGAGGCCAGCCTTTAATTATACATTTTTGTCTATTAAACCTGTCTTTGTCTTGCACTTTTCCAGCATATCAGCACTGTAATGGATCTTTATTTCACTTGCCCCAGTTATTTTAAATTTTTGATGATTGTATTTAAGATGGTTGTGTGGGGATATGACCAATGTGCTGTAATAGAACCTATAATTATCTTAATCTCCAGAATATTCCTTTTTCAAGTTTTATGAATGTATATTTATATACAACAGGGATGATGTTGAAAGGTTCTGTATTTTGTGGTGGCCTCAGAGTTTTTTTCATGCATTGCAAGAGGCATGCAGTAGGTTTCAAGGTAAGAAAACTTGTGATTCATACTGTGTATCTGCAGTGGACGCAGCATATACAGCAAATGTCTGGAAATAATCTCGTAGAAAGTATTTTTGTTAATTTTACTGGAAAATAAACATGGCTTAGTGGTCCAAGGCTGTCTTTTTATATTAAAAAGAAATTTATTTGTTCTGGGTTACCATTGGCTCATGAAACTTGTGCATGCTTTGCTGTTTCTGCAACATTAGGTATGGTCACTGTCCATACCTATGATGATAAAGCAGCTCATCAACATTAAATGACAAGAACTCATTTAAATTCATATTTAGACATATCATTACATGTAAATTGATTATAACTGGTAGAGCTCACACTTTGTTGACTGGTAAACTTGCTGAGTCAATCATTTCTTGCACAACAATTTGCAAATAAAGTACTGGTTCTTGTTTTGATAGTTATATAAAGCCTAGAGGGTCATTTTCTGGTGTTTTTGAAATACTAACATGTAATTTTCATTTTTACTGACTACAAAATAATTATGTTAATAGGAAAAAAAATATTAAGCATATGCTGATGGGTTTCTGTTGCATAACTTTGATATACAGTCCGGTTATTGAGCTGCCTCTGTTTCTACCAAGAACTGATTAAGTAGCTTCTGCGGATGTCTATTTAAAAACATCTAATAACTTTAAATACTGTGGTATATGATTGTGTAGATTCATGCCTTTAACTAGTAGTTTTGATCTCAGAGAATAATTTTGCTGTCACAGTGGTCTCTGCATTCCTTTTCTCAGGAGAAGATAGTGTCATATCATAGCAATTTGAGTTTCTTCTTTGAAGTCAAGAGTTTGAATGTTATTACAAAGTGAGTATTAGGACAGTTTTTGAAGATACTTTGGAGTGATGTTGAAGTAGTTCTGGGGGAACAATATTTTAGCAAAAGATGTGTTAATCGCTTACTGTCTCGTTTATTAAGTGACACATTATGATGGCTGCAATGCTCATAATTAATAGTAGTATTAGAACTCTGCTTCCATGGGAGGGTTGGTTATTTGCAACAAAAATGCTCATATAAAGGCTGACTTCACCTTGTGAAAGGTATTATCTGGCAAATCCTCCTTCAAGCACTTAGGCTCTACCCTTTCAGTTCCTGGTAAAGCCATGCTTTTCTCCACAATACCTCATGGATGAGTGAGCCCTGGTCTCCACTGGTTTTCTGAAAGGTTATCTCATGGTCTGTAGACATAAGCAGCTTTTTGTCCTTCTCCTGCTGAGCTCAAGTGATAGTGAGTTCTTCTGCACTTCAATGAGTAACACAGGTAGGTCCATTATCCATTTTTAGTTATCTGCTGATAACTTCTCAATTTTCATGAGTTCAACTTACTGAATTGCCTAGAAATTCTCAGTTTCATGCAGAAATTAATATGTGGCTTTACATAATACATATAGTTTTAGCCTTTAATGTAGCAAACTGTTTATATTTTCAACATTACAGAAGTAACTCACATTCTTAGTAGTTTTACTAAATTTCTGGATAAAGTTTTCATGATTGTCTGCATTGCTCTAGTCCAATGCTTTTGAGTAGCCCACCTGTAATGAAAAAAGGTGTGTTTTATTTATTCTAAGATTGTGTAATGATACAGTTAAGTGCTTTTGGAGATGTTTTTCTGTGGAACCTTTTAATGATATTTGCAGTCATTGCTGCCCAGTTATTGTTGAAATTCTTGCAGTCTATGTGAAATTAGTCATAGTTCTACATCGAGGTACATGTCGATGCTTTTCTACAACTGCTTTTAACCAGCTGCATTTAGAATAGTAAACATCAGGGTCATTTTCAACTGCTTCATATTTTACTCAGTCACTGCTTGTTGATGCATTTAATCATAATCACATTTGTTGAAGAGATCACCACAGGAGAGGGCAGAATATCACGCTTGGAAAAAGTAAGGGGTTTTGGCACTTCACATACCAAACCAAACTCATAGATGCAAAGTGAAAAGAGGAGTTGAAATCCTAATTTGTCACTCTATAGTCTTTACTGATGCATTTTTTCATGCAAGAAAATCCCTGAAAAGATGTCTGCTGAGATTAGAGAGGGGATTTACTTAAAATTTTTTGAAAAATCATTGTTCCTTTTGAGTGGTGTGCAATGAGCAAGATGTGCTTTCATGTCTCATTTGTGGAATTTTAGCCTTGTTCTTGAACCTAATGACACTGCTGAAAAGCTGTAGGATTTCATTGTCTGCTGAGGCTGATACGGTCTGTGTACACGGGGTGCGATAAAGTTCATGATGATATGGTTAAGATGTTCTTTTTCTGCACACTTCTAGAAAGAGAACTATCTGGAAAGATGAGAAAAATTAAAATGGCGAGCACATAAACCAAAAGAAGAGTTGTTTTCAGCTAAAGGTAATAAAATTTCGCTTGTCTACTTTACATTGTGGGATTACAATGACTTTTTTTCCTATTTGTGCCAGTTCTTCCTGTTGGCTTTTCTTTCCTCTAAGTCTCAGACATGAATGTGCAGGGAACAACTTTAAAAATTGTATGGGTTGTGTTCACTTTAAAAACATTGGTATTTTATAAGCAAAATTAGTAGAGTTTAAAAAAAATTCCTGAAAGGTATTTGAAATATGCAATCAGAAATTACTGTGTTATCACTAAAGATTAGGTAATATACCTTTTTTATTATAGATTTAAATCATGCTCTGTTTCAACCTTGGAACAGAGTGGAATAGAAGTTTCTGTAGTTATGCAGAATGTACTGTGTTTACACAGTGTGTTCATTATGCTTTATAATATATGTGTGTGTGTATACTGGCATGTCATATATGTGCATGTATATATGTATGTGCGTGTATATGTGCATATGTATGTGTGTACATGTAAATAAAATTCTCCAGACTGTCAGGCTAGACCAGATCAATCCCTCAGGATGTGATACTGCTGTTCTGCTTCAGGATGTTTTGTCTTGAATTTGTTTGTGCAGGAGCACAGCCAGCAGAATAGTGGACCCCAGAGAGCACCTACCGTGACTGCTACAAGTGGGCATACTTACCACGTATTCTGTAGCACAGAAATTCTGCTGCAGAAGCAGCAGGCCAGTAGTGAGGGTATGCACGTGTGTTACCATGTATCTGGTCATCTACGTATGGTAGTTCAAGGATAGAATAAATGTTGCGGGAGTCAAAGTGAGTTCTTAAGTTTCAACAAAGGTGTGGCATCCAGATAGCACATTCCTCCCAGTCCTATATCATTTGCTCCTGCTCTTTGGAGAGGCCTGCAGCAATTATGAGCAGCTCATTAATCAGCCACTGTCACAGATTATAAGATCAGTGTCTACCCCCTTTAAATAAGTCTAGACTTAGATTTCATCTTCAGCTTTTATCTAGAAGATAATGCTTCCAAGGACACTCATTCACATGGGAAGAAATATGAAGTATGTTAAAAGAATTTATTACAGAGGGTGTGAACATTCTGTGTCAAAGCTAACTCCTATTTGCAATACTTGAGTTCAAAATAGTACATTAACCCTCTAAGGCATAGTCAGTACATGTATGTTTATAAACTCCTCAAAGTTTTTGCAAGTGAGTACAATCCTTTGATTAAAATTTCTGAAGCGTATGCTAACAAAGCTTTTGAAGCGTTAAAGTGCTGAGAATGTGGTTAAGTTTTCTTGTTGCATAATATAACCACTTTCAGAAGAACATGGAAAGTTTGTTATTTTTGTAAGGAACTTATACAGCAAATTGTTGCTTCTGTGTTCTGGCAACTGCTAATTGATTTAACATTTTCCCTTAAGCATAAGGGACCTTGTGATATCATCTTTGGCTCAATTCTTTTTAGTATGTTAAAAATTCTGATGCCAGTTGTACAAACTTTTTTAGAGTGTGTCTCTTCCATGCTTAGAACAAAGTTAAAAAATATAATTGTGAAGATAGAGTTGTGAAGGTTGTTTTCACAACTCTATCCTCACAACACTTATATGTTTTCACGACATATAAGTGTTAATAATACATCTGTAGGTTTGTGTGAAAAGAGTTTGATTCTCCAGCTTTTGTGTAATAAGTCTTTACTGCTGGGACTATTGTCTTCAAAGCTGAAGTATTTTTGTAAATGCATGTGAGTATCCCCAGCTAGTGACCCCTCAGGGTGAGTGGTTCATGTTGTCCTGTAGTTACCATCTTTTGGCCACTCTGTCCAAGTAGAGGTGAAAGGAGAAGAGAGCTAGGGAGCATGCTTCTAATAAGCAGTGGTTCTTGGAAGAGTGTATATGAAAGGGGTTTTGTAGGGTGGGTTCAGGCTGCATTCTTAGGTCACAGTTAATTTCAACACAGTCGTTTCTAGTATCTTCGTGAGCAGCTCCAAAAAGTAGATCTTTCTGTATTGGTTGGTTACAGCCCCTAGTTCTGTACCCAAAGGACTCATAGACATTGTAACCTCCAGACATGATTCCTAGAGTGTCTGTATAACATATGAAAGGAGGGAGGAGCCACAAAAACAGCATAACAAGAAGGATTCTGTCTAAGTTACAAGTTCATAAATGAACACATGGACATGGTTTTTTTTCACTTCAGGTGGAATGAAATTCCTGTCTCCATTTTGGATTTTACAAATCTTATCTGACATCCATCCTTTTTTGAAGAAGTGAAGAGGATATGCTATGCTTCCATCTCAGTAGTTGAAGGACTCATGAGACACCAAAGCTACTCAGTTTCTGCTCTCTCCTTTCACGTAACTGACCTGAGCCAAACTTTCCTACAGTAGTGACCTGTTCACCGGATTCTTTGAAGTTATGCATGATGAAATTTCTGTACTTTAATTACTTATTCTACAAGTTAATTTATTGGGATGTAGAGATAATGACATCCGCCTATTAGTTCATAGAGGTAAGGCCTGTCTTGGAGTTCCCTCATGCAGCAAGTATCCCACTGATTTTATAACAGATGCTGTAGCAAGGATGGGAGGCCTGCTCACTTTCCTCTTGTCCTCAGCATCTTCTTTGTACAGACTCCTGTCTGCTAAACCTGAATATCCTTAGTGAGTCAGACTCCTTAGATGTGCAAGGTTTAATGCATTAATCCCAAAAGGCCTCGGATACAGTGCTTTCTAAGTGCAGTTGCCTAATATCACCACTTCCTGATGCAAAATCTCAGCAGGAGTTTTGAGAATCTAAATTTTGGACTAGGACACCCATGTCTCTGTATAGAGATGTCTTGGTTTTGTGATTGTGCTTCTAGTCTGCTTTACTCTTTAGGAGTCCTAGTTAAGCTTGAAAATCTTCCTCAGTGTAAGCAAGGGATATCAGAAAGCACTTTTCAGACTTGGTACCATATCACAGATCACATGATGGAACTGAGATGCTGTTAACAGGTGATAGATAATACTCACAAGATACTGGCAACCCCCGTCTGTACTAGCTCTCTGAAGTAGAAAAGACAGTCATCAGTGAGAGAGAAGGAAACATTGGCAAGTGAGAGGAGAAGTGATGTTGGAGCAGCAGTGGCATAAATAAAGTTGGCTGTGCTAAAAAAAGTTGAATGAAGCTGGTTATTCCAGCTCAGTAGCCTGATTCTGCCAACAGACACAAATTAGCTGTATACAGGACAGAACTTTTGATCACATTTGTGTGTGTGTGTGTGTGTATGCATAGTATATAAAATATATATGTCCATGTGTCCACTCTTCTTCCAGCACATAGTTTTATGGTTATTCATAGAAGCTTTTAAAGCATTGGTTCAATTTTTAAAATAGTTCACTCAAACCACATCCCCACAAGTATGTGTTTAGAGTTAACAAAAACATTTTGCCCTATACAGGTTTTTATATTTCATGTAATTACGGCATATTTATCTGAAGTATTTCGCAAGTATAGTTTTGTGTAATACTGGTAGGAGATTAAGTAATAGCTGCTTGCTAGCACTATTGCACAAGAACATCAAATGTAATAATGCTGTTCTGAGATTTGAGGTACCATGCATGCTTTTGGCTGCTTTGCTCCTGTGACCTTTATGCTCTTCTGGTTAATACAGCAGTCCTGTAACAATGCACATGTTTTCCTTTACACAAATGCCAGTAATCACTTGAGCAGGGCACTTGATTCCAGTTTTGATGGGCGGTGCCTATATTGGACAACGGTAGTGTATCCAAGCCAAGTTGGCTATCTTTGTGCTTTACAGTGCCAAAAACTTCAAAGCTTCTTCCTTTTAGAACTCCAAAGCAATACAAGTTTGTGTTTCTTCATATCATCAAACTTAATTATTGGCAGTAAGCAAATGCTGGCAGGACCGGCACATCACATGGCTCCATTTCTGCTTTAGAAAAGGTCAGCATATGGCATAAACACTTTGCTGTATTATGCAGCCTTGTACTCTGATCACATAACACATGCTTCAGAAAGCATTATGCAATGTTAGACTCACTGATTAATGACTGCTTGCACAAGAAGTTTTTCATTACCCCAAATGCTAGCATCCTGGGAATGATTAACTTTGTGACATAACTCTCATCACATAAATATGGAAGATTCAAACATAGCCTCAAAATAACGTGTTTCAGAAATAACTGAACACTTTCCTGCTTAGTACTGTGTACAGTATTTGATTAACAACTGCTTTAAACCTTCAGAGTTGAATAGAAAAGCCTATTTGTGAGAGCTGAAAACAAGATTTATTTCTAGGGTTTAAAGTTTTACCCAAGATGAATTTTTGAACACAGCAGCATCTCATTTGCAATGTTTTTCCTCTGCTTGTGTAAGTTTGAATTTCCTGAGAAAAATCTGTGCCAAGTATTTTCAGTTCAGCCAGTGAGTTAAACAGAGCAAGTCAAATCTAGCCCTTATTTAGACCAGCAACTGCATGTATGTAAAATGACTCAGTCCAGTGTGTTCAATAGTACAGTACATACAGTTGTATGTTTAAATCAGCATAGTGATAGCTCATTAAATTCACAATAATTGCCAATGTTTCTGCAGGCAGAGTAAGAAAGCAAAATGTAGTCCCGAATGAAGTCTTGCAGGCTTACAGCCTGAACATTGCTGCACATTCATATTTAACATTTTCATATTCTATTGATTAATCATTCCATGTTCAGATGATGCAGATTCCTATGTTAGAAAGCATAATGACAGTACATCAGTCATTTTATCAACTTCAGGATGTACAGAAGAGGAAAAGCCTATAAAAGGAAATGTTCCTTACCATATTCCCTCACATACGAAGATTCATCCCTGGTTTTGAAGTAATTGCTACAAGTTTTCTATGTTTCAACAGCTTTATTAGGGAGAAAGTCAGTTTGCCTGCTTGGAAATTCAGGATCAGTGTTCACAAGGAAATATCTATATTAGACTCCCACTTACTAATTTGCCTTTAAATGTCAGACTAAAAAAAAAAAAGAGACATCTGCTTTTTCATGATTTTCTCTCCTTTAAGTAATCCTGCTCATGAACTGCCACATTAAATAAAGCCACTTAAAGTCCTTGTAATAGGGGGGATGGTTTAGGATGTTACCACATTAATGCATATGTGCCATGTCTTCAGAATTAATCTTCATTGAGAAGAAGTACAGAAGGTAACACTGACCTTCAATATGTTCACTTTAGTTTTTGCCTTTTCCTGCATTCCAACTCCTGCAAGCAGTAGCAAAGGCTAAAGGAAATGGCTTCTGACTAAGCATTAGCTACCAGCGTGCCCTCATTATAGCTGAGGGCTCTTATTCTCGCCTAGCCTACGTGCAGAGCCAGCTACTCTTTCAGCTGTGGTGACGAAATGCCATGCATTTCTTCCTGGAATAGTACGCAGATAAGAGGCCACTTGTTATGCTGAGGTTTCAGATGAACTCCACTAAGGGTTTCAAAACACTATGTCACAATTATATCAGGTTTCTTTAGCAACCAATTCATTTCAGACACTTTTAAGATAAAAAGGGAAGAGATGTTAGTTTATTTTCCCTTGTGGTTTCACTGTTTAAACTTTTACAGGATATGACTGGATAGTTTATACACAGCCTGAGTTTATTAATTTTAAAGAAAAATAGATCAAAATGGGCCTGTTTCTCTCTTGAAATTCACATTATTTGTAGTCCCCTATGTGTACCTATAACTTCAGAGAAGAAACAAAAAGTCTCATGCCTGTGATATGCTGCTAGAACAGTCCTGCTGTGCAGATTCAGTTGCTGAGTGCCTTGAACTTATTCTGGGTCCAGCAAAAGCCAAGAGTTTTGAGAACCTTGCAGCATGAAAGGTTAATCCTTTATCCTGGAGTTGGGTTCAGATTCTAGGACGCATGTGCAGAGTACGAGCCCTGTTGTCCTAAGTGTTACTTAGCAGTGATGGGAGAACCTGTTTGTGAGATCATCTTGTAGCCTTGGCATGCATTTAGGTGATTACATGCACTCACAAAAGCAACTTTAGTGGAATCAAACAAATCACAGAAGTGTCCCAACTGTAAAAGAAAGAGGAATCTATGAAGTGTTTGTTTCAAACCAGGTAATACCATTAGAACCAGCAATAGCTGTATGCTATTGAAGAAAGGAATAAATTGTCTGGAATAAGCAATGGATCCTATGCAGGTGAAATAGCTTTCTTTGCTCACCCATACACTCTAATGAAACATTTAGAATCTGTGATATGCCTCATTTCCATTGTATCTGAATGGCACTTTAGGTAGATGTAGTCAGTAGGAGGAAGAGTCTTATGATGATAAATCTTGAGTAAATCACAACCTAAATAAGTATTTAATATGAAAGAACCTAACCTAACCCAAAATAGCATCTCTCCTTTATCACTTCCCCTGCAATTCTCAACATTTACTAGTATCTCATTAACTGGGAACTAAAGGCTCAATTCAATTTCCTTTTAAGACAACAAAATTTTCTTTTTCCATTTACATAATGGAAATTGGATCAGGTCTTGCTTCTGTAATCTTACTCCTTTAATGCTTTCCAAATAAATGTGTAATTCCCAGTGAGATCACTAGGAATCTTGGCTATTCATAATCTGTTCTTTTTTTTTTTTTTCTGCAACTGTTCGTCAGTAAAGAGAGTCCCCTTTGAAAATATCCCAGGAACACTAAAGTTTTCAAACTCGCTGCTTGCCTTAATTACTTTTTGCTTCCCTTTCTTGGAAAAGTTACTTTCTTTAGTTACTGACTACTGACTCAGAAAAAAATAAGAACGAATATCCCTCACAAATAAAGGGCACATTACTTTGAAGAATTCCTGTCAAAGCAGGATATACCAACAAAGCATATGTTTCTCCATGATTTTTCTGCTTTCTTTTCATCAAATGTTAGCCTAAATACTGTTGCTAGGATGGTCACTAGCAGACCTTTTAAATGTTAGACAACTCATTTCACAAAAATTCTAATCCACCAAGTATAAATATGAATAATGGACATATTTTTTGAACTGTTGTTATTGTGAACTTTGATTTTAGATAACTACAGTAGACAAATCTGTTTAAAAATGGTACTTGTTAAATACTGCAGCTTTCAAAATGTCTTCATTTTGTAAACTTGTTTGTTTATTACTCATACTATCTGTCATTTAAAGGATCTTGCAATGTCTTATCTCATTTTCTATTTTACAAGATTTAGTCTTATTCTCTGAAAAAAGATATTGTTTTTTTAATGGAATATCATGGGGGAAAAAACCAAAACAAAGCTACCTTTCTTTGTAAATTGTACTGAAAGGATAAATGCCCTTCTGTGGTTCAGAACATGGAAGTGTTTTAAACTGAAATTACTGCAATTGAAAATTTCTCATCTTTACTGAAATCACAGAACTGGGGAACACCATCCCACTAGCACACATACTAGTGAAACTGGTTTTCTCCTCCTCTTTGGCCTTTGCCACCTTCTGACTATTCTTTCATACAATCCCTGCTCCCACTTCCCCAAAATTCCCTTCTGAGGAGAGGTGATACATGCCATCAAACCTTGGGTATGTGCTGTTTGTGCCTGGAGCCCTCACAGAAGGTGTGATGACCAAGTTGAGGGAGTTTTAAATCAGAAAGGAAGTAGGACAGGGGCTTTAGCATGAGCCTTTTTTCTCTCATCAAACCGCTTTTCATGGAAAACTAATGGATCCTCCTTTTCCACTTTTTCCAGTCTCAGTTGACATTGTGTAAGGTTCAAAAGATACAAGGGTGAGGACTGACTGGTAGCAACTGACTGATAGCAGTGGTACCATGTTACACTTGAGGCTATTGATGCACGGGTAGAGCATGGGAAACAGGGGCCAGGTTCTGTCTTGTTGAGCAGTCATCTGAGCTGTCAAAGGCATAAATGCTGAGGATGGGGAAACTGCTGACAGGCTTCAGCCAGTGAGCAACTGTCCAGGTCCTGAGCCATCTTGAGCTGACATAGTGATTCATTGTTAGCAGAATCCAAACTAGCTATATGCAAACAAGCTGTTTACAGGCATTTGCAAATAATGCTAACATGCTAATTTCTCTAACAGGCATTAAAGAAAAAAGTGCCTACAAGTTAGAATCTTTCCCACCTTGACTAAATCAAAGTTAAAGAAAGAACTGGGGAGAGGCTTTATTGTGCTGTAAATATCAGCAACTTTATTCTAAGTCATAAAAGCAATAGCAAAAACGCTTGCTAGTCAGTCATCCATGACTAGAATGTAAACAGTTTATGCTGGTGATAACTGATAAATAGGTATATTGAACACTCACGGGGTGTTGTGACCCTGCAGTATTTTTTTATGAAATAAATAATGTTTACAAGTAACATGTGACTTTCCATCTTGCTGTGAAAGATCTGAGAGTTGGGAGTAGGCTTTTTATGTCTATTATCTATTCTTCATAGAATTATTTAATTTCTAGAAGCAGATGGTGATTTTTAAGCCCACTGCTATTTTGGTGTACTTAAAAAAAAAAAGAAGCCCTAAAAATAGACCTAAGTTACCATATCCAGCAAAAAAAATACATTGTCAGCTCTTTACTCTGCTGTGCTGAAAACAAATCTGTCAGCAATTTCTTTGGGTTAAAGTATCTGGACACTGTGTGTGGAGAAATTTTTGTAGTTTTTTGGTGGGTTTTGATTTAGTTGGTTCGTGGGTTTTTTAAAAGAAAGCATTTAAAGTGGTTTTGTAACACAGTCCATTTAATGCTTTACATATCAAAAAATTACTGTGTGTTGTTATTAAAGACACTCTACCAAATTGATGAAACCTACACTCTAGTTAATGTTGTGGATCAGCTGCCTGAATTAGACTTTAAAGTCTGAATCAGTCTGAAATCAACATCTTCAGCTCTGCTGGAACAGACATTAAAAATCAGTCCCTTTTCTGTAATTACCAAAATGAAAATAAGAGTGACAGTTATTCATGCAGAGAAAAAAAAAACAAAAAACCACTGGTAATGCATCTGAGTCTAATAGCCTCTTATGTTTGCCTTAAAAATTAATATATTTCTTGTATTGAAAGTGTGGTTTGACAAAGTTGCTGAATGGGAAAGGAATAAGACTTTTGGATTCCCTATGCATCTGCAGGTGATTGACATAACAAGAGACTGACAGTACAGTATTTTCAGAAATATTTTCAGTATTACATGATTTTGGCATATCTCTTGGTGTAAGGGTGAAATATAAGGGTTCTGGTAAAAGAATGTGGTTATCAATCACATGAACGTCTTCTAAAAGGATGGATGGAGAAAACCAAAACCAGCTCTCTAAGGTAGGTATTTCATTTTAGTGATCTCAGTGCAAAATATGTTGACTGGCAAGCTTTTTATCTGAGGTACAGCTCCTTAGAGTCAAATCCTGTGAAGTATTAAGAATTCTTAGTATCATTTGAAGACTGGCAATATCAATAATTCCCCAGATCACTACTTTATCTTACCAATTAAGTGCTGTGAATGCTCACTTCCTGTCTGGAGGAGGTCAGAGAAAAGTAATCACACATCATTCTTGCTGACAGCATCAACTCCTTTCCATTGACTCCTGAGGAGTCCCCATAGTTTGGTCCTCCCACATAAGTTACGTGCTTGCATCAAGCAGTGTGGCACTTCTTGTCAGAGTTCAGCATATGCTCCATAGCAGACCTTTCTTCAAGGCCCCTGAACTTCACTTGCAATGTTCAGTTGGAAAAGCTCTCTCTGTAGGTATATTATCAGTAATGTTGGCAGCCATGGCACTGCAATGTGGAATCCATTGGGCTGGAAACCAAATTGACTGAAGTATTCCTGGAGAGAAGCTCTAGAGCATGCAGGCTATCATGTAAAGGAAAGGTGGAAGAAGAGCCTCTGATATACTTTCTGTTGTAGTTGCACTGACGAGTATCTGTGTAGTTGCACTGACTACCTCCTGTGTAGGTGCTGTGCTGAAGACCCTGAACTATGGCTTCAGCTTTCAGATCCATGTCGCGCTGTCCAGCACTGAGTGCACAGTGGAATGAGATCTGACCCACAGGGGGCTGGTGCTGCTTGCTACAAGAATAGGTATATTGTATGTGCATGATATCAGCAAAGTTTGCTAGGGCCATGGAAGTGTTGTAGGTTATGGATCATTTCAAGGAATGGTCATATCTGGTAAGGTGTATACATACAGATACTCTGGTGTCAGTTTGTTGCTCTGTGTTTCAGATTTATAACTGTGCACACACATTTATCTGTGTGTTTGCTTATGTTGTGGAATCACATTGTGGCCTGACCTAGATCTGGCGCTGCGCAGAGCCCTAGGACTGGGTGAGACAGACTGTGAGTTAGGGAGGAAAATGGAAACCACATGGAAACAGTCTGATTTCTTTTTAGAATGGTGAACTAGTAAAATTTTGTTCTAAGAAAACTCTTTTAACCTTGTGCTTTTAAGGCTTGACACCTTTTGACCACAATTATCATCTCAGTATTATCTTTGAAGACTGATCCTGAACCTTCTTATCATATTCTTTATCCTCCAAACACTGATATTTCTGTTGTCCTTCCATGCAGTAACAAATTAATTCCCTTCTCACACCAACTCTCTGCTGAGTATTAAAAGCCTTTCCTACACAGATTTGCTATCCCACAATCCTGAGATGAGAGAATCCGTGGGATGATGAAAAGTGTGAAAAAATGCCTGATGCTGCCACGACAGGCATGTTATTAGCTGTGATGCTTGTGCTGACTGACAGGCAGACTGGTGCTTAACTCCACTGAGGGTTAACTTCCCTAGGCATGACCACATGTTCTCTGATGATTTTGAGATAAACTTTTGGGTATGCAGTCAGCCACTGTCTTTGCTGGAATTAAAGAATTGAGGAAGATGAAGTGTGCAACTGCTTTTCATGCAAATATTGTCATTCAGATCACCTTAACCTGATGATGATCTTAGAAGAAGGAAAGAAGTCACTAATCAAACAAACTGTTACGTTCTTGGCAGTAGGATTTGCTTTGCAAATATGAACATTTGGCAAGTTTCTACATTTTTCTCTTCAAGCTGATTTAAAAGCTGAGGAAAAGAATCAAAATCAAAGTTGAGGATATTGGGTTGCCCTGGCCTAGCTGAAGTCAACAAGATTTACAGGTCTTAGCAGAAGAGAAGGCAGATTTACCTCCCTAAAAAGAGGCACAGATATTGGGTTTTAAGGTTTACAAAGGGGTCTTCGTTTGAAGAGAACAGGAAATGAGCAGAAATTGAACTACACAGACCTTATTGTACCTAGTATTTTTTTGTAAAAGTATGTAGACTGGTGATGGGTATGTTGTTTTGTGTGTTGATCTGTGTGTATCTATGTAAGCACAAGGATATGTAAGTGCTTTTCAACAGCTCCAAGTCTCCACTATCTGTCAATATCTCCAGGTGAATGTAAGTCATCTGAATCCTACAGCCTTAGTTGCATAACACAGACATATTACAAAATATTACCACACCAAGAGTGCTTACATTATTTCATAACAGAAAGAAATACTATTACAGAACATTTTTACCCTTAAGGGAAAAACTACTCATTATTTAAAACATTGTCTGTATGTGTGCTTGTATTTGTTGTGTGGGGATATATGAACCTTATTATGGAAAAACGTAGGGGTGGATTAAAGCAGGATCCGTGGGATACAGCCCAAGGTCAGAGGAGTTTCAACAGACAAGAATGTCAGAAGCTATGCAGGAAGTACCAGCATGGTTGATTATAACGAGCTTATTGGGCTGATGTTGACCACTTAAGTCAAGGGGAAAGCAGCTCTTTTGGAGGGAAAGCAGCTGTCCGAAAGATTGTCAAAGGCATGGTCAGAGGACTTTGGTGAAGAGTCTCCAGGTGGAATCCAGACACTGGTGTTAAACCAGTCTCTAGACTGCTCTAGACTGCAAGTGGATTGGTGGCTTCTGATACAAATTAATTCAGTTATCTGTCTCCTCTGTTCAAATCTGTATTTGTTTCTTGCTGTAAGGCAATAGTACAATTAGTTGGCTACTGCCTCTGCCTTGCCGGCGATTTTTTCAGTGTATAAAATTTTGGGTTTTTTGTTGTTTTTTTGTTTTTGTGTTTTTTGGTGTTTTTTTTTTTTCATGGCTGGTGAGAAGAATTTCTTGTTCCTGCTCATATGATTGCTTCCATACTTCATTTAGTGACTAAAATGGAGAACTCACCACCTTTAGGTGTGTGTCTCAGTTTCATACCCATGTAGGCTCATTTTTTTCCATGTGTTCATGAATGTCTCACACCCACACCAGTGATTTGCTGGTCACTAGTGTAATTTCAGTGGTTTTGAAAATTTGGCCCTCTAGGCTTAGGCACCACTCAGGATGAGAAACACACAGGATGTGTTTCTGTGAAATAAAGACCTATAGCATTTCAGGAAAAGAGGTGGTGACTTAAGCTTATGCTATATCCAGTGTAAAATGCATATCACTTGCAGCTGTGCTGAAAGAGAAGAAAGTGGTGGCTATTATTTTTGTACATCAGCCTGACTCAATGAGTGGAGTACATGTATGCTGCCATGTGTTGGACTCTACCTCTTCAGGGGGTGATAGGAGGAACACCTGGCTTCTGTGTTTTAAGATAAGGGCTTGGGCATAAATGAGGTGTCTAATCAGCTTGAGACAGTTTTAAGTTATTCTGGAGTGCAGAATCCAACACAGTCCTGTAAGGGTTCAGGTGTTTTCATGGACAGACTAGGGCTGAGCATTTTGTGGTTTTTAATTCTGAGGATTGTAATGTAGTTGCATAGTTCTTTTATTGTCTCTGAGAGTCAGAATTTACTTGAACAAATAGGCTTTGCAAAATACTGGGTTTTATACACACTTAGGCCTAATTATTTTATAGAATAGGGCTTATTTCTCAATATCCTGGCTCCCCAGAGAGGTGGTGACAGCATCAAGCCTATCAGTTCAAAAAGTTTTGGGACAATGTTTTCAGGCACATGGTGTTATTTATTCTTGGGGTGTCCTACACAAGGATAGGAGTTGGACTTGATGATCCTGATGGATACCTTCCCACTCAGCATATTTTGTGGTTCTATGATCCTAATGGGATGAAATACAAGATACAAAAGACTACAAAGTGCAAGGAACTCTGCCAGAAGACAACGATAATGGCTGGTGTACTGGTGGGAGATATAGCACATTGTGGCAATGGACCCTCAAGATTTTTGAGTTGAAACATGCATCTGGTCTGAAAAATAATTTTTTGAAGTGCTTTTTAGGGCTTTTTATTCTTCTCTCCAGAATTCTACATTAATACAGTGAAACTAAAAAATAAACCCCAAAAAACCAAACCAACAAAGAAACCCATTCATGTGATACTTGGGATCTTCTATCCCTCTATCCTTCTTGTGACCCTTTATCCTCTGCCATTCTTGGTACCTTCTATCCCTTTCGTGGAACACCAACATGAGTGTGTGTTCTCAAAGTGCAAACCAGGCTCTGGATGACAGCTGAGAGGACACTGTCTGCAGTCTCCTTTTCATGATTCCACTGCCTTAAATTCTCACCTGCTGAGCTGGAACGGGGTAGTTAGCTTGATGGAATGGAAACTTCACTGTTACTCAGAGGAATTCCCCTCACAGGTCAGGAAGTCCCTTCTTGGTCAGGTGTCATAAGGCGACTTAGGAGCAAATGTGTGCTCTTCTGCTGTCTTTCTCCTCCAGCTGTCTGTTGAGAAAGGGGTCTTTATAGTATGTAGATTTGGCCTAGAGCTTAATGAGTGGCACTAGCAGTCATGATACACAAGATGTTTCTGAGCTTGCTATTGCATTGCTTATGCAAAAAAGACTAACGCTTCACCCCAGGATGACAGGACTTAACTCCTGTATGCCATCTTGAGGCTTTCTAATTCAAAGAAAAGTAGTAAATACTGCTTTAGCAGGGTTGTACTGGGAAATAGTTGGTGCTTGTGCTCATTTACCTGTTTCCACATAGCGCAGGCTTCTTGTGAAACACATCAGGAGATGTTACTATAGAAGTGCACAGCTAAAAGTTCTGCATGATTTTGTGGCAGCTAGCACCATCCAAATATTTCCCACACCTCTGTTCTGTATCCTACAACTATTTCTACCTTGTGAGTCCCCATATACCCTTCCTCCCAAAGTTCCTTCCAGGTGCCCCCACATCTCAGCAACCTGCAAGACAATATTTGACTGACTGTCCACTCAGAAGACAGGGGGTTTCTGTCTGTCTGACCATGCAGGACATATTTTCACTTGGTAGAGGTGGATCAAAGTTGTAACTTGGTGTACCACATCTGACCTGTTTGTCTTTCAAGCCTGGCGTATCACATCTTTCTTTCTTTTCTTACCCTAAACACAAGCATACCACTGCAGATAGGAGAGAAGACAAAGCTCTAGGATTGGTCAAGTTACCCAGAGCTACTAACAGAGAAGTCTTTATAAAGAGCTTTCAATTGCAACTGTGGCTGGTCAGCTGGACTTAATTTGTGAGTGTTTGAAGGGAGCTAGAGATGCAGCAGCTGAGAGGGGTCTTGCTTATATAGTACATATGATGTGTCAGCACATACCCACTTCATTACTGTTCCTCTGAGTAGGCTTCCCTTGCAGTATTCTTTGAACTGACTTACAGGGTTGCACTTGTCAACTGTTTCAATAATCAAATAGATGACACGTTTTTGTACAATTGTTTATATTATTGGAGTTTTCATCCTTGAAAATGAGAATATAATAGGTATGTGTATTAAAAAATGTCACATAATATGCCAACTGTCTGTGGGGCAATGCATATATGCTTGTGTCTATTTACTACCTTTAAAAGTCACGATTTGCACAAACTGTTGCTGTTCTTTTGTTATCCAAGGCCTTTTATATTATTATGATGAACTCACAGCTAAAGTTTGCTCCCCAGATTATAAAAAGGGTGAAAATAGTTCTTGTACCAGTTTATAGCTATATGTTACTAGGCTTCTGTTACTGGCTTAGGGTAGCACAGCAAAAAATAGACTCATCTGTGCTTATATGCAGAGAAAACACTGTTTCACAAAAAATTTTTATTAAACTGTAGATGGGTTCTCTGTTGCCATTGTTCCTCAGTTGCAGCCTCTCTGCACAACTCACCAATGCCACAAACAGCTCTAGACTGTGTGGCATTGCTTAAGCTGCTAGCAGTACTCTGAAGAAGAGTATCCTGTGCAGTGTACTTGGCTACTTGGATACATGGGTCTCAATTATAGCTCTTCCTCTTAGATAAAGAGTCTGTTTAAACAATATAAATATTCTGTGGGACATAGTGTTTGGTAGTTTTAGCAGATACCAGTGGCTTTAATATCTGGAATGGCTTAATTAACATTAAAAATCAAGTATACCTTAAATTTAGCACAAAAATTTTCAAAAGAATGGGCACAAGCATTCTTCGGGTGAACACTAACCAGATGTGTACTGAGGCAATGATTGCAGAAAGGAGTGATGTGTAATTCTGTGAAATACATGTGCAAAACCTACTACATTTATGTATGTTTAGAATGTCTCTATTATATATAGACATTAATATGTAATTAATATAGTTACATATATACCTGTGTGCTTATCATACCCTCATATATGGAGCTTACTTTAAATGTTTTTTATGGAAAGAAGACAGCCTCCGTATCAGACTTTTCAACTATTGCATTAGAACCAGGAAATTAATTTGGACATCATGTGTGACATATGTAGTGTAATTGCTGAGCCCAACATCTTCTATCAACACCAAGGCTGGCAAGTCTATCTTTGAAGAGCAGCTCTGCCAGTGTGACACAGCCCTACCTCTGGGGCTGGAAGAACAGTTTAGTTCCTGTCATTATCCTTTTGGGCTTGTCTGCTTGAGAAGGGTGCCCAGCAGTGATGCTTTTTGGTCAGGAACTGATTTACCTGATTTGCCTGGTTTGAAACAGCAGAGACCTCGTGTGTGTGAGTTACTAAGTTCCAGCTATCGGGCTTCACTTTGACATTTCTCAGGGATAGGGTGTCTATCTTCTGACTTGGGCCAATCATTTAGCATTTGTAATTGTGATGTCAGCTCATTTTTACTCAAATTACAGCCTCAGCAAAACCCCAGTGCATAATCTGGAAGCTGGACTGTCATTTTCAGAGAAGGCATGCTTTTGTCCATGGTAAATAAGGAATACAAAATTTCTGAGTTGTTGTCAGTTTCCTTTCTCACTCATCATTGCTTCTTTGCACTTACATAGTCTCACAATGAATAAAATGATACTCCTGTTCTTTATCCTCCTGCTCAGAAGGAAGGGAGATGAGGAAGTTAGGAAGAACTGGTGAAGAACACAGGGAAAAATCCCTACCTTTGACTTGAATCAGTGGTGTAACTATCTGTTTTGAATTTTTAGATTATTGCGTGTACCTAAAAATAGAACCTGGGTGTAGTGGTGGTGGTACATTCTGAAAGTAGAGTCTGTACTTCCTAAAAATAAAGTTAATTTATCAGTGTCAGTACTATGGAGTACCAGCATGTAATCTTCTCCATCTCCAGTGGAATTCAGAACTCCTTGTCGTTGGTCAGGATGCAGTTTTGAAACCCAAGTGGATATTTTTAGCAGATTTCAGTAAAACGGATTCTTGTAAAACTGAAATTTGACCTGTCTGACAGAGCACTTTGTCCTCTATCATGTTGTTTAAAAGACACAATACAGGAAATAAACTGGTTTGGTTATTTGTGACACTATTGAAAGACAAAAGTTGAATGGAAATCCAAATATACTGAAATAGTGTAAATTGTACATGCACAATGTTCTTAGTCATTCAAAATGTTTCCTTCTCTGAAAAGGCTGATACTGAAAAATTTGCATTATGCAAAAACATATGCATGATTTGACTTTGTGTGACTTGAGAAACTGTGGAAATAAAGTTAACCACCCACTTGGTAGGACTGGAACTTTTTTCTGCTTTGTTTTATTCCCCAGAATCAAAAAGCATCTTAAGATCTGAAAGCTAACTTATATGACTTCTGACAGGACGAAATGGGTAGAGTTAAGATTAGAGGATAGGTTTGTGTTACTTTATTTCTTTCACCTCCTCCTTGTGTCTTTCTCAACCATAGTATTGTTTGTATCAGTCAAGCTGGTTTTGTCTGTGATTATGCATTTAAGTTCCATTAGTAGAAAGAATTTTTTTGTTTGTTGTATCTGAGAAGATTATATAATTTCTGAACCTGGTCTATGTGGCACAATGCAAATGACCCGTGCAAAACTCTGTGTTGCAGTGCTAGAAGTTTCTGATAACCGTAACAGCTTGCTTAAAGCATGTTAAAGCAGCCAGCAGTACAAACTGGCTTTCATCTGATTCCCCAGAATGGAATATTTGACAGTGGTTTTGTTATTAAAATATGGTTCATCAGGGTTTTACTGATCTTTAGCAAGACACTGTCTTGGTGTTGCTGCTGCCTAGCATGGTGTATTGCCTCTGGCTCAGCCTGACCCTGCAGTGACCCAAAGTGTCTTGAAATGGAAGGCAGAATCACGCAGTGGCTGACAGCATGTGATACCTGGGAATCTTTTCTGAAACAAAACCTAGGCTAGTTTTCAATTTTGAAGGACATTTTGCTCTAGCAGCAGAAGCATCTTGGAAACAGTGGAGTCCATGAATGTAGTTGTTCTTTGCCTTCCTAGTGTTAAGCGAGATTAACTTGAAGGCAGGGGAACTGCTGATTCTGCCTTAGGCTGTCTTCCAGAGCAGACAGAGCTGGTTCCTGAATGCTGTCAGTCTCTGTGGCTGAGGCAGTAGTGCAGGCAGATTTTTCCACCTGTGTGCTGAAAACCTGTATTTCAAAGCTGATGTATTGGCAATAGTTTAAAACTGAAGTCTGGTCATCCATGAGCTCTCTGAAAATCAGGGTTGCTTTGATTGCTCTTGTGACAGAGAGCAAGATTCTTTTTTATTGCCGACTCTGTAGTTCAAAAAAATCAATATTTTCTTCAAATAGAAACTCTAATTTACCACAGCACAGAAAACGGTACTTTTCTAAAGATATCTTACAAAACTATTGAGCTGTGGCTTGTGGCCTTAAAATCTAGGCTTTTATTTCCTCTAAATATACTCTGTTCTGTTTTCTATGTGTCTGTCATGTTGAATAAGTAACAGGCAGTGGGCACAGAATCAGGACTTGTGTCCCATGTATCACATAAAGCAAAACAGGCAGCTCTTTCAATTGTGAGGCTAGGATGCCATCAGGGGCTTTTTCTGCAGTCATAGAGCTGGAATGGAGGTTCTGGAGTCCTAAGACAGAGCTGCAACTTCTAACACAAGATGTGATGAGAGTTGTTCTTCCTACATGTAATATGTACTGTTCAGTGCCTGCTCAGTATTCTCTGTAAACCAGCCTCACCTTTAAAATTTCTTGTTGCCCTGCCTCAGGTTCCTCCTGAGCCATCCTGCAGTCTCTCTTCTCTGCTCCCTTCTTTGTTGTTCCTTACCAGTGCAGCATTCTCTGCCATCATGTCCAAGTGCTCCTGGTCTGCCTGTCCTGGCACTACAGCTCTGCTCAGCGTTGGCACATATACTGGTACGCTTGGGTCTGCCACCTGCCCTTTCTCTGAGCAGTGCTTCAGCCTCTGAGCAGTCACACACACTTGGCATTGATTGCTCCTTCAGCAGGTTTGCCAGTTTGACACCAAACTGTGTGATGCAGTCGCATGGGAGGGAAGGGATGTCATCTGCAGGGACCTGGACATGCTTCAGAGCTGGGCCTGCCTCAACCTCATGGAGTTTAATAAAGCAGAGTGCAAGGTTCTATGCCTGGGTTGTGGCAGGCCCAGACACAGTTACAGGTTGAGCTAAGTGATTGAGAGCAGCCTGGAGGAGAAGGACTTGGGGGTGTTGATTGATGAAACCAGCTACATCCTGGACCTCAAAAGAGGTTTGACCAGCAGGGCAAGGGAGGTGATTCTTCGCCTCTACTCTGCTCTGGTGAGACCCCACCTGGGGCACTGTGTGCAGTTCTGGTGCCACCAAAATAAGAAGGACATTAAACTGCTGGAGCAAGTCTAGGGGAGGCCACGAAGTTGATAATGGCACCTTCCCTATGAAGACAGGCTGAAGAAGATGGGGCTATTCACCTTGGAGAAGAGAAGGTTGCATGGAGACCTCATAGCAACATTCCAGTATCTGAAGGGGGCCTACAGGAAGGCCAAAGAGGGATCCTTCTTCAGGAGCTGTAGTAACAGGACAAGGGGGAGTGGCTTTTAACTGAAAGATGGTAGGTATAGATTAGATATTAGGAAGAAATTTTTATTGTGGGGGTGGTGAGACTCTAGAACAGGTTGTCCAGAGAAGCTGTGGATACCCCATCCCTGGAAGTGTCCACAGCCAGGGTGGACAAGACTCTGAGCAACCTGGCATACCTGATGTCAGAGAGGTTGGAACTAGATGTTCCTTAAGGTCCCTTCCAACCCAAGCCATTCTATGATTCTGTGACATTCAGGTGCTCATAGGAGCCAATGGCTAATCAATGACATGCTCCACCTGTGTGCTATGTATCTGGGTACTGTTTATGCGAGACAGAGAGAACAGAATCCTGTGAGTTAGCCGACTCATAACATTTTCTAGCCTGACATCTTCTCATCAGCAGTAGATTTGAATAATTCACCAAAGTAATGAATTCACCAAACTACTGCAATTAAAAGGATTATTTGGAAAAGCTCTCTTAGATTATTTTGGATCACACTTCTGAGAGTACATTAGGAGGTTCATTTCATGCTATACCTTCCTTAATTCAGAGCTTATTATATCTAAATGTTGTGGCCTATGTGTTCAAAAGCATGATTTGGCAGCTCTCAAAGTTGGTGTGCCAAACTCTTCCAAATCTGCATTTGAACAGCTATTGCTTTATGGACTGATCAGGGATGCCTTGTGCATGGGACAGATAATGGTTATTGAGCCTCTGAACAGTGACCAACATACTCATGTCCCACATCTACCACTCATGCTGTCATCTGCTGGCTCTGGCAGATAAGAAAATAACCTGCTCTTTTGCAAGAAAAATGCATTTTGTACATATCTAAAGATTAATCAAGTCTTGTGATGTCATCTGCCAACAACGGGTTGAATGTAACGGTTTAGAGGAAATTCTACAAGATTTGTTAAAAAGATTGAATTCTTTTCAGGTTACATTAAAATTACCTACCTGCTGAAATGAAGAAGTACAGTTGATTATTTTCTTTCTAGCTTGTCCTTGCTAAGTACCGAGAGGGTAGTATTTCAGTCAGAGTTAACTGGATCCCTTTCAAAACGCAGCTGTTGATCTTTTCCTCTTTAGGTTTCTTTTGCCTGAGAAGTGAATGCCACTTCTTAGATGTTTTCTGTTTTGATTCTTAAATACTGTGATAAATGTTAGGGTCTGTTGAGTTTCAACTTTCTATTTTTATCCTTTAGTAAACACTATACCAGATGTGGGTGTGAAGGACCCTGAGAAGCTGAGGGAGTTCTGCTTTTATTCAACAATTTTTGCTTTCATAACTAAGCATTTGAGCTCATTTTGTAGGGTTGTGTATGTGCTGTTTTGGGGTTTTTTAAGAGTTGAGACAAACAGGCTTATGCAACTTAGTTTGCATAAGTGCAGTGAGTCATTCATATTTTATTTTTGTGTGCTTCTGTGTGTGTGTGTTGTATTGCTTTATATAACCTGTCTTTGAGAAAGTACTACTCTGACTGCTAAGAATATATTCCTCCTATAAAATAGAAAAAGAAATATGCCTGTTAGGAAAGTAGCTGCTTCTTGGTGATGTCTCCTTATAGATACTTTTCTCCAGGAGTGCTCTTTGGTGATTCTTCCTAAGACTGTGGTTCTCCAGTGGCAAAGTTTATGTGTAAAGAGGCCAGGTAGCTTTATGCTTCCATTTTTGTGAACAGAGCTGAGAGTAACTCCACATGATAATGGTGGTTTTGAATGTGTGTACATAGGTATAGATAGATATAGATATAGATGATATAGATAGATAGATATAGATATAGATATAGATATAGATATAGATATAGATATAGATATAGATATATATCGATAGATATCGATAGATAGATACGGATATGGATATAGATCTGTATATGTATACACATACATATGCATATATGTATATGTATATTACATATATATGAGTTTCAAGTGTGTATCGTCCTTTCAGCAACTATAGCTTCTGCTTCCTACCATTTAGGGAAGAGTAGAGCTTCCAGAGCAGTGTATCTCTGTGCATTGCTGAAATAGATTTGAGGCTTAAATCCTTCATACCACTATCAGACAGGCATCCTTCATCAGGCTTGCTTACAAAGAAGCTGGAAAGCTTCATCTTTTTTGACACTGCTTCTCTGCTCTTTATGATCAAGTGTACCATGAACGTCTGGCTGCTCAGAGTCTATTGTTTGGAATGCAGTTACAGGTATTGTCAGTACTCTTTAAGTGCTAGAATTGCTATTTTATTTTATTTTGTGGTTATATGTTTCAGTTGTGTTTTTCTTTGACATCTGATGGATGATGCTGTGACTGTGGCATGGAACTCACTGTTAGTTAGAAAGGAAGAATGTGGTTCATGGTGCAGAGGTGGGTCCATAGGTGGTCATTCCGCATGGCTCTTCTGAGCCTTGCCACATTTCTCCCCAGCTCTCTGCTGTACTATCATGTTTCTGGATCTGATGTGCATCCTCTCTGTCCATGCTAGAAATCCCCACTGGCATTGAAAGTTCTCCACATCAGCTGCATGCTGATTACTTCCACGCACACTTAGAAATCCCACCACTCTGCTTTACTGCCCTGTTTTACCAAGTCAGATTGAGGACTTCTTTCTTTCTATAACCCAATTTTTATTTTCATTAACACACATCAGAGTCTTTATTTGATTTCAATGCTGTCTTACATTTGATGCAAGTAGCATTGTTCATTTTTATGGCAACATTTTAATGACTCCAGTAATCACTAAAACAGAGAAACTGTGTTTGCTGTCCAATGCAGAGATGCTTGCAGTTCCAAAATAAGGCAGTTGTAAAATAAGTATTCTTCTACTACCTAGCTAGCAGATAAGAAGTATCTGGGGTCTGCAGAAATGCCATGAAACATGCAGGTACTGTTTTGAATTGTCTATGGTAGTGTACTTAAATGAACATTATACAAGGGAATAATTTAATTAGAATCATAAAATGGTTAGAGTTGGGAATGGAAGGGATGATAAGATCACGGGGTTCCAATTCCCCCTTCTATGGGCAGGGACCCCCTCCACTACACTAGGTTGCTCAGAGCCCAATCCAGCCTGATCTTGAACATTTCTAGGGATGGATAGTCCACAGCTTCTCTGGGTAACCTATTCCAGTGCCTTACCATTTTCACAATAAAGATTTTTTTCCTAATATCTAACCTCATCTTACCCTCCTTCACCTTAAGGCCATCATTCCCCCATGTCCTTTTGCTAAATGTCTTTGTGTTAAGTCCCTCTCCAGCCTTCCTGTAGGCCCCCTTTAGGTACTTGAAGGCTGCTGTAAGGTCTTCTGCAGACTGAACACTCTGCAGAGTGTTCTCTTCTCTATGGTAGGAGAGGTGCTCCAGACTTCTGAACAAATTAGTGGCTCTTGTCTAGATCTATTAATGTATTTTTTTCTGTTGGCAACCCCAGAGCTGGATGCAGTGTTCCAGGTGGGGTCTCACCAGAGCAGAGCAGAGGGACAGAATCCCTTCCCTTGTCCTTCTGGCCTTGCTGCTTTGGATGCAGCCCAGGTAGGATGGTTTTCTGCACTGTGAGTGCACATTGTTGAATCACATTGAGCTTTTCACCCACAAACACCCCCAAGTTTTTCTTCCAAGGTCTAGTCTCGGTCCATCATCATTAAGAAATTGGTTTCATGTAAGGAATTGTAGTACCTGTCTAGCTTCAAAAATATGAGCAGATTTCATCAATATACTTACATGTGTAAAATCAGCCATATGCTTATATTTCTTGTTTGATATATGTTCAGAATAGCTCAACTGGTTTGGTCTCTTATCCAATTAACATGCCCAAAGACAAAAATACTGGGTAGGAGTCATATGGATATGACTGTTTGCTTCAACAGCTCTTCACAATAAGACATCTCCTTCACTCAGCAGATAATAATTGGCATAACATCTGAAAATAAGAAGGATCATTGAATTTGTGGAACCCTCTACAAACTAGAAAACAATTCCTACTTACATGCACAAAAGCTATAATTGAGAGTAACTGCATAAATACCCTTTTGCACGTGGTTGTGAACAATCTCTACATGGATGTAGTAGTTGTTCTCAGCATGGCTTGATTGCTTCAAATAACCCCTTGTTTGAACAGGCAAAAAAATAAATTGCCTGTGCCTTCGTATTAAGCTGACCTCAAATGTTAGGTGTGAGAAATGGGAGGCTCTTAAAAATAAAATTACATCAATTTTTTAACATGTATTCCTTTGTTTCTCATCAACCCTTTGTCCTTAATGGTGTTATCCTTGTGCACTTTTTTATACCCATGCTGCCCTAAGTCAGTTACAGAGTCACAGAATGGGTCAGGTTGGAAGGGACCACAGTGGCTCGTCTGGTGCAACCTCCCTGCTCAAACAGGGCCATCCTAGAGCTCATGGCACAGGGTTGTATCCGGATAGTTCTTGAATATCTTCAGAAAAGGGAGACTCCATACCCTCTCTGGTCAAACTGTACCAGTAGTTGGTCACCTGCACAGTAAAGAAGTTCTTCCCCAAGTTCAGATGGAACTTTGCATGCATCAGTTTCTGCCACTTGTCCTTTTACTGGGCACCATTGAGAAGAGCCTGGATACATTATCGGGTCCCTTCTCAGTCATCTTTTCTCAAAGCTGAATAGGCCCAGCTCCCTCAGTCTTTCCTCGTAAGAGAGATGCTCCTGTCCCTTGATCATCTTCATAAGATGCTCCAGGAGCTCCATTTGTCTCTTGTCCTGAGGAGCCCAGAACTGGACACAGCACTGCAGATGTGCCTCACCAGGGCTGAGCAGAGGCGCAGGATCACCTCCCTCAGCCTTCAGGCAATGCTCTTCCTAATGCACCCCAGGATCCCATTGGCCTTCTTGGTTCCCAGGACACAGTGCTGGCTCATGGACAGCTGGACCATGGTCCACCAGGACCCCCAGGTCCTTCTCCACAGAGCTGCTTTCCAGCTGGTCACCCCCAGCTTGTGCTGCTGCCTGGTGCTGTTCCTCCCCAGGTGCAGGACCCTGCGTTTATCTTTGTTGCATTTCAGATGTTTCTTCTCTGTCCATCCCTCCAGCCTGTTGAGGCCCCTCTGAAGTATCTGGGGTATCAGCCACTGCTCCCAGCTCTGTGTCACCAGTGAACTTGATGAGCAGGAATCTGCCCCTTCATCCAAGTCATTGATGACTAAAACAACACTGGGCCCAGTATGGAACCTTGGAGGACACCACTAATGACAGACCTTCAACTAGACCCTGTGCCTCTGAGATCTGCCATTCAGCCATTTCTCAATATACATGGAAGGCAATAATCTAAGCCAGCCATCTCAGTGTGCCACATACAGTATCAGGAATTTAAAAAGTCTTGCCAGAAGGTGAATGTCTACTTGCATTAAAGGGTGGTCCTGTAAGACTCTGTGTAGAGTGCACTTGTGTGCACTCTAGACACAAAGATAGACTTGAGAATTGGGGTGGGCTGAGCACACAAGAGATCCTATGGTCTATTCAGGGAAATAAACTCTCTTTCTTAAAAGTCATTGAAGCTTGAGTTAAAATTAAACATTTGCTTCCTGTTAATGCCATTCTGCAGATTTTTTCACTTACTTTAGTGAAGAATCAAAGATTTTATTACTTACAGAAAGAAATAATTAACAGCCAGAGCATTAAAGGAAAGAATTAAAGCTTTACAAGGCTCAAATTAATCTTTCTGAGTTTTTCTCTTGCATGCTCATCTGACTGCTTAAAAACCAGTCTCTAGAACTAAATTTTTAGCAACTGGGTTTTAGAAATTTCACAGAAGTTCATACAAAACAAGTTAACTTTCTATAACCATGATAAAATAGGAATAATTACACTTTAAGTGACTCTTATGATAAGTTTCCAGATGCCTGGAGTAGAAATCTGGGTTACAGCTTCACTGAGGAATGATGTAAGACATCAGTACACTGCTTTATTGCAGATAAAGCAAATTGCCCTCTTCCTACTGAAGTCAAAGGAGTGATCCTGCTCATGGCGACGAGTTTGTTCTGAGCTTGTCTGAACTTTTTCAGTGATATGTTTTCTCTGCATAAACTAGAAGGCTGGTTAAGCTTTTTAATACATTCTTTACTCACTGACCTGGCTTTGCCTTTTCTTCATTTTAATGGAATTTTTTTAAGATTGCCTTTTATATGGCTGGAAAACTAACTCAATCTATTTTGGATATCAGTGAGTTGAAATTTATATGAAACTGTATGTCCTTCATTGTAACCAACTACCTTGAGCAAGCTATTGCTACCGTTTTTAAAACATGGCCAGCAAGTCACAGTAGCAGAATAATGTGGGGTTCAGTTCATTACTAAAGTTTACTGATAAAGCTTCTTTGGAAAAATTCTAGAGAACCATGGAGAATATCCTATCAGAATTGAGGAGAAGATCATTGTTTTCCATATTCTTTGGGTGGATTTTTGGCACTAATGCAGCCTGGGATGCAGAAGCCACCCCATGCCAAGATCCTGCAAGGCTATCAGATTACATTACCAACATATTGGGAAGCAGGTATTCAACCTTACCACCCCTTCTCTGGGTCACAGGAATAGGCTCAAAATTATGGATATGAAAAATCCTTTTTAGAGGTATGTGGAAGGGCAAAAATAAGCCTCAGCAACCTATTATTGGAGACTTCTTGAACCATTTTTTTTTATTTGTGGGCCAAATACTGCAGTAATTAAGTGGCAAAATGAAGGGAATGTGCTTTGCTTTTAGTGGAAATTAGCATTGGTTTTCTCCAGGCATTCAATCACTTAACTCAGTGTTTTTTTTATGTTATTCAAATGTGATACATATTAGTTAAACATAAGTGGTTGAAGAATCTTGTTGCAGAATGCCTCTTGAGAGAGAAGTATGTTATAAACATTTCTACTAATGGAATATTTATGTTAATGTAAATTAACTCCATAAGGGTGGTAAATCCTTTGAAAGGTGAATGTGATGTTCCTGCTGCACAATGATGCTTTTTTTATTTTGTTACTTGTACAGCACAAGGAGTGGTGTACAAGCTTCTGCTCTAGCCATCAAGGAATTTTCAAATCCAGATTTGGTGACCCTCAAGAATGAAAGACCCTGTCACACAATGAAAATATAATGCAGAATTGTGTGATGCTGTAGACACAAACAACGTTTTGCAGAAATAATTGAAAGAACTGTGATCTGAGGAAAAAAAATGCAAAATAAACTGAATCTGTAGGAGAGTAGAGCAAAACCAAGAGCAGCAGGCAGCAGGTTTACTGAGATGGATAGAGATAGTGATCATTTTGAAGTGATCAGTTGCCAAGAATATTAGGGATAAGGACCTAAGAATGACAAGAAAGACTACAGTGATTGTCATCTCTGCTTCCTGTAATTCAAGATACAAGCATTTCCTTAGAGGTATGAGATCTGACAAAAGCTGAAGGGATGCAGGAGACTGGTAGCAGACTCTGCCTGGAAAGCATTTCCATTGTTATAGCTGAACTCAAGACCTAAACACTTTTCAGGAAGCAACGGCTTTGTAATCTCCTCTGGATAACCTATCTGCAATGCCTTGGTTTTTGTATTTCCATGTGTATATATACATAAACATATATGCATATGGACGTGCTGCACCCTTGAATCCTGCTGTGAAGGAGGGGTTGGGCAGAATAGCTTTAGGGATGGTGGAATGGAAGAAATGGTTGTACCATCCTTTGGAAGGCAGTGCAGCAGGCAAGAGAGCCATGGAGGTTTTAATAGTCTCCAGCACTCTCCCTCTGCTCTTGTGCATAAGAAGAAACAGAAGCCCTGGAAGTTAGGGAAGGGCAAAATCCAGTGTAGTTGTGGCCAGGGTCTCTGAGCACATGGGAATTTATCCAGCTGCCTGTTTTGAAGTTCCCTATCAAATGTAAGAACAACCTGCTAAAACCCCTTATATTCTTCAGAGATTTTGTTTGCTTGTTTGTTTTTGCTATATGCAAATTTGTTATTAAAATTATTTATATTGCACAGAGTGCTCTATCAACTGTGTTCTATTAATTCAGGAATGCCAGAGATAAGATCTCATTCTTTCCAAAGGGTTTGGTATGCCACATCTCCCAAATGGGATTGGATTACAAAGACAGTTCAGCTCCCAGTTAGGCTCTTCAGAGAAGTGGTTAGATTTTTGACAGCATTCAGCATCCAGTGGGTCTGGTGTTCATTTTCAGGAATGGGAGCTGGTGAGCTCTTCTGAAAATGTAATCTCTTGTACTTAAATATTTGTGTGTTTTCTCCCAGCCCCATTTTCCATGAAGTTATGTGATATTTTTTTATTGTTATTTTCAGAGTTTGTTTTCTTGCTTAATAAACAAAACTAAATAGTTCTGCAAGAGGACCACTGCATTTCTGTGCAATGGGATTTTCATATTTTTGTGATTATTTGAACATGTTTTTGTGATTTTCATTATATTTAAACCCCAACTGTTGATAAATAAGTATACAAAAGAAACCACAAATACCATGATGAGTTATACAGTAGTGATAACTCCAAGTACAAATCCTAAATTTAAAATGTAAGTTGTTATTTGTATAGCCAATTAACATGAATGACTGATGAATCACAGTAAATCCACAAACACATGCTGAACTGGGATTTTTGCACATGTAAATCCATTTGCCTTAAAGCCTTGTTCCTTGGATAAATATGGTAGTTTTATGTGACTGATATCTTTCCAAGAACTACAGGTGACTTTCTTGCAATGGAAATTAGGATGGTGGCCTAATTCAAGAAAAATGTGGAAGAGAGGAATATTTAAAGATCCTCTCAGTTTCAGGTGTTGTGGAAGTTGTTAGCTTCCAATTCCTGATGAACACCTGTGAATACTTTAAAAAATGTATATCATATGGCCAAACTCATATTCTGGTGATGGCAGATAAGTCCACGATACCTGTAAATCATTGTTGTCGGTGTCATCTTACTTATCAAAAAGTCTCTGTTGTTGTCTTTCCACACTCTCTCCACCCTGACACCTCTGCTTGCAGTCTTCATGATGCAAACCTTGCCTCCAGTGTTGATGCTGCACATCCCTCAGGTTCTCTCTACACATTGATGCCATTTGTGAGATTCTCATTCCCAAAGACCTGTTTTCTATACTGTGCCAAAAAGGCACTCTTTTATGCATTAAATATTCTCAACAAGAAAAGCCAATCATTCTTTCTCTTGTTCCATTCTCCTTCTCATGTCAGTTGTCTGACTTTTATCACATTACCTTTGTCCTCCATCTATGTGTCAACTTCTGCAGTTTGGATGTGTTCCTGAATAAGTAGCAACTCTTTTCCTTGCCACTATAGCATGTCTGGCATGTTCTGGAGTCTTAGTTTTGATATAGGTAGTGATTAATAGTTGCAACAATTCATGAACTGCTATTGGTCTGTGTCAGCTGTCTTAGTGGTCTCTATTTAAGTCTTACGAATCACACTACCTAGGCAATAAGCATGATCATCCTGCAAACAAAGTGAACATGAGCAAAGAGCTGTGACTTCTTTTCTCTAAATTATTTTTTAAGTGTTACCTCATCTTGCCATGCCACCCCCTTTATGTATTTACATACTCATTGCCTTCTTGGTCTGACTCTGACCTCACTGTGCCAGGGACTCTTTATGCTGGTATTTACTGCTACACACTATTAGCACGGTGTTCTGTAGCTTGTGTCCTTGCAGTGTTCCTGACTGTGATGTTAGTGGTTTGCTATTCAGGGTTTAACAATGGCAAAAGTTGCATGAGATGGAGAGGCATGGATGGAACCATTATGCTGATCGTTGTTTTCTGGGACTGGTCCCTGGTGTAATCAACAGAAAGGGGTGGGTGGGATACAGGTGGGATAGGGGTCTTCAGTTGCCCCATTCTCAGCTGAGCTCTGTCTGTTTCATGTCTGTTGGAAGGATTTCATTCCTCAGGACAGACTGTCTGTCCGGCCCCTTTTACAAACACTCGGATCAGTTTCAGCGCATGAAGAAAGCAAGGGTCTGGTTGCATAGATCTGGGGGAGAGGCAGCAGTGCTTAGCTCCAGGAGAAAGTTAACCTTTCCCTCCACTGTTCTTTTGCCTTCCTCCCTCCCTCCTCCTACTGAGCCCTGCAGAGAGATTAGTGATCAGACTGTGAATTCCCCAAGTACAGAAAGTAGTAAACCTCCCATCCCCTCCCCAAGAGGACTTGTGTGCTGACAACAGCTTCATTCAATCTGACACCTGTTTCACTTTAAAACAGGCCCCTATAAATAGAGTGAATGTAACCCTAGGTGGCATTGCAAAATATTATGAAAAACATGGCTTACAACCCTGAGAAAAAGGGGGAGTAGAGAGAGTGGGGGTGGGCAAAAAGACACTATCTACCATAAAAATCTGGCAGCTTCATGCAAGTGCTGTTGCTTTTAATTTAAATGCTCATTTCTTATTCTATTTTCAGATTCTCTCTGGGATTTTAGGAATGTTGAGACGTGCTGGTTATAAAGCTCTAAGTACAAAATGGTCACGGATGACTGGAATGAGGCATGTTCTAATGGAAACAAATCACTTGTCAGTAAGCAGCCTTCAGACTTTTGAACAAAAGCTCAAAAGGGTCAGGGAAAAGACATGTTTGTTGATTTAAAATGGCTGGATGCAGGTCATCAGTAAGGCATAGGCTTCGATATTGTTGAGGTAAATCTTCAGTTCTGTGAGTTTTAAACAAGGTTAAATACTTTGATGGCAGCCAAAAATGGAATGAGGAACTTAAACAGAAAGCTTGCGCATTATAGAGTGAAGCGTGCATGATACCAAAATGTAAAGCACATACACCACTGCAAAACAGCCACAGAATGGAGCTCAGCTGTGAGAACTACATTTGGATATATAGACATGACTGTTTGTGAGGAAGACTATGCTGTATCCACTGAAATTTAGAAGGGTGACCAGAATCACAGTAGATGTCTGTGATTCATTGATACTTGACTAAGTTAAAATAGTGTAACTGAGCTTTATGGTGATTTGATGATAAATCCAAATCCCAATTCTGTTTATTCACCTTTCTGTAGGTTTTAACTCTAAGTGAAATTCTTCAATGCAGTACTTATTTTTTAATATTTGCTTGCAAAACCTATAATGAGGTTCATGACCCCTAGAACAACTATAATGAGGGATCAGCTCTTCTTTTTCTTGAGTAATATTTTGTGTTGCTCTGTGAAATGAAAAATGTTGGTGTATAATAAATTGTATAAGGTGGATGTATTGCAGTCCTTGTGGAATATCATGCTGAATCTCCTAATTCCACTGTAGCTTGGTTTCATAAGAAAATGAAGTTTATGCAATCTTTCTTTATGATCAGTCTGTCTGTCTGCTATTTGCCCTCACAAGCAGCTTCTGAACTTGTTCAGTCTTCAGCTGGATTTGAAGAGTGCTTGCAATAATTATATTTTGACTAGATTTGCAGAAACTGCTTTCTGTCTCGAAGAATAGAGGCAGAGGCAGTAGCTCTGCAGAAGGGAAGGCAGGTAGAGAAATTGTCAGCAGTTAACATAGGGCTCCTTGGAACACTACAAATAGTTTTGTGCATGAAGGAACACAGTGAGGACTGATGAGGCAGGTTTGGGCACAGGTGGCAGGGGAAAGAAATCTGAGGGGACAAAGGTTTGACCTCCATTATTAACCAGATTTCATTTCAGTGTTCATGGAATAATTTCATTTTCATGTGGAAAACAGCAGCAGGAGCAAGGGGAATGACTCTGTGTTGTAAAATGGTATCTGTGAGCTTCAAAGTACAGGGCAGTCTTTTGGTGTTTCTGAGGTTTACTCCACTAAATAAACATTATTCTGCTTTCAAAGGGAAGAAACTGAGACACTTCAGAGAGTTTTGACTGGCACAAAGGCACCAAATGACTCAGCAGTAACCAGGTACAGCGTACAGACATTTAGGTAGCTTAGAATAGTTTAGTCATTTAGGTTGGAAAAGACCCTTAAGATCATCAAGCCCAAACATAACTCTTACATTGCTAGGCCCACCAGTAGATCATACCACATCTACACATCTTTTTAATACCTCCAGGGATGGTGGTGATTTAACCACTTTCTGGACAGTTCCAACTTTGATAGCCCTTCTGCTGAAGACATTTTTTCCTGTATCCAATCCCACCCCAAACTGAGGTGCAACTTGAAGCTATTTCCTCTCATCCTGCCACTTATAGAGTGGCAAGGGATGTAAAAGAGGCTAACCCCCACCTTGCCACAACCTCCTTTTAGGCAGTTGTAGACAGCATAAAGTCTCCCCTGAGCCTCCTTTTCTCCAGGCTAAACACCTAAGCTCACTCAGCTGCTCCTCACAGGACTTGTGCTCCAGACCCTTCACCAACTCAGTTGCCCTTCTGGCCAATCTTCAGCATCTCAATGTCCTTCTTGTAGTGCGTGGTCCAAAACTGAACACAGGATTCAAGGTGTGGCCTCATCGGTGCTGAGTACAAGAGGACAATCACTGCCCTGGTCCTGGCCAATGTGGCCAGCCGCTTATACAGATCTTCACCCACCATATGTCCTAGCCATGCCAAATATTCTCCTTCCTCAAGGCCCTGGAGCTCATCACTGCTCCCCATTCCTGCTTTTTATGTTGCTCTTTGGGTCCTTTGAATCTTCATCTGTTAGTATTGCAAGAGGAGAGCCTTGCCTGTTCAAGCCCTGCAATCTCTTGCCATCCATAAAAGTTGTTGCGTGTGTTGCCGTGGCAAGGAAAATATCTTCCAAATGCCTCTGGTTGTTTTGGTTTTGTCAGAAATGAGGCCATACTGCTGAAGAAGGATGGCAAAGTACCTTGCAGAGAGCTCTGGGTGGTAAGGACCAAAGCAGCCTGGTACCTGAGTTGGCTTTGTTTGAAGTTAACTTGGGGTTGTCCACAGTATCCTGCTCTGCTCACCTGCCTTAGATGTGGCAGCTGATAGTTAATGCTTTTTCATATTGCTCTTCTTTCCTGACCTATCCATCATGTGAAGGACACTCTGAGACTATGGGGAGGAGTATTCATGGGAGACACTCCGTGTTTTCTCTTCAGATGCTACCCTGCCTGGATGAAAGCCTAACAGCAGCTTGAGTTTCTCAGCATTGATGCAGATAAGTTTGCAAACACCTTATATTTGCATTAGAAATGGCATTACTCTTATGTACAGAGCACTACTTCAGTCCTGCTGCACCACTGAAGCTCTGTGTTGAAGCCCAGTGATCCATCATAGTCTATTCTGGGTCCTGGGGTAGAGGAGGCATGAGGCAAGGATTGAGATTTGCTCCCAGTACCATGTTTAGTTTGTATATAGGAGTGGAGCAGCACTGGGAAAATGCTAAAGGTTGGGGTGGGAGGAAAGGCAGACATTCTACTGCAAATTGCTGCTGTGTCTCCCAGAAGGACAAGCAGGGGTTTGTCTTTGCCCAAATAAGCATCAGATAGGAAAAAACACTTTTAGAAAACTTAGCCTTGATACTACATTCATTTCTGGGACAGAATTATGCCTGCTGCTCATGCAAATTCAATTTAATATACTTGTGCGTGCGCACACACAGATTTTGGGTTTTATCACATGGCTGCCAAAAATAACAGTGAAACATGTAAGTTAAGCATGCTGTTAAAACACAATGGCACTTCATTTCTGTTGAGGGCAGCTCAGGTTTCCTTCTGAACATATCACCAGCAGGCAGTAATGGAGGAGTACAGAGTGCAAATGTAAAGAACAGGGCAACCTCATGGCATTTTATCCTAAATGTCAGGCATGGTCAGCCTTCCCATGTGAGTTCCCCAGTGTATGGATTTAGCATCTTCAGGAATTATCTCTCGTGGTTTTCAATTCAACATAAATACGATAATATCAAATTGTCTGCTCCTGGAGGGTTTTTTATCCAAATTCCAGCAGCTGGCCTTGTAAATAATTTCTCTTCAATCAACAGAGTCTCTCTTTCCTCTGTAACACTTACTATCTTATTTTCATAACTTGCTATTTCTCTGACTTTCAATTAACACTTCATTTACGTTCTTTACTTAGACACTGTAGGTGTAGCCTTTTGAAATTCTTCTCTAATGTGATTTTAGTGCTGTCACTTCAATTAAGGTCATGGTAATGACTAACCTCTGCTCCTGTACCTTTGTTGCTATGTTGCATAATGACTTTTCAGAAGTTCTTGCCTAATGCAGGTCAGTTGATAATTTGGGGCTACATGGCAATATAATGCATAGAAAAGAATTCATTTGTAATCTGAAAAATCTTATGGGAGTGTTGCATAACTTGAGGAATATATTAGCTCATTAACTAGAAGTCTGTAGTGTGAGAGTGGGTAAACATGATTACTATCACTGAAAAAAAAAAAAAAGAAAAAGCTGTATTGCTTAAATAGTGTTCTCACAGTACAACATCATGGTAGCTCCAGGTAATGGTAGATGTTGTAAGGAAGCCCTTCTGCTCTGAAGTCCTGTCACTTACTAACTCTCGTCCTACATGCTGGCACAGCACAACCTCTGCTCTGAGCTTTCTTGCTAAACGTGCCACATGTGGTGCTGCTGTAGAAATTCTTGCTGTGCCATTTGCTCCATTCTGGCCCATTCTAGCCTGTATGCCACCCAGCAGCTGACAACAAGAAAAGAAGAAAATTTAAATCATATGACGTCAATAGCAAGTAGGTTTTTAGGGTGTTGATTGAAGAAAACACAGCAACTAATATCTATAAATTGTGTGTGCACTTTCTGTTTAGAATATAAGGGTTTTTTCTGCATTGAGAACAAGATACTATTTTTTTAATCTCATTATGTAATGACAATTCAAGATGAGATCGTGATAGCAAGACCACAGCAGTTACTAGGGAGTGTCCTGAAGCACTGAGTAGCTGGCATGGTGGAAAGGGTTGTTATGATATTGTTTTAAAAAATAATTCTGGAACTCTACCCCTCTTTTTGATTATTTTAAGATTCGTATGCAATGTCTTGAATGTCTACATCCTGAATTATGCTGCTATTAGATCCCCCCAGCTGGTCTGTCCAGTAACTGTTGTCTAGTAGTATCATGTTTCTGTGTTAAAATTTAAAAATAATTTAATGATAGCTATGTTTAGTGACATCATTTTAGTACCCGTATGACTTGACTCTCCCTTGCACTCTGCCTGAGACCATACAACAGCTGCGTTGTACCCATATATGTCACATCACTTCAGGCACAGTCAAATTTTCAGAAAAAGGAAATTATACTGTCACTGATTATTGCATCTCCCTCATCTGTTTAGGCTCTGGATTCACTACACAGATGCTTGAGCATTCTTTAGTCTTCATAAACCTTTGAAGAAAAAGAGCATTAAAAGTTTTCTAAAAGAAAGTCTGTACTGATTATTTGTAATAATATTACAAATATTCCTTTTGGGGTGGAAAACACAAATTTGAAGACAGAGAATTTCTTAAAATACTGTAATGCTTTTATTGTCATTTAAGTGCTCCAGGGCAATATTAATAGGTTTATTCTATTAAGGAAGAGCAGTGTTTTCAAAATAATAGTTGAAAGATACTGATCTTCCCACTAGAAAGCTTTCTTTTGCACAGAGAAACTCTCTTGTTCAGGGACAGCTGTTTCTGGAAAACCTTGTATCACCTGTCTTCTCTACCTACCTGCTTTGCTATTTTCATGCTGCTATGATTTGGTATCACTTTGCATGCTAGTAATTCTTTTAATAGTAAGATAAAATGCAACATAGTTACTGGTCAGACTTTGCTCTTAACTACATTGCTGGCAATTCAGGGTAAGTTGGCCAATATCATTGACAGATGCAGAGCTGCGAACAGAATTTCTTTGCATTTTTCTACCAATCAGAGACTTATTTTTGTCCATTTAAGAATATATTCTTTTCATTTTCCTATGTAAAGAAATAGTGTTTCTCTTGGCCAACATCAGATTATTTTTCCATCAGTTAAGAAAAGCCCTTGCTGCAGATAACAGTGTGATCTCCTGATGTGCATAGAAGCGTACTCTGAAAAATTAATATTGAGTGTGATCCCTCAAGTGTCTCTAACTGGCATGTAGTGCATTATGTTTGTATTTCACAGGACAGCTAGTTCAGAGGATGCTAAAATGTTGAAATTTTTACACTATCTTTACTGTGGGAGAGGTAGGAAAACTACTTTGCCCACTCTGGTTCCAGTTCAGGTATAAAGCTGTCATACTGTAGCCTTGAAGTCTGTGCAGCAAAGATGTCTGAGCAATGTCCGTTCAGAGATGTGTATGGATTTAACTGTCCCTGCTCCCTCTCCTTTTGAAGTCCAGGTTGCAGAGAGATTTGGTAGGTAAACTTGGCTGTGCTGTCAGTTTCACCCTGGAGAGGGTGATTATTTAAAATCTGATTTACATACAGCCATACTTAAAAAACCTTTCATGAGGTCTCTGGTGGCAGGTGACAAAACTGAGGTATTAATAAAGGGAAGAGCTGATACTGCAACCTGTGTGATCAATCCTGTGCTGTGGTCTGTGTCCTCAGAGGGATGAACAGCAGCCAGGCTTCTAAGAAAGCTGTGTGGTCTGTCACAGCTAGCTGCTGGCTACTATTCCCATCTTGTTGTAGAATTCATTCTGGTTAATAATAAATTCAGTTAAAAACTATTTAAGTAGAACAGCCTGATGTGGCTTGTCAGATACAGTATTGTGTTGGGAAGCCAAAAGATGCATTTGCTCCCAGTTTTCTGTTGTGTTTTGTAACAGTAGGCGAATTGCCCAAGCCTCCACTCAAAACAAATCCATTGTCAGTCCTGCTTGCAAGGCAGACAGATTTCTTTGGGAGGAGGCTGTATTTCAGGGTGTGCTTCTACAATGTCCAGATAGGCCACGGCCAAGACAGGAGCTCCTATCATGTATGAGCATCTGTAAATGTAAAATTTTGCATTTTACAATGCAAAATGAACCTATGTGCCCTTGGGTGATGAATCTCCTGCTCTTGGTAACTTGCAGTAGGTTTTCTTAGAAGAAATTGGGTCTTCAGGGAAGAGAGAGTGAAATGAGAGGGACAAGATTGTTGCTGTTGCCCAAGTAAAGAGGATGAAATATGATGAGATGTGGGATATGGGGCAGAGCGTGGTTTGAGAGCAAAGGCACAGTGTTTGCAACTGACTTAACCTACGGCAGCAAATCTGTGAAGTGGCTCAAATAAAGGTCCCAAATGTTTTGCTTATCCTACATACCCATGGCAAGTTCAAGCACAAGGCTGAGCTTTATCTTTTTATCTGGGCTGAGCTTCCAGGGCTTAGGGATCATCATGTGTGGGGGCTTTTCTCCCCAGTTTGTAACTGACCATGAACACAGAAGTGATTTCCTCTCTTGCTGGAATTGAGCACTCCATGCCTAGATCCCAAGCCTCATGGGAGAAAACTGGAAAGCAGATAATGAATCTGTTTATCCTCTTGTTTACTGAGTGTAAAGTGTAAAGAAATTCAACTGCGGCTGGACATGGAATATTGCAAAAATGATGTAGTGAGAAGAAAATAAGGCAAATACATTTTTTATTTTAAGCAAGAAGAAAAGCTGGGCAACTTAATGGGTGCATTTGTTCAACTGCGTTTAAAAATGTGAAGGAGATTCAAGAGAGGAGTGAAGAAAATATTTAAATGACATTAGCACTTTATTACCTAGCTACCTTGTTCTCTTGTTGATCCTTCACTAAAAGTAAAACTTTGGGAACTGTTGGAGTTCAGAAAGCAGCAATGAAAATCTTTAATGAGATGCTGTCATTTGCTTTACTAGGAAAGTGGTTGTGGCTGACGTATAAAAAGTGCTCTGAAAGGACCCGTTAACATTACGGATGGAAGAGAAATATTGATTAACATGATTAGGATTATTAAATTGCCAGATGAAACAAAAACTAAGATATGTCATGTATTAGAAGGTAGTGGAGAGGTGAGGATTTAGTCACACTTATTAACTTTTCTCTAACAGAATCACTTCATTACATACCTTGATTCTTAAAGGCAATGTTTCCAAAAAGGTAGGTAAAAAAAAAAAAAAAGATACTTTTACTGCACTGCATAGTTGTGATAACAAGCATCAAAGTTAGCATGAGGCACTTGAGAAAAAAGATTAGATGTGTCCAGACAAACTGAAGTGGGCATTTGAGTTCATAAAGCAAATGGACAGTGCCAGCATTTAACTGCATTTGTCAGTTCTGGCCCTCTGACTGATACTAACTAAGTAATTTCACACAATAAGAAAAATCAGATACTTTAGTTACTTCACTCATTCACCTGGTTTGCCTGTGCAGCTGTAGCTACTTGTCAGTTGGCTGGGCAGAAATTCTTGGTAAGTAACACTCAGAGCAGAAACTCTTAAAATATAGCAGCATGTGTGAAAAAGAAGCAAAGGACCAACTTTCTGTAGCTGCACTATCCGAGCAAGCATGGTTTCATGGCATTAGTGGATCACCTACAGACTTCTTCCCTCATATTTGAAGACAGGTTACTTCATGAAATAGGGTACTAGGGATTGTGCATGTATCCAAAAGCAATATCAATGCATTGCAGATTGGTTTTGCTGTTTCAGAAAGCATGTTCACATACATAGTCTTGAAAGAAGGTGGGAGCAAAGCCAACGTGAAATTAACCACACTGAATAACTTGCACATTTTCAATGATGTCTTTCATGCATTCTCTGCTTTTCAAAAGTGAACAAGGGCCAAAACCAGCCACATCACTTGGATTTGCTGTAATGAACTCCTGCTTCTCTGCAGTCTGAATCTAAGCCACTATCCTACACTTACCACATCATAAGAAACCACTAACCCTAACCATGAGACCAGTACCTTCGTGTCTCTACAATGTTTGTAACACTCATATTAATAAGTGAATATAATGTTACAATGCCTGTGCCATTAAACAACACCTGTTCCATACAATGGAAACAAGGCACTCCGTCATTAAATATATTATCTTCTTAACAAAGGACTGCACAACTGTTTGGCTAGAGCTGTTAAGCAAATGGTCTATTTACATATGAAAAGAAATTTGTGTACATTTGATGAATGACAATAATTGCTACATATAGCAAAGAAAATGGAAGTAAAATATTTCATATATTCATTACTGCTATCGCAAGTAAGTTGGAAAGGTCTTGATGTAGCTGTGAATGTAACTTGCTTGACCACTTCAACTAGGCAAAGCTTACACAGGTTGCTGGCAGCATCTCAAGAGTAAGCTTTAATTCTAGGAATCTTAGCCGGAAAAGGTCTGGTACAATGTGTCCAAGTCATCCCCTACAAACACACATAAAATGGGTTTTGTCCTCTTGATTTCACAGCTCTGAGATCTGGGTCTTCCACCATTAGGCACTTAGAAGCCTGGTCTGGATTTAAATAAATTCTTGAGTGTGATAATTTTTCTCCTTTTTATTTTGTGAGCATTGTTCTTTTTTCTTGTTTTTGTTCATGTTATTCTCACTATACATTTTAAACCACTCACAATTATGGGTCTTGGCCCTACATAAGCAACCCCATCCCAAAACTCAGTGGGAGTGGTGGGGGAAAGGTTAAAGGGGTAGAGCACCCCAAACTGGGCTCTATACCTTCAGCAACAAGCTGCAGGATAGAAAAAGATATGTGATCAGAGGCTTTTAGACAAGATACTAGATAAAGACAAGGTAAAATGATAGTTTTCTACTTCAGTCACCCCTGCTACACACACATGCATGCACATACACAAATGGGAGGAGACTTTTCATTGCAAATTTCCCTTGAAATTGCTGATGTCAGCTGTTATCTGGAGCGAAATACTAGGCACAAGAGTAAAGATGCTACCCTTGCTGCAATCCAAATCTTACTGACCTGGGAGGAGGGGAAGATGGCAGCTTTGGTGCAATGCAGTCAGTGAAAAGATGAGAAATAGCAGGTGAAGAGAAGGACCTAGATGGCTGAGGAAGAACACTAGGTTCTTGATTTAGGAATATCCATGTTTAGAGGTGTTGTTCTGATATGCGGAAATACTAAACCCTCACAGCAGAAACTGATGGCAGTGAGAATCTTATTTGGCAAATATAGAGTGCTCTCGAATACTGAGAATTGGAGCTGGCAAGTCAGACTGGCCACACAAAATAGCTTACAGTATAGACAAATTTAACATTTTTTTCTCACTGAAACTCATCTTTTTGTGCATCTAAAAATGCTAGTAATGACATCACACTTTTAGTAAATGTATTCAGGTTTATTTTAAGGGAAAACAAAAACTAAAACAGGAAACAATGTGAACATGTTATGATGTAGAAGCCAAATAAAACCCTGAGAAAAAGAAAATTTCTCTTTTGCTTTTAGGGTTTGAAAAGCATGCAGAAAATGACACCTAAAATCTCATGCTGAGAGTGAGTAGGATAAACATAAGTATTGAGTAACTGCCCATTCACTGAAAGAAGTCAAAGTTCCAGCAGAATATCTGGCTGTGTTTTATATTATTTACTTGTCTATAGTTATGAAGTGTGTAACTGAAATTTGCCACAGGAACAGACCTTGGAGAGCATGGTTGGGGGGCTCAATTAAGAGGCAAAGAAAAACCTTAATCCTATTGCTTAATTTACACAGGTTTAAGGGCTTGATTTTGTGAGTCTAATTATTCTTTTCACAGTTTTCTTCTCCAGTGCAGTTCATGGGTATGGATAACAACATGAACACTTTCTGAAAGACAGCTGGCACAGCTGGTTCCTTAGCACACATGACCACAAACCAAACCTCATAGTGTCAGCTTAATGTTTGCTTTGGCTTGTTTAGATTAGTAACCCATCAAAATGTGTCGATGCATACCAACCTCTTCTTCCATAAACACTTTTTCCCTCTTGTAGCTGATTTTTATATGTGCAGCATTCTGCAAGCTGCATAAATATCAGGCTCCTTGTGGTACATAAGCATATGCAGGAAATAGTGATTGCCTGGTAAAGCATTTTAGGCTGGCAACTTGGGATCTCTGTAATGAGATCTTGCACAATGTTTGTTCACTCTTAGAAGATCAGAACGTTCCTTGCCAAACCCTCAACCTTTAAGTGGAAATAGGGCATATTGCCCTTCCAAGAAGATACAGACAGGATGGCAGAACTCTTCTGACATAGGTAGAGGCAAAGAGACCTAAAAGAAACAGGTAGTCTTGTCTAAAAAGATGTGTAATCACAATTTTCCTCTTCTTACTGACTCTTGCCAGCAGGTTTGTGCATTTGTGTTTTGGAACGTAATGCATAGCAACCATGTGTGGGCAAGCAAGAAGAGCTACAACTATTAGAGCTTTCATACCTGGTGAATTGAACTACAGCTCATAATAATGTGATGTGATCTGTTTTCAATTCCTCACATTATTTTTAACAAAGTACAGTTTGCCACAATCACAATGACAAATCTGATATTTAAAAACACAGTGTTTTATCAAAACTAGGAACTGTAGTATACCAAACAAATGCCCTAAATATGAGAAATTACTGCACTGATTTATTTTTTCTTCCTGGTGTTTTATTTCTATCTCCATTTATCTTTTCAAGGATATTAACAGTTGATAAAGCTGGTAGTGGCACAAAAGAGAAGGGCAGCTGTTCTTCCTTCTCAGATTATCCCCAAATTCTGATCACTATATGATCTGTTGAAGCACATGACTCTAGGAAAAGAAACAGGCAAAAGAATTTTTTTTTTAACAGTAATAAAAAAGTAATGTTTCAAACTGTCAAATGATAAATTGGCCCACTGGGTTTTTCGAAAGTGCCTCAGGTCCATTTTGGAGCAATCAAGTTTTAGTGTATGGTCATGGGTTAAGTAATGGTACCTTGTGTTGAGATTAGTATCAGACTCAGTATATTGTGTAAACTAAACTCCCACTGTCATTTATGCATGTTTGTCACTGTCAAGAATAAGAATAATTTGGAAGAAGGAAATATTCAGTAATTGGTTTAACTTTAAATGAAACCCACTGCCCAAAAAGTTACCAGGATAATACAGTTTCTCCTGAAAATGTTATTCTTCTTTTCTATCCTCAGTTGAAAAAAAAATTGTAGACCTAGTGAAAATACATGGTTTTATTCAGTGGAAAAAGTGTTGGGTATTTTGTTTCACAATAGAGGACGTTGTGTTTATTTCCTTAGATCGATGCAGAGATGCAATATCACAAAGTAAGCAAACTCTCGTTGCATTCTGGCATCTTTGGCCAATTTTGCCTTAAGCACAGTTATTAGTAGGTGACTGCAGTAAGCAAATTAACAGAAAGGATGTTAATCTTAAAATATGCCAAGGAGGCCAGCTAGAGCACAGAAGAGGCATTTTGGTCCTACTTCTGCTTAGGCCAGACAAAACTGGAATCCCAAGATTTACATAGTGTGATATCAGATATGCTCAATGCATAGCATGGTCATAGCGCAGTAAGACAGCAGATGTTATGAGAGACAGCCTTCAGCTGAGGTTGTCAGAAATTTATGTGGCATCAAAGCATCCCCATCTCACCAGATGTCCTACTCCATGAGCCAGATAGGCACCTACAAGCTGGCTCCCTGGCTGGCTTTTTCTCTGAGGCCCCAAGCAAAAGACAAAGCTGATTAGCTTGAGATCCAAGCAGAATACAGTACTAAGCAGAACTGATAAATTAAACTCATTTACATTCTTCCTGTAAAGATTCTTTCTTGAAATGGAAAAGTTTCATATGTGTTGTTTATTCCAGACATATTATGACACATTCCCGCCCTTGCTCCGCCCCACCCCAGTTTAGGCTTTCTGTTGAAGAAGAGGTATGTAGCAGGAAAAAGCTAGATCTAGACTTTGAATTGCAGTGCATAATGTTGCTTTTGCAAGTAATAAAGACCGGGCACACCAAATTTGGAATGGAAATGACAACAAGTTTCGACTTCTTACGCCTCTTTTCCAGCAACAGCCCACTTACAAGGCTGGCATAAGGGAACACAGAGAATGACTGCTATAGAGCAGCATGCATGTGTCTGTCATTTGTAGAAAGTTTCTTATGTGCCATTGTCATGTACTGTATTTTTCAGTCTTTCTCCCCTATCATTTTTTTACTTAAAAAGTTCAGACGACTATTTACTTTGGTTTTTTTCATTGGATGGATGTAGTTTCTTTTCCCTTTCTTTTTCTTCCAAGGTTATTTAAATAAGATTCTAGTGATTTTAACAGACATGAGAGACGTCATATTGAAAACCCTGACAATGAAGTCCTGCAGTAGCTTCATTTATGAAATGATGACACAACAGTGTTTTACACAGGCTGCAGCCAGCCGACCTTCTGAACAGTTCAAGGGCAGGTTCTACGCATTTGAAACTAATTCAAGTTTTTTTGTTAATTTCCTTTTGAACTCTCTTCTAAAGCTATGTCATGGTTTTGTTGCTAATGGTGATAATGATGGCACTATTTGTATTACCCTGGTACCACAAGCATGTCTTAGTAGGACATACATCGTACTCCAGCAATTATGATGCCGGTCGCTAATGACCAAAGATAGCCTAGTGCACTAGCTAGTACTTTTAAAAGTATGTATTAATTAGATTAATGAGATAATTTCCCAGAAAGTAGCCACAAATAAAATCATAAAAACATAAGAATTTCCTTAGCCCCCCCATGTACTTATGCACAGATATGTACTTCTGTATTCACACAGTTCCTAGTGATGTGCTGATTCTTCCAGAGGACACAGTGATGGGATAATTGCTTAGATACTCATTTTCAGTTCCAGTAAATGACAATCTGTCTCTTTAAGTGTGGCAAGTAAACATCTTTGAAAGATTTTTATCTACATTTTAAAAAATAATTTATTAGGTTTTTCAACTAAGAAATTTAAAATTCTGACTGTTTTAATGTCAGTTTAAAAAGGGCTAGGAAAGTTGCAAATAGTATGTGCTGTAAATCTGTGCCATGGCAGAAACAATCAGAAGAATAAAGAGTAATGATTAAACATTTAATCAGAAGCATTATACTTTGTTGTGTTCTCATTGTAGCTGCAGGAAAAGATGCTGTAACAGATCTTTAAATAGAAAACCTGAGGCTAAATTCTACTTCATCCATCAAAAGCAGCTGCTAGGAGATGACCTAATTTTAGTGGCTTATCAATTCCTTAGTGCTTGTTGGTTGATGTAACTTTGATCCTCTGATGCTAGATGACTTTTGTGCTGAATATAGCTAGAATTTAATGTGAATCTTTTGGATGGCTGCCCAGCCAAGCTGCATAATCCAAACAAAGAGAGCGAGCAGTACATGATTCAAGCTACTCACGTGTACAATAATACAAATATATGTATCCTGATTCCTTTGGGCAATCAGCTTGATGTCACCAAGCACATATTTCAAATACAATGTCCTTGTGGGGTTTTTTTTTGGTCTGATTTTTTTTTTGTTTCTGTTTTTGTGGGTTTTTTTCCCAAACAATGCTCTGCTTTTCATTGGAGAAACAACACAAGATGCAGTGAGACTCAGCTGCTGCCAAGAAATAATGATAGAGTCAATAATTGCAGGACGTTTTTAATGAATGTTTTCCAAGCAAATCATTGCCATTTCAAAGGGCTGTTATTTCTATTTATGTAGAGATTAGCCTACACGTTATCAAGGAAAGGGAATGGTGATTTTTTTTTTTATTAGTTTTTGTAGCGTTTTTAAGTTTTTTTTTTTAATAACAGAGAATGTCTTTGTCTCTTTTTCTAGCTTACTCTTTATCTGGACTTGTTTTCCTTTTCCTTTCTCCCTTCTCTTTTTGGCTCTTCACTAAAACCATCTGTGACACACATGCAAGTTGATGGGTGTGTGAGCAATGCTTCACACATATTTACTTGCCCTACTTGGCATTATTTGCTAGTCATTAAAGATTATGCAGAAGTTTTTCATGTCCCATTTTTTTTTATTCTCTTAGCAGATTAAGATAGGAATAAGAGTGTGGTCAGGCTATTGGACAGATTTTTTTAAAAATTTATTTCTTGGAGAGACTGTGTCTAGAGTTTAGACTGAGAAGGATTTAGACTGGGAGGATTAGACTGGAAGGATTTCTGGGTTTTCTTCCTGGCACTGACAATCATGCATTGTGTGAGCTTGAGCCAGTCACTTAGGGCCTGTTTTTCACACTCCAGTTGAAATAAATGGAAACTGCATGTGCTCAGCACCTCTGCAAACCAGGTCATTTATCTCTTCTCCTTTCATTTATGCACTGATAAATATAACAATCTTCGCCTTTGCATATGCAAACTGGATAGAAGGATACAAATATGGGCAGTTAAACATGCAAATCCCTAATTTTGATGCACAACCATCCATTTCACACAGCCAGGGATTTCTACATTTGCCTTGGGTCCTTTTTGAAAAAATGGACCATAAATAACAAAATCTATACAGGCTTGTCAGGGAGGCACAGCTGAAATCAATATGTTTCTGTAGCTTCTTTTCTGTAGTTTCAGTTCTGTTAAAAATACTATTAGCTATAATAATAATTTTAGCCTACTTTATTACTGGATTAAACCATGTTGTCAATGTGCAAATGCCTTGGGCATTCCATGCTAATTGTAGGTTATTATACAAGGCTCAGTGTTAGCTGTTTGACACACTTTGAGATTCTTAGGTGGGCTTAATTATCCTTTCGTGGTACCTGCATTTCTTCATTGACTGAGGATGTCCAAAGTGCTACGCAGCAGCTCAGGATTGCCCCAGTGAAATGCCTATAATGTCTCAGCATGCCCTCTGGACATATAGTAAGGGCCAAATCTGATACAAAAAGCAGGAGAAAGTTGGTATTAAGCAGTCAGATTTACATCCATTTTCACTCTGTCTACCACTGCTCAAAAAAAAAAAAAAAAAGAAGAAATAAGGACAAATTTCCTCCATGGAAATTATCATACTCATTTAAATGCTACTGTTCCTGATATACAAATGTCAGTGGCTCATGGCTTCTGGCTTCTGTGTCCTGCTTGTGCAGGAACTCGATGGAAATCAGAAGCACTGAGGTCTTTCTTACAGTCACAAGGTATTGTCCACCAGCTTCAATGCAATTCTTCTGCTTTAAAATTATCATATTTTGGTGAACAGAACATTTAAAAAAATAAAAATTGATATCCTCAGCTCTGTTGTGGAAAAAAGTTTGAATACTTATGTTTTGCCCAAAGTCTCACAAAGAGACTAGAGCTTAACAGGGACATCCTACCTGGGTCTTGAAATCTGGATCCTGCTTTGCCAGGACAACTCTCCGGTCTCTACACCCTTATGAGCCACTTTCCCTAGAAGCTCACAATGCCCCCTTTGTCATGGGATGGACAAGCCCGTCACACAACTGAAATGCAGATGAATGGTCATATATCCTAGAGGAAGCCTTTTTGCCCAAGGCATTGTGTGTTCATGGTGCCTGCATTGGTCATGGGCTGGGGAAATGCTTGGATTTTCCCTGCAAAAGGCACACACCTCTAGCAGTGGCGTGGGAGGAAACACAAAGTGCACGCAACCCTGAGCTTCATTTCAGTCTACAAGAATTGCCCTGGCCAGAAGACTGGCCATGGTTGTGACAGAACAAAGCTCAGTGCACAGCTTTTGTGTTACTGCCCCAGTCTTTCGCATGTCAGCTTCCCAAACTGAACCTGATAATTACAGGGTTGTGTGTAACCATGAGTTTACCAGGAGTCTTCAGTGAAATTGGGCCAGTTTAAACATCTATGACCCAGTTTTGTTCTCACTGGACTGCAAAGATTATTAACTTCAATGGAAATAATCTTAGATGCTCTATAATTGTCAGAGAACAAACAGCTGCTGTCTCTAGAAAGGAACGATGTATTTTGAGAATGGGGTTGGCAGCCAGGCATTCCAGACTCCTCATGCTGGCCTTGGGCAGATTCTATATTCTTGCTGCCTTGTCATCCCCATGTAGCACAGACAGAATTATTTTTGCTTCCTCCATTGTGGATGTGTGTGAAGATTAAATTAAATCGCCTGAAAATTATAAACATTAAAGTTACTATTACTTTATACAAAAACCAGTAGCCTCTTGCTTCTAATCAGTCCCCTGGCTTCTGATGTTTTAGTTAAAAATTCATACTTACTGGTAGAATGTTTTTTGCTGCATTTTTGGCTCTGTACCTCATTGAGGAGTTTGTGATCCTTGTTATGAATTAAGATCCTACCTTACGTGATGTTCTGAAGATTAATTTCATACTTCATGACAGTGAGTTGATATTGCAAAATGCTGGGCTTTGCAACTGTCAGGACTGTGTGAGCAGTTGGGGCTGACAGTGAAAGTGACCTGCTTGCAGGGTGAGCTGCAAAGCAGCATCACCCACTGGCCCCGTTGCCTAGTTTACAGAGGAAGCCAGCTGAGGCAATGACGGGCTGAAAACCCAGATGCATCTCATTGACCTGGATGTGGCAGCTCTACTCTTCTACCTCTTCTACCTGCACATAACCCACATTCTGGATATCTCTGGGTGTGGGTTAGCCTCTCTGCTGAATATCCCTCTGCATTTTTCAACCCACTTGCTAAGTTTGTGAATACAATGCAAATGAGGCTGCAGTACTGTATATTACCTGGGTGAAAACAGGCTTTTAGATCCAGGAGTGTCATAACACAGCTACAAGACCAGATGCGATCAAACATGTGAAATGACCCTGAAATGTTCTTAGGAGGCCAACTTGTTCTACCAGCATACTTGAACTTTTACATTTAAGCAGTATGAAAGCCAGTTTAGGCATGGATTACTTGTTATAGGGACATCATCACTGAGTGTTACTAAATGATCACAAATGAGCAGTTAGCAATTTGAAAGCACTCAAATTCTGAAATGTTTATTTAATGGAACTGATATCCTTACTAATGCTTGCTACAGGTCAAGTGAAAAAATGTGGATACAAAATCAGATAATAAAAATGCACACCAAATTCTACTCTGCTTTTAGATTTTTATGCTTACTTTTACTTTACCCATGAAGTGCCATTTACAAAGCTCATCTCTATAAACACTCATGCTTTGCAATATTGTAGTTCTGTATTGTGCTAAAACTGAAAACTGAGTTTCCCTGTTCAAAATACTATTTATTACTGCAATCAGACACTTGTTCATGAAACAGCAGCATAAAATACCTATCTGCCTTTCAACAAGTGAAGAGAGACTTCAGGGCATTTCAGCACCTTTTGAGGAAAAGATCTCATATATTCGAGAACCTTCTGGACACAATCCTGCGCCATGAGCTCTAGGATGGCCCTTCTAGAGCGGGGAGGTTGGACCAGATGACCCACTGTTGTCCCGTCCAATCTGCCTGTTCTGCAACTCTCTGATGTGTGAATAAAGTACCAAACACTGATCACAAGTGTGCAGTCTCTGTGCTAGTATTCCATAAATTTCCATCTGTCTAACTAAACTTTTGGGAAATACTTTGAGTAAAAAAATTTTGTTTAATAGTCCAGAAGGGGGCTCCAAGGAAGACCTGATCTGCAACCTGTGAAACCCATGGCACTGGAAATACAGTGTCAGTGATGATCTTTACTTAATTGGAACATTAGAAGCAAATTAATTCATGGCTTTTTGCTGTAAATGGTGTAACAAACATCAGCAGCACTGGTTTGGGCTAAAAGCCTAGAAGCCCATGGTTGTTCCTGCTGTGATAGGGTGAAATCAGGGAGGGGAAACTGTGCCCTCCAAGAGCCAGAAGAGCTCTGGAGGCACCTGACTGAGACCTCTGGACAGGCACATCAAAGTTTTGCCTCAGTTTATTTTCGGAAATAGTTCTGTATGGCTTGTACAGGTTCACACAATAAAGATGAGTACCAGGGAGCGAGCCCAGGTTTTCCACATCCTTGGCAAGGACCTTTGGTAATGTACCAGTTTCTTTACCTTTCTCTGATGTTTCAAGCCACAGAAGAAACTGGAACTGAAGAAATCTGTGAAACTGCTACAGCCAGTGTGACTCAGACAACTGTGAATTTTTCTGCTGTCCTGGTGCTCTGCTGTGTAAAAAAAAAACAATATAAAAATTAACAGTGCTGCAATTATGAGGGTTGTAACAGAGTTAGTTATCAGGTCTAGGTTTTCAAAATGAATTTCTTTAAATTAGGTTTTCATTTTCTTGCCACTTGAGAAAATTCAGGACACAAGACCTGTGTTATTTAAGAATGCTCAGTGTCTTTTTTGGAAGGAAGACCCAGACTGTGTTACATTACCATCAATGGAAATGTGAGTTGGGAGCCTAATTCTTTTGCAGCAGGGGAGATTAGAGAATATTGTGAATATCATTTCAGTATATGTACTGAATTTCCCAAGGGTATCTCATCAACAACAACTTCAAAAGTTACTTTTATGCCACTTCCACTCAGCTGACAAGAACACTTGACATTTTGAGAAGGTTTAGAATAGAAAACATTAGCAGTTCGTGTTGATCATGCAACTCATTGGCAAAAACACTACTGTTTAAATATCATGTTCAGTCATCGCTGGATTGCAATCTAATGAGTGTAAAAGATGAGTGCTTCTCAAAATTGACTTGTTTTGTAACTTTTATGGTTACAAACTTGCAAAATGAAAACGCTGGACATTTACTTCCACCCAAATACTATTTTCATGGTCAGTGTCCTTTTGTGCCCTGGAAATGCATTCCAAAGAGCTGTTAGTAAATAATCACGATACTGTACTTTCTGCTCAGTGAAGTTTCAATCGGAATTTTCATTATTATGAACAGGATGAGTAATGTTGCTAGTGGCATAGCGACCAAGTGTGTTCTAGCTTGTCTTTGAACACCTCTAGCTTTATGGATATATTTAGCCATTTTCAAAGAGTAGCATTCCAGGTTAGTGCTCAAATAAAAGGAAATACAATGTCCTCTCTCTTCCAACTGACATAATCTCTTCTTGACTTTTCCTCCAAATGAACGAATTTGTGTTTAAAATTCACTTTGGCATGGATCGAGGAGTGGGATTGTTGATATCTTTAGCTTGGTTGTTTATTTAACTTCCCAGTACGTAACAATTTGTATAAAAATGACCTTCCCATAAGTATATCTGAGTGGCTATGTTATATTTTACTAATGACTGCAACATGCAGAAAGCCAAAACAAGCACTTTGCCAGTATCAACAGAAATTATGAAAATACAGTTTGCAGCAATGTATGAATTATTGTTGCCAGCTTGCAGCTCCCAAGTTAACTCCTGATGGAGTTATAAATTGTGACAATGAGTGCTGTTTCTATCTTGAGTAACAGTGTGGCCCAATTTCTGCTGTCATAAATGGAGACTAAAACCATTAAAATTGGGTGGTTCTATTTCTGTCCAACTAAACTCAGAGTTATCCTTCCAACAGTCAAATAATGATGGTGTGAGATGAACACAGGACTACACAGTAATTTCTTTTGTGTGTTTTCACGCAGTTCAGGTACAGTGACTCAGTCTGGAAGTTAACTTTCACCAGGATGTGCAGTTCAGAGCTTTGTTCACTAGAAAGGAGGTAAAGGAAATCTAATTTCAAGCTCCATTGGAAATTGAGGGGAAGCAAACAATATCTGAGAGATATAAAGCAAGGAAGGGATAGGATAAAAATTAATGAGAGATATAAGGGGTGGGGAGAGGAATGGAATTGTTTATCTGAATCCTCCCTAAATGTCTTCAGAGACTTAATTCCAGGCCATACTAGTTTTAGCTTTTTAAAACACTTCCTCCCTCTTGTTTTAAATAGGGGTATGCTAGAATTAGCAGCACTTATCAAAGCCATCCATGCTTTAACTTTCAGGGTTCGGAAAAAATGGGACCTGGAACTGAAACAGCTTTGGTTTGGCTTTTGCAAAGACCAAACCACCCCTTCCCCCCCTGTATTTAGGGTAAAGCCTCAATCAGAGAACTAGCAGTGAATGTATAAAAACAGCACACACCAGCAGAACAAAACACTAAACACTAAAAGAACAACTGCGATTCAGCTGCCCCACTCTATGCAATGCTGACTTATGGGCTACCAAAAAGACAGTAGAACTGTTTCCACCCAGAAGCAGCTATGAAAGGAAGCAGGATCATTTGGAGCTGTTTTGATGTAGCAGCAAAGTCTTCACAGACTTCCACTGAAGTTACATCCCGAATCTATCTGTCGTAGATAGCTTCCATCTTGGTTGAGAATATCTGAAAGTCTGAAACATTTTCAAGTATGGTATGTGTACCCTGTTTTACTTCATCACTTTGCTTCTTTACTGGGGTAATCTTTACTGTGTGTGTTTATAGAAAGCTTGCTCTCCAGGTAGAAAACAAGAATTGCTTTCATTGTTGGACTTCTTCCAAGCTCCATCATTAATTATAAATATATCTTCTTCAAATCTTTTTTACACAATCTTTTGTTTTGAAACTTCGCTATTTAAAGACTTCGATAAAATCGCAGTTTGCCAAAGGCCATATTGTCTGAGGGGAAAGAGTATCCAGGATGAAATGCTTTTCTACTTTTTCCCCTTATGCAATAATGCCTCATTACTCTTACTATTTGCAAAAGAGATGATTTTTCTATTATCAGCATATCTCTTTACTGCACTGTCAACATTTAATAGCTATTAAAAGAGATAAATTTTAAACATGTTTTGCTACAGATGAGTTGAATTAACTCCCTGTCAACTTCTAGAATCTTTGGGACTTTTTTTAGCAGTTATTCCCCATGACTTTTAAAAAAGTTTCTGGAGCTCAGAAAGCTTGCTTATTCTAATCATAATAGAAGCACTTTTAAATTAGTGTATTCCTTGTGAAGATATGTCCACTAACAAAAAAAATAATATGGAAAATAATTTAAAATATCTCAGAAAAATCGCAGGCAATCCTAGTGCATTTGTCATGAGATAAATCTCCATTTTATGAACGTTCCACTGATCCTTTCCACTTCTTTCATCTTCTCTTCTGTGTGTTTTGTTAGAGAATAGTTGCAAATGATTTGTCTTTTCCAGGTAGGATGTCGAAGTGTTGTTGCACCTATTCTTGGAGTGTCTTGGTCGGATTTTACTGGAGAGAATAAAAATCATAAATACTGCAGATACTTTCTTGCACAAGAAAAATTGGATTATCTAGGACACATCTTGAAATAAAATTATTGCATAAAATTGTAAAACCTACCTAACAACAACTTCCTCACTATGAAAAACTTCTGTACAGGATGATGATGTGTACTGAACTGTGATTCAGTATTAGTGTAATTTCCTGTAACAGACAGACAAATCTTAGGACTCTGTATAGAAGACAAACATCTTCTGCTGACTCACCCTCATCTTGCTCCATATTCATGTATTACAGTATCTTTGGTCAGTATCACCCTCGGGTTGATGCTGCAGGACACATCTGTCCTGCTTTTATTCCCTTCTACAGAAGGAGTTTAGATCCAACTTAAGTGAGATGTCAAAACAGGTGAAATTTCCACCTGCTCTTTTACACCCTTTTTCCTATGTGGGAAAGTCTGGGGTCTGGGTTGGATTTTTTTTTTTTTTAGTTTGAGTTAACATCATAGATAGACTCATGGGTGGTTATATATCTAATATATATATTGCCCTTAGAACAGGTGGGAATAGCTGTGGGGCTCATTATTTTACTGTTCCAGTGTTGCTGCCAGAAAATTACATGCTGCTTTTCCCCAACCCATTTTAAACAGGAAGAGCTGCCAGAAGCTTACCCACTGTTTTCACATAAGTAGTATATGATCTGAGAGGTGGGATTTTTAGGGTGGCACATCCATTCACTCACGTCTCTGAGAGACAACCAAAGCCATTTGGTTTAAAGTGGAGGGAGAGGCTGTTCATACTCACTGGGGAAGGAGTTACTGCTACCAGCAATAGACATGAGTTCCCTTCTCTGCAGGTACACATTTGCTGGAGCCTGATGGATAGATCTGTTCATTCCTTGCTGGTGAATGCAAGGGCAATGCACAAATGCTGTGTGAGACTACACAGTAGCAGTGGTGATAGGCAGACAGTAAAGTATAGGATTGCCTGATGTCTTACCTTCTTGAGAAACTAGGACCACTAAAACAGGAAAACAGTTACTTCAAACAACAAGAAAACTGGCATAGAGAAGAATGATGAGATTTTTTAATATTCCAAACATAAGCAAAAGAAGGGACCTCAGACGTCTCTATTTTTGCCTGTGCTCTTTTTCTGCAGTAAGTGTTGGACCATGCTGTCCTTCTGGCTTACAATGAAATTTCCTCTCAAGTGAAGCATTTAAATCTATGGAGATGCCAGGGAACAGAATGTCTTGTGGAAGCTCAGTGTCATCCTAGGTGAAAAGAGTGAAGTATCGGGTTTGGGGACAGGTGCTTCTACTGTTGCTGATGTGTCTTGGTGATTTGAAAACCTTCAGGCATGACCATTTCCAGGGAGTAGAGCAGATCAGCTTGCTGTGGGAGCACGTACTGTTCTACTGGCAGAGAGTCTGGGAGTACTGCCTTAGAGCAACACTCAGTGACTTGGTTTGTTCCCAGAAAGAACACCTCACCAAGGAAGGATGCATGAGTTTTTTGAAGGATCCTGTAGTAATTTGTAGACTGAGATTATGCACACTGGAGCATGGGATGAGGAGAGGGGAAATGTGAGATGCTGTTGAGTCTTGGCCTAAGAGAAAAAGAGTATGTAGCAATGTAAAATTTAGTTTGTCTCTGTGTGTGATGCTCTTTGTTGTACTAGATAACTTAAAAAATTACAAGCTGCTCTTATGAATAAACAAATCAGAGGATTGCTGCAGGCACAATGAGAGCACAATATGTGCATGAGATGTTATTTAGTAAATAAGGGGATGCTGTCTTCATGATATTGTGGCCACATGCTTTGCATGGAGGACTTAAACATTTACTTGAAGTAAATCCATTAGGAAAGACAATTGTTCCCTCATACCGACTTTCTCCAAGCCAGTGCATTGAAAATTGTTTGTTTCTTTCTCCAGACATTCCTTTAGAGATGACAGGAACTCCCCCACTACAGCCTTAGTGCAGGAACAAGTTGTGTCAGTGCTTTCTTTTTACTAAGAATTTTGTACTTTGGAATTGTTGATGTACTTCTGCTGCCATCTTAACACAGATCCCAGTGTGATCTTGAATTTAGGGAATGGAAAATCCTGATAAACAGCCAGGCTGCTGTGAATGCAAAGGACAAAGCCTTTGTAGTAAAATGTCTCTGACATACGCCCATGAGAAGTGTTTGATGTGCTGTAAAACACATCTGACTGAAAAAAAAAAATTCTTTTTCCTCTTTGGCTTTGTTGAGCAGACTGTAGAAGTAAATGACACAAAGTAACCCTTCTTTTCCTCTCCTGCTGCCCCTCTCTTTGTTTGATCTTGCAGTGATGTGATAACGGTGAGTCTGTAACTTGAAAGTAATTTCTGTAAAGACTTATACCGTGAACAGAGGGGTTTTATTTTCTGCTGCTAAAGGGAGATCAAAGTATGATCTAGAGATTAGACCTGTTTTGAGAGAGAAAACTGAATGGCCTATTTCTACTTCTGTCACTGAATTGCTGCATCAAACCGAGCAAGTCACTTAACTTCTCTGTGCCCTGGACCTTTGCTGTGTATTGCAGCATTCAGCTCTTGTGCTAATAACAAACATTTTATATGGCTTAATCATAAATGATTGCCTGTGTGCTAATTAGCCACAGTCAGTGCAAAGTTTATTATACTTGTTTTCAACCTTTACACCGATTCAGGGAATGTGATGACTGGTTTTGATTTAATTTTGTCACAGCTTGCAGGAAGGAAAGGAAGAAAGCACTGCAATCCACAGAGGAGCTGGAGGCAATGACACAGACTGCAGGCTGGTGGGAATTTCTGGGCTCAGGGCTGAACTTTACAAAGGATGCTGGCATCAGAGAAGCATTATTACAGTGTTTTATATTGGTCTGGATGAGTTTAAACAACCAGCTGAGTTACTAGCAGCAATGTACACAGTGCAGGCCAACCTTCCATATAAGTCCTGTGTCTCACACTGACTGCACTTGACTTTTTGGTCACCAGGTTTTTTCTGTTGCTTAAACCAGTTCAAATAACACTGGCTGAGGTATGCTGGCCTCCTCTTATAGCTGCAGTTTGGAGGCAGTGCTTGCTCATGAGCTCAGACCAGCAAATGAAAAAGTCAGGTCTGTAGTCTGCCAGTGTGCTTGCATCTGCATGGATGCATAATCTGCTGAAAAGCACTTGGCTGCCCAAGCCCTTCAAATACCAGGGTAAAGCTGTGTCAACAGTTGTCTCCTTGACAACCTTCTGAGCACCCTTACATGTGGTAGAAATCAGTCAAAATTAGTCTATAAGGAAAAAACTTGTGGAAGTCCTATTGCTCTAGGCAAGGCTTCAGTTTTACCATTTGTAAAGAGAGAAGGATGTCAGGAGTGTCCCATTCTGTGGCAATACTGGAAATTTAATCTGTAAGTACATGCAAAGGCAGTGTGATTAAATCAGAGGTACAGGAGCAATACAATACTATTCTGTGCACAAAAACAACAGTTCTGTATTTTGTGCACAGGCAGCCTAAGAGAAGAGACTCCATGACTCAAAATGTCTGCAGTCTGTGTCCCTGGAGAATCAGAAGGAATTAAAGAAAACTTCCGAATGTTTTATGCATATATGAAGGAAACAAGAAAGCTGCCTTCTCCCAGGGTGTCAACAGGGAAACTGAGGAATAGAGGGATTAACTAGTTCTGTGCACGGTGCAATGTGTTTTGGTTTGTTTGGGTTCTTTCGTTTGTTTGTTTTAATTTTCTTTTAATGCATCTGAGAAAGAAGCAAATCCCCTGAATTTCCTAGTATGACATGGCAAAGTAAAACCCATGAATCCCTGCAGCAGTTGCAATCTTCATGCCCTCTGTCCTTTGTCCTTCTAAGGAGAAATGTTGGGTAGCATACAACATTTAAAAGTTAATGATAGGCTAGCCAGTAAGGGTGTAAGGGTGAAGACTTGCAGCTTTGGGTTGCAGCAGAGAAACAGGAGGGCAGCCTGTTCATACCGAATGTCTGAGAGTACCTTATTCACGAGAAGCACTGGCAGACTATAAAGTACTCTGTTAATTATTGTTGACATTGCATAGAGAGCTTCATGCTGTTCTTTCTCTGCCTGCTTTGACTTAATTTGTTTGAGAAAGTACTTTTTCTGTGCTGCAGATTATGTAAATTCATATACTCTACTGCACTGACAGATGTGTCTTTGTTTTAGAAGAAGCCATTATTTTTTTCAGTGCTGAATGTGAATGGAGCATTTCACACTGGTGGCTTCCAAAAATATTTATAAAGTGAAGCTGAGCAGCTCAAAATATTTTGCCCTCCTACACTGATATTCACAAGCCTTTATAGCAGCATTATCAAAAGCATTTGCAGTGGAACGTGCATGAGTTGGCCACAAAGACTGGGTTAGTCAACAAATGATTGAATGCACACATTTTAGTCAGCTCTACTCCTCAGGGTGAACAGCAGAACCCAGTTGCAACTGTAACTAACAGGGCAATTATTCTGTAGTGTGGGTCAAAGACTATCTTATCCCTTTCTCCTAACTCCTGCATATCTGAGGAAACAGGATGAAGATGTAGAAAGTGAGCAAAATTCTGCTTTCTTCCTCTTTCAGCTGGTAAAATGTGGTTTGACTGTGCACTGGCTACAGCAGGCAGTGCTTATTCTGAGGGCTGATAGCTGCTCATGGGTCTGATATCTGGCTGTGAGTGGTGTCATTGTTTGCCTTCCATTTTTACATTCCAGTTCCACTGACCATTGCCTAGGTGTCCTTCAGCTCACTCTCCCACTCTTTGATTCTTCCTGAACATGCTACTAAGGAGCAAAGGAGAGAGAAAAGGGCAGAGAGAAAGGCCCCTTGTGAGCATGCAAATGCATGATTTCCTCTTAGATTTCACTATAAATTAAGATAATCTCTCTGCCAGTTGATTGTCATTACTTCCATAGTGTTCACCACTGTATTGAAACCAGGGCTTCCCACACATTTCTTCCCACAAGGAGTTATCCAAGAGTGCTGCAGTGGCAATCTGTTCCCTGCAGCTGCAGGTAGAAGAGAGTGTCTGACTAACTTCATTATTGTGGACACGATAATTGACACACAATGATTTCAGTGATAAGACTGGGTGTACTCCATGTCCATTCTCAGCTTTGCATTTCCATCTTAGATATTTTGAAATATATGATGAATAGCAGTGAGTCCAAGGAATCCTACTTATAAATCCACTAAATAATGTTAGCTCCATTGGCTTTGGTCAGCCTGTCTTTGTCCCCAGGAGTAGGGGCTATGCACTATGCTTAAACACTCTAATTATCCTCAGTAGGCAAATGGATAGAAAAGACATTTTAAACAGGGGAAGTCTCCCCACCTGAATTGATATAGTGAGGAGCTCAACAGCAGGGAGAGGGAATATTTGTCATACACTATCCTGTCTTCCTAAACGCAAGTTTGCATTGATGAAAAAATAGTGAAAAGTTTTACTCAACAGTGAACAAGGACTCTAACTAATTTCCCTTCTTCATAATTTAGGAGATAAAATATCTTTCTAGTATACCCAATGATTGCACTGTCATAGGATGCCATTTCCCTTCAATGGGCATAGAAGTTTCTTTCCTCATAATCCTTGCATTGTTTGGACACAATCCTTTTTCATACATTTGCATTTTTGCATTGCTAGATGATTATTTTTTAATTGCTGATGAGTGTGTGACCCTTTTGTTGTCTATATGCAGTGTTAATTCTGTGATACTTAAGCATGGCTAAATTGAAAGTGTCTCAGCCGAAGATCATTTTCAGTGGGTCTTTTTCTGGCAAGAAGACAATTATTTTGGGTTTCTTGGTGCATTTTGGAGGCATGTGCACTAAAGTTACTTCTAAAACCTTGAAACAGGAAAGAATAGCACAATTTAAAGCATGTGTTGCCTTTTATTTGCTACCCTCTTGCTTACAGCTTGCAGGAGGTGAAAAAGGAGTAATGGGTGACTAAGAACGCAAAAAAAGAAAGAAGTCTGGAGAACAGTAACAGCAAACACATGTGGTCTTTTGTATTCTTTTGTATCCTGTGAAGTATTAATTTCCTTTAGTGAATTTGTAGCTTAATTAAAAAAACCCCAACCAAAACCAAAACAACAAACAAGCCAAATGATCCCTTCTCTTCAGCAAAAAGTAAGAGAATACCAATAATTTTGATTAAAATATTACTGAAGAAGCTATGACTCTAGTAGTTGTGGACTTGTTTTGAATAGAAATGAGATACAGAATTTGCCCCTAATGCTACCATGCCAAGGAAAGCAGGAATTGATATGACAGATCGTTTCAGACTGTGTGAAGGGCTGGGTTGTAGCATGAGGGTTGACAGGGATGTTCTAACATGAGGTAGCCCTCCAGGTGGAGGCTGGGTGTGTGTCTACGCAGAATGCATTAGTTTTCGGTGGCCAAGCCGTGACTGTGAAATAGGCTTCCTTTGGGACATTATCTCAGATTACACCAGCTCCTACCACAAGTGAAGAACACCTTTCTTCGGCCTTGACATTACTGGAATGAATGTTTAGAGGCATGTAAAATCTCAAAACAAACACTCCTCTCCTTGGGGAGCAGATAAGTGAACAAACACGTGACCGATGATAGTGACGTTACTTAACGCGTGACCGATCCTCACGTATATTCTGCTCTCACTGTAAGTGGCAACAAAAGGAAAACAGGTCATGCTGCCAGTGTGCCTGGTGTATTAGTGAGCAGGTCTGTAGGCGTATGCCTTGACATAGATGCAGTTTGAAGATACTGGATTTCCCAAGGAAGCCCTGACCTTGACGCAGAAGTCTTGCTAGAGCTTTCGAGCTTTGTAAAAATTCAGTTTAAAACCTCACCGCCCACCCAAAAAGTACAAATGAATTTTTGCAACCAGTTCATAAAATCTTCCCATTGCAACATGGTGACTCTGTCTTGAGAAAGACTTTTTTGGAAAACTTTACTTGGGATTGCGTGCTTGTGATTGGTAGGTGTACAGTCCTTATGTGAACCACCTTTTATTAAGAAGAGACACTTCCCCTCATCAGGTGGGGACAACAGATGCCTAGCAGCAGCTACAGGTGTGTAATGCTCGCTGAGATGTCCAACTGCATGGAGAGATAGGAGAAACAGGAACTGGTCAAACTGGTTCTGGAGGCCCCGTTAGGGGCTCTCTGATGCTGGGTCTTGTTCAGGCAGGCTGTGAAGCCCGGTGCGACAGGGTGGCTTCCACCGGAAAGAGCCTTGCACTCCCCTTTTTTTAATTCTCTCTCACTCCCATTTTTGTCCCAATTCCTTCTCCCCTTTATATAGCGTTTTGTGTGAAAGAATACACTGGCAATGGTGAGTACTGCATCGGAGGGAGGCCCCAGTTAAACTGGCTCCAGATGTGCTTGAACTGGCCTCGTTGCGTGCGCTGAAGAGCAAAGCCTGCCTCTTCGGCTGGGAGCAGGCACCCATGTGCCAGGCGATGCACGTGGCTGGCTGCCGCACTTACTAACCTAGTATTAACTGCATTAATTGTGGACATAAACAGTGTTTAGTGCCAAGCATGTCACAAGCTGATTATAAAAGCTGTGGTGTAGGCAGAGTTTCAAATTGTGCTTCACTTTTAATTTCCAGCGCACTTCCCTCCCCTCCTCC
>VWZS01008003.1:113833-177454 GCA_013397075.1 Rhabdornis inornatus
ATGTAAAAATTATTTTAAGTAATTATATGACACAGAATTTCCCTCCTTTTACAATGAAAATACTTCCATTTCTAGCTAACAGCAGCAATAAAAAAACTGTTTATTTTGTTGAGGACATCTTTACTAACACCGTGCTAACTGATGCTTAATCCAACGTCATTTGAAGTATTTCTGCTAAAGGCATTTGGAATGGACTCCGACATACTGGTTCATATGGAGGAAGATAGTTATTTTGACTGTTTTTCCTGAGGTTTATTGGACATCCCTTTGGCTGTAGGGTGAAAAAAGTTGGCATTCTTCAAAGAGCAGTTTCCTTTTATTAAAATCTGCAGTCAGAGAAACACAGCTTTCATTGTGCTTTCTCCTATCTGAGTCATGTTCTCAAGGGGTGATTGATCAACACTTTGTCAAGCCTGGACATGGTAACCTACAAAAGCAACATGATGAATGGAATTTAAAATGTGTTTCAAAATAGAGTTCCTTCTTCATGATCAAAATGAAAGAAAATATTACACCAGCTCATTGGATCCAAAATAGAACTGCCAAGTTAAACATGACAAAGTTAATTTAAGATTGTATTCTGACTGCTATATAGACATTGAAGAGAAAAATCAAACAGAACAAGAGAGATCAACAAGTGGACCAAGCAGTGTTACCTTTGGATCTCATCATTGCTCAGGCATCTTGAAAAGTCAAAGGAAAAGTGATAGTATTTAACCACATTCCAGAACTAAGGTTTCTCATGTCTCTCCTCCTACCATGTACCTCTAGTCCAGATCTTTGTGGGTAATGTCCTGAAGGAAGACGGGAATTCTCCTTCCTTGAATATGAGGTCTTTCATTATGGTGATTTCCTTGCATATTCAATCTTCAGGTTTAATTTAATTTTTCTTCATTTTTAAAGAAATGGCACCTGGAGACATCACAATATTCTTCTTCCTTTAGATGCTTTTCTTTTTTTCCCAGCTAACAACCTCATGTCTCATGTTGCTTCACAAGGTGACACCTGCATTTACGTTCAGTCCTATATATGTTCTTGCAGTTTCAGACTGCAGGCTTTCTGGGATAATTCCTTTCCCAAAAGCCTGGGCAGCATGATCTTGACTAAGTGCTTAAACATAACAGCACAGTAAATAATGAATAATGAGCAGCTTTTTTTTAAAATCTATGATAGAAAAGTTGGATTTTAATGTGACTGTTACTTGAAGTAAGGATGACAACATTTTACAAAGTTACTGTCAGGAAGCTGCCAGTAAGTAGTGGCCTGATAGCAACACCTTGTGATCAATTCCCCAGGAGTGGCCATTTCAAAGGTACCCCTGGCAGAATCTCAATGCCATTTTTTAGAATCCTTCTTCTGGTTGATGAATGTTGGTGTAGCACTGAGACATGTGCTTCTTGTCGTCCAACACATACAACTTGGATGTGCTCATTGTTAGATTATGTGATTAATTATGTGATTATGTGTGACTCCTCAGCCTGACTGGGCAGGCCACTGAGCTTCTGGAGTGGTGGACAGCCCCAAGAACTTTGTGAGAGACCCTGCTCCATCTCCCCATGGCTGCTCCTGGAGCCACCAGTGGGAGGGATCCATACTGTGTGTGTGTATGCGGATGTAGCTGGGGTTACCTATAGTGCTTTTGGTGCTTGTGTGTGGGCTGAGCACACCTGTGAGCGTGGCTGGCCATGTGGCACACGGGGTGGTGTCACCCTGACCTCTATCAGGCCATCAGCTCTGTCAGCCCCAAGGTTTCCTAAATCCTTTGCATGTCAATAGGTTGCTGTCAACAGGGAAAATGACACAATACAGCAATTCCAAGACATTTCAGATGTGTTTGAAACAGTATGTCTAAAAGCTTAAAAAACAAATAATGCCTATTTATATGTTTTATTAGGAATTTTAGGTTGCATAAAATTACTGGAAGTATGCTCTCGTAGTTTGATTAATAATATATTTTTAATAAGTGGAGTTTTGAATGAGTGGCAATTGTTTTCTTCAGTGTCTTCTCACAGGAGGCTAGTCAGAATTTGCATAGGCTAACTTAACTTTCCTGTATCCAAGAAGATACAGGCAAGGAAATCCTTTGATAAAGTTGAAATGCACATTATTTTCTTAGGTGGATACTGTTGCCCCCTGGAGGCCATTTCTCAGTTATCAAAATATTAGATCGAAACTTAAATTAAAACTTAGAAATGTTTGCTATTATAAACAAAATATTCCCTTTAGCAATTAAAAATATTGTGACTTTAATTAAAAGGGTTTATGAGCTTATCAGAGAAATAACTTATTTCTTACAATGCTAATTATTTTTCTACATTTGCTGTTTAGATTTGCAAATTGCTAGAGAGCAAAATTTAATTGGTTTTTAAGGGAGATGAATATTTAATTTGAATACAGTGCTTGGGAAAAATAAGGATTTTGTGAATATGTGTGTGTGTTTTTTAAACAGTGTAGATAATCAGCCTAGGGAGTGTGAATGTCTCCACGAGCGCTGTAGACAGGTTTGTATGCAATGCTCATAGAAGTTGCTCGTTTTACTCATGGAAGTGCTTATATTTCTCGTGGAAGTGCAAGGAAAAGGGCAGTGCAAGGGTGAGAGTAAAGGCAGTGCTGGGCCTCGCTCAGGCTTTATAGGTCCTGCATTGCACCTGGTTGGGAACAGCGCTAAAACCAAAGGCACCAGTGGAGCTCAGAGCTCTGTGTGGCCAATGACAGCAAGGGTTCAGCTAACGGCCAAGTAACTCAAACCTCACATCCATCTCCTTCTCCACTGCATGAGCTCCTGGAAAGGGAGCCCTGCTGGGCTTTGTTCCAGAGGCACATAGGATGACCTTCAGAAGTGGAAAAGAGATCCCTGCATTTCTGTGAAAAGCATGTCCTCTTTTCCCTTCATTTCTGGGTCTGCTAGAGTCTTTGGGCTTTTTACAACAGTAAAAGAACATAAATAAAAAATAAAAAATAAAACAACATGGCTATCTGCAACTGACATTCAGCCCAGACAGCAGTGAATGTCAGTCACTGGCCACTGGAATGAAATCACAACTACTGACCCAATTGCACTGTTAATAATTAATTGGGCTGCTCACACAGAAAGATCTCACTTTGTGTGACTTCAAGCTTATTTCTAAATATTTCATTCTTATTGGCAGTTCTAAACATTGTCACTGATGTCAGGAATTAAGTGTTAAGTTATACCTGTTAAATTGTTTTGCTTTTGTAGTTATTCCCTTGATTATGCTCGTAGTAGACTTTTTCCTTCATAGGTGCCATGCCAGTCAGCCCGGCGCTCTGATTTCTGCTGCCTCCTTGCCTCCCAGAATAGTTTTGCTTCCTGCCCTGGTGAGCACCAGCATCTCAGGACATAGCCATGCTAGCAAAGGAAAAACCCCATGGTAGTGCAAAGAGTATCATGTCTGTGAAGGGAGCAGAATAAGGGCAGTGCTGGGTACTGCTTCTCCTACTGGGGATTGTCTAACGTCAGTGAGGCTGGTGTATCTGGTCGCTAATGAGCCACACCCCAGGACAGACTCCCCATTCTAGACTCCTTCTTGGTACCTGGCTGTTGCTTACCATCCTCATCTATCCCATGTTGCAGGACGTCTGGCAGCTTTCTGAACAGGCACATGGAGAGTATTTGTTTCTCCTTGCAAACACATTGCCTGAAGGCTGTAAGTGTCCCTCCTTCTCCAGCTCTTTCTTTTCTTCCTCTCCTCACCATTGGGCTCAGTACTTCATTTTACTCAAAATGTAATCTGATCTGTTCCACTGAGCTTCATTAGCACTTTATGTAAACTGAGTTACAGCCTTCAAAACTGCTGAAAATCACAGAAAGGATGCCTGGTGAGGCGTGCAACATCTGGGCTTGAACTGGTTATTTTCTGCCTGTAATGTCAGTACTACATGCAGTAGGTTCAAGTGTAATCTATAAACAGGGTAATATCAGTTCAAATTATTACTGTTTTTTTTCTGGACACACTTGTGAATAAGGGTTTCACATAATCTGAGATGCCAGGAGTTTGTAGTTCAATCTCTCTTGATATGTTTCCTAACTAATTAAAGAATTACATTTTCTGCTAGTGGAAATGCTCAGTCTGTGACATAGCTCAGCAGTGTTGATAAAGTGAAAAATATTTAAGTTTTGAGGATGATCTGATGATTTGGGTCTTATCTAATGAGATTACATTTGTATGCTTCCATCTTGTTTTTACATATATCTTGCATATATTAAGTTTAAATGCTTATATGTAAACCAACATTAACAGTTTATTACTGTTCCTTCTGAAATTCTAGCTTTAGAAATCGAGACATACACAGACAGAAAAGCATTGAGGATGCTCATTACACTGAGGGGAAAAGTCTTTAGTATCCTGCCTTTCAATTGGTTCCCTCTATTTCTTCCTGCTGGCTCCCAGCCTGCTTCTACATATCTAATCTTCCAGCCAGAATCCTTATGTTGCTTTCAGTAGATATAAACATACATAACCATAATTTTAAAAATTCTCCCCAGCTCCTGAATGACCCTAGATGTCAAGTAAATGGGGTTACCCCACGGTTGCCTCCTGCACTCTTACTGCAGAGGTGCTGGCACAGCCTGGGCAGATGGAGCTCCTGGCTGAGGCCACAGCCCAAGGGATCTGAGTAGCCACTTTCCAGACGGAGGCAGAGAAGAATATCAGAGGAGGAGGATGTAACATGGAAGGAAGGAGAGGACTGCAGAGACTTTCACCTTGTAAGCAAGCCAGTTCAGAGGCAAGTGGGATGTGGTTCAACATTTTGAGAACATCTGGGACGACCTGCAAAATTGTCAGAATAGGTCTGATTGATGAACCTTAGATTGGGGTGTAAAGACTGAGGTGTTTTTGATTTAAGCTCCGCTAAGTTTAAAATGGATGAAATGTCCATTTGCTATTCTTTTGACAGAGAAAAATATAGATGTATGTATTATTCACAGACAAGAGGCTTAAAATGATGAGTGAATGTTTTGGTTTCACCCAGGATTCAGTTAATTTTCTTTTTAGTAGCTGTGGTTTGAATTAATTATGATAATAATCTTGATAACACACCTATGTTTTGGTTGTTGCTAAGTAGTGCTAACCCTAAGTCAAGGACAGCTGGCCTGAACTGGTTGAATGTCATGCCCAGTGTAAACTGGAGGAGTTGGCTGGGAGCTGCTGATCTCTGCTGGGAGATGGGCTGGGCATTGGTCAGCAGGTGTTCTACATCACTTGTCTTTCTTGGATGTTATTTCTGTTTCTGTTGACTCCCTTTTAAATACAATTAGTGTTATATTTATGTTATTATTATATTTTATTTCAATTTTTAAGCTGCTCTTATGTAAATTCACCTCAAATCCCCACTGGTGTTTAGGGCACAGTAAGTGAGTGGCAGCGTGGTACTTGGTTGCCTACTGCGGCTAAACCATGGCAGGGAAAAATCATTATTTTTGCTTTCAAAATGTAATTTTTAACCTAGGTACTCTTTGTCGTGACATCTCTTAAGAAATAAAGACTGCATATGAAATGAGGCCTCTTGGGAAAACAAAAGGACTCAGGCCTAGGGCTGAGGCTGAAGGAGGGTGACCAAGGTCAAGGCAGATCCACAGCACCATCTGCAAGACGAACCTGCTCAGCTTGCTCTCCAGTGCATGGGAACAGAGAGCCTTTACTATGATGTTTAACACACAGAGAGTGCTTTCCCAGGAAAGTCCTTGAGAAACCTGAACAACCATTATGGGGAGGCTGAGGCACGGGGGAAAAATGAGGTGTCTCCCCACGAGGTGAACACAGTCTCAGAGATAAGTAACACCAGTGTGCTGACTTCTGCTCTGAATTTGTTCTGTTGGTTAAAAAACTGGGGAGGGGGGAAGATAGATCTTAAGGCTGTACTGCTCTGGAGAAGAGAGGAAGTTAAAATATCCACCTCTGTTTGAAATATGCCTCTTTTTCCTGTTAAAACCTCCAGTTTTAGGAACAGGGCTTTAATGGTCACCACAAGGAAGGTTTAGGCTAACCATGGTAGCATGGACAGATAATCCCAAGTTCTGTTTCTCCTCTGACCACAAAACGCAAACCCTTAGAGGTTTGTAGGCAACGATGAGGTGAGAGCTGCCCTGCCTGCACACTGGGTGGTATTTACAGCTACAGAAATATGAATAAAGCGTGCTTCAGTGGAGCGTTAATTGCCATCAGTTATGAATACCGCAGCAGGAAGGAGAACTAAAACCAGCATGCAGCTTCTTTTGTTGGTGATGAAGTGCAAGTATAGCCACAAGCTGAAGGTTTGTGAGAAATAGTTATCTGTAATTAACAGCAAGGAGAAAATCTAAATTGAAGCAACTTTACGGTGACCCCAGTGCAGCCCTGGGGCTACCACAGCTGCCAGCGTGGCTGGGGCTTGGCTTTGTCTACCATGGCAAACAGGTGGATAAATAGGAGATGACACTGCAGCATGTATGTGCATGAAGCAGCTGGCCAATTGGCAGGACTTCCAGCACTTTTCTCCCTACTAGAAGAGAAGGGGAAAAAACCCCAAATCAAATAGACTTACTGTCACAAAGAGGTGTTGGGCACTGCGATGCACCAATAGCCCCATCCTTAAAACCCCTGAAAATCAGTAGCTCAGTGTTCTTATTTCTGGGCCTAACTTCCTCAGCCCATTAAACCCCAAGCCTCTGCACAGCTGTTCTGGTCTAAGTCAGTATCACTGACTAGGGGAAAACAACACACAAGACCTTTGGAAGATCCCTTCACATAAATTGCTTCCAATGAATTATTTACAGTTTACATTAGCAGCCACACTCTACATGACATCATTAAATTTTACAGGGCTGTGAATAAACAGCTGCATCTTACACAGTATTTTTTCATCTTTGCATGTAAGACACTGGTTCTTTCAAGGTTGTTCCCTAGGCAAGTAGCATTATGTTTTTCATCCAGCCACAGGGAAAGCTGCCATTACTTCCTTGAAAAATTAGACCTCTTCTTACTGTTAAGTATTATCAGTATTTCTTAAAAGCTAGTTTACTTTGGCCTTTCAGGTAAGGTGTGTGGGGGGGAAGCATGCTCTCAAAATTATTCAGCAGATGAATTTATTTCTTAGTTGTAGTTACAGCTTACAGTGCTAGTGACTCATGGCATAGAAATCTTCTGTAGAATCCCTGTGTTGGAGAAAACTCCCTTGCCTTTGTTGTCATGTTAATGTGGGAACTTAGGCAGCTGTTAGATCAAAGGCTCCAGGTGTTGCCCCTGCTTAGAGGTTGGAGATGCTCTAAGCTTGGGCAAACCTAGCCTAGTAGGGTTATGGTGTTCAAGTCAGTTTTGCTTACATGCAAGCTGACACAACACAAGGAGAGCTGGTACCTAGGATCTGACTGGACTTGCAGCACTTTCTATATATAGGGGCTAAGGTAGACAGGGTCTTCTGCAATGGACTAGAAAGGAGTCTATTCCATAGATACACCCAGCTGAATGTGAAGATCAGTGGTCTTTACTTCACTGTAAGAAGTAGAATAATTTTTTTCCCGTACTGCTAAATGTGGAAATGTTAAGGGAAATCCATACATCTGTGTGCCAATGACTGGATAAAGCTGGCATAGCGGATATACCTGGATCAACTGTGTAGCAGCTTGGACATCTGCCAGACTCTTAACCTGTGCCAGATTTAAAACTAAGACAAGGGCCTGGCAGTTTCCTCATATCTTGAAACACCTTTACAGCACAAGTGATATGCCTGTACTTCCCTTTCCATTCCAGGCCCTCCTTCTTGAAGAGAACTGATGCAAGGATTTCCAAACCAGAGGAGAGATCAAAAAAGGGTGATACTTCACTTGGGAGAGAGGATGATGGATAGGGAGAGATGGATGGTTGCCCTAGGGCACTGCTAGCTGGCTTTTCCCAAACTGTCTTGCACATTTGTAATTAGTTTCTGACTTAAGGAACAACATCCAAGTGTGATTTGTTAATTGACAAATGACAAGAGATTATGTGGCTGCTCTTTTGATTTCTCTTCCTTATAAGCAAGGACTCCCATAGGATACTCCCTGCTGCTCAGCAGAAGTAAACAATATTCTCTGGGACAAAATGTAGCTTTCCTCTAGCTCTCCATAACACTTAGCTCATGGCAGTTCACGCCATTAGTCAGAGACTGCCAGTTAAATTGTCATAAAATATTAATTATTAATAAGGCGCTCAATGTCTCTCCCCAGGTATACCTGCTCAGGATGCTGCTGAAGTCCTCTTGGGCAGGGACTATGGGGACAGAACAAGAAAGATGTTTTATTTGTGCTGTGGAAAAGGTTAATTAGAAAACTTCTCACATTATTGGCGAACCTAATTAATTTGATTACATTAGAAGAGAGTCCTGATTACACCTGGAAAAGAAAAGCCTGATAGCAAATTATGGGTAATTTGATACAAGACCACTCAAGTTTATGGTTACATGGCAACTGCATGTTTTGCTGCCTTTTGAGTAAGAGTAGTGACTAAGACCTGGCAGAGGGAGCAGCACAGAATATCCATGGGTCGGAAATTGCCTTGTTCTGGTTTCCTGGGGGGAAGTCCTGATGATTTCAGGGAGTAAAAGGGAATGTTGCCATGGAAGAAGATTCACTGGTTGTTCCCTATGTTTACTAAGCAAATTATGTTTGGAAATCACCTTTCCAATGATATTATTAATCAAACTTTAGCTACTTTCCGAGTGTCTAAACTCTTACACAGTATTAATAAGCTTCTTTCTTAATGCTGTCTGTGGATTTTTAAATAACTAGATTTTTCTAGTTATCTAGAGATGTTATGCACATAAACTTACACGAGCTCTAAGTTTCTCTGACCCCTCTACATCTGTTCTTTGTGCAGATGGATTTCAAAAGCCCTTTTCCCACCAGTGGCTGAGCTGGTGATACATGGAATGTCATTAGTAAGGCAAATAGGTACAAACTGATGCCTTGGTTGAATCAGTTATTGGAGCTGGAGGTTACAGAAAACACTTAGGGATGTGTGAACAGGCACACTGGTGAAACTACCAAAGAAAAGAGCAATATAAAGAAAGTCTGTATCTTTAATATTGCTCAGATCTGTGCTAGTTGTCCCAAAGATTAGTCTGGTTTTGGAACTACTGTCTGAATTTAAAGAGAAGCCCTTTAAAGCTAAATCGAGCTAAACACACGCGCTTTATTTTGCAGCATCTCCTTCCTTATAACACATTTACTAAACCTTGTGTGTTAATGTAATAAATGTGCTGTTAGATCTGGCTTTCTATTGCCTGTCGCTGTGAATGCCAGGGAAGCTGGCAGAGCTTCCCATGGGTTCACCAATGCTGGGAAGTCCCCTTGAGGTTTTTGGGGCATTCCTTCCCTCGGCTGCCAAGCCCAGTCTGGGTTCTGGCAGCAGAGGTTGGGGGACCAGGGCCTCCTGGGTTTGTGCTGTCCCGTGCCGCTGCAATGTGCAGCAGCGCATGAGCACAAGGCCTGGGATTCTCCAAGGAACTGCGAGGTTTTATGTGAGCATCTGGCTGCCTTGAGTGGATAAACAAGGGTTCTGTAGTGAAACAAAGGGAAAGTGAAACATCTTCTAGGGCCTCTGTTAATACAACAGTGAAGGTGTTTTTATTTTTTCTTTTAGCTGTGTTGGCAGTTGCTGGCTTCTTGCCAAATTGATCTTGCATGTAGAGGTTTTGCCATTGTAAATGTGTCAGGCAGGGAATGAAAAAGAAATCAAAGCTGCGTTGACAGTACCTTTCAACACCGATGAGGAATCACACATAGAGATGGGAGGTAAGAGACTCAAGGCCACATTCTGCTCCAGCTGTGCAGAGACAATATGCTGAAGAATAATAAAGTGAAGCAGTTTGCTTAGAAAAGTCTCTCAGGGCTGTGGGATTTTGGATATGTGCCCCTAGACTTTTGGAAAGTAATAGCATTAAGTCATGGAGAAGAGAAAGGAAGACACATACACTCCTGAAAAATGGCCTATTTAGTGTCTGGTTTTATTTATCTCAGTCCAGGAAAAATATTGTGCAATATAGGTGATGGATATGTTGCATTTACAATATCAAATGATGAAAAGTCAGTTCTTGCAAAACTCAGAGTCAGATTTGGTTGCGTAAGAGAATTGACTTGACATTGCACATGATCTGATCATCAGTGGTAAGCTGTACATGCACTTCCACGTTTCTATGGATCAGGGATTGGTAGCAGATTGCATCCTGCCCCATCAAACTTTCATGCAGTTAGTAGAGTTAGGTGGTGTGAGACAATTTATGTCAGGGAGCTCTAGCAAGCAGAGTCTCCAACTGCTCTGAGTCTTGCAGCATCAACCTGAGTGTTTGTGACATGCAGAATTTCGATCTACAAAATTTCAGGTTCACACACAGACTGGCAGACTTACCTTGCAGTCTTACCTTTATGCCATAGTTAAAATCTTTGAGTAGGATCTCAATAAAAGACAAATGTCAAGTCTTTGTATAAGCATTATTATTCTTCATTGGATATGTGATGTATATATTAAAGTCTGAAGACATTCTGCCCACTTCAAACTATCAAACTCATGTCAAAACTTACATCACACTATTTACTCGCTATAACTGTCCCATACAAACTGTAGTAATTCCACATTAAATATATTCTTTTCAATGCAGAACTAACATGACTGTAAGGCATAGGGGTTTTTTTTCCTAATTCAGTCGCTAAAGATCTGGCTGTTCTCTACCTACTAGCAGTACTGAAATATTTAAAATCATGCCAAGCTGAGCAGCTATAAGATGCTCAGGAACACACAAAAAGAGCTGACACCAGTCTGCATATTTAGTAGAGAGTATTTCTGTAAACAGAGAAGGAAATCAAGCATGCAGATGTTTGGGAACAAGTTTCTTAATTTATGGAACTTATTGCTGCCCAGTGGAAGTTGGTGAAGCTATGACAGCTCATTCCCTGCAGCAGATCTGCCTTTTGGCTTCTGCAAATGTGTCTTTGTATGGATAATGTGGCTCAAGCTGAATGTGGTCATCCACAGCGACTAATGTCCTCCCATGGGAATATGACACTGCTGTCAAAACCATAACTTTTGCAAAGTTACTTTGTGCTGCATAGGAACTTATTTCTTTTTGGCAATACAATGCAATGATGCCACAGCCTGAACTTAGACTCTATTTCTTACCAGTTTCTTCTTTAAAGCTCTCAAATTACATCAGTGGTAAAACTCCTATTGCCTGAGAGGAACTATCTGGCCAAAGCAGAATATGTATAAAGACTTCAACATATATCTTTACAGATAAGAATATGAAACCGCCTTTCAAGATGTTGACATTGAAGACCCCAGCATGCCTCTAGGTCTTACAGATTCAGACCTCTGACAGGAACACTATCTATTAAATAGGTTCAGGAAAGATTTCAGTACATCTTTATATGCATTTATTGTTACTAATGTGTTTTCTGAAGCAGAGCATTTTGCCAGCATGTGGGAATTAATTTGACCCTAAAAGAAAAAGGGAAACCCCCATGGTTGTAAGCTGGAACTACATACGATGAACTAGTAAAGGAAAACCGTTTGCTGTCCCTTGTTCAAAACACAGTCTAATTTCTCTAAATCGATTTCTACTCATTTTCTTGTCCCTGTTAGTTATGACATGAAAGAACAGAATTAAAGTAAGGGTTGGAAGACTTAGGCAAGACATTAAAGCAGAGATAGTGGAGTGCTGGGACAGATTGCTTGGAGAGGCTGTGGAATCCCCCCAGCCTGGGAATTGCTGTTTGTCTTATCTTGTCTAAAACAAAAAAAACATTTGTAGAGAATGACAGAGATAGTGATTTTGTCCTAAGAAAAAGAGTGAATGGCTTCTTGAAATCTCTTCCAGTCTTGCCATCTTCCTCTGCATTTTCCCTGTGATGTACATTTCCTTGGGGTTTCTGCCTGCCCTCTCCTATTTTATTAACTGTGTATTATGAAGGACTCACACGTGATTGTTGAATAGTTGAGTGTAACAAGCTGTTTTTCATCTTCTTTGATTTTCTAACTACATTTTTTTTGTTACATATCCAAAATAGCATATGACCCTGTTAAACTTGGAGCCAAGGATGCAGATTTGGATTTGGAGTTCAACAAACAAACCAATCTCATGCCACTGTCCTGCCAAGGAAAGATGTGGTATATTTGAGCTGAGAGCCCTCAGAAGCTGCTCAGAGACCAATGAGCCATCTCCTCAGCCACAAAATATATGGGTTGGATCATGGTAAGGGTATTTTCCATGGGGTGGTCTGGGTGGTCTTCATGCCTCAGCCTGGCTGATTCACAGATTATGCAAATCCTCACCCAGCAGATGAGCAAGTGAAAAAATGAAAGACTACTTCTTTTCATGTTAGGTAATCAATGTATTTCACTCTGGTCTTCGATCATGTTGCTTGAAGCCAAGTGGTTGAGTCATGAAGCCAAAGGAACCACTTTGTTCCCCTGTGATGTTGAAAAGCTAAATCACATTTTCCAAAAATAGAATTTTGCAGAGACATTGGGATGCCCTTTCTTGAGGAATTTTACAACATGTCCAGAGCAGAATTTGAATGCTATTCTCTCTTTAGTGCACATATACATACATATGTGGGAACATATATATGGCTCAGTAGACCTATAGGCCAGGCCTGGGTGCTGCAGCTCTTAGAGATGATATGCCTAACTTAATTTAGACTATATGCCACAGATAAAGCAAAATACCTCAGGAGGACTTGCAGATCTTGACTGCACACTACCTTCCCAAAGGCTCAAACAGCATTACCTCTGACTACAAAACATCTGTGTGTTTTATCTCACTGTGAGCACAAGTGACAAGTGCTGCAAGAATTTCTGCAAGAAGCAGAGCAATTAGATTGTGACAGTTTTTCTTCTCATATCAAAAGTATAATGGGTCAACCTGAAAAACCATCTACTGTTTCCTTGCCCACCCTTTGTGCTTGTAGTACCCACTGATGCTGGCAGATACTGGTTTAAGGGTATGGGTACTTTGGTTTAGGACAGGGGACCTAAGTAGTGGATTTCACATCCCAGAGTTGAGCTTAAGATTCAGCTATGAAAATAATGCAATGGTTAAAGTGAAGAAAAAGAGAAAAAAAATACATTGAGACTATTACTGTATATTTGTATTGTGTTCCCATGAATGAACCAGCACCTGAAATTGGCACTTGAATGACAGTATTTGAGAAAGTGAGTGTGAATGTGTATGGGGGGTTGTGGTGGGCAGGGTGTCTTTCTGTTAAGACAGATCAAGATTCCCCTACAATTATCTTGCAAGTCATGAAGTTCTGCCATGACCATGCTTTTACTTTGTCTCGTCTCTCAAAAATAGGATTTGGGGAAGCAGAGAGACATGTGGGGGATGTTGCAGGTTTTTGGTTTTTGCAGGAGGTATACCAGATACAGTAACACTAAGCATGATTGATAGCAGTTTAAAGCAAACTGGTTTCTTGTTTTTGCCGTTAACAAAACCTGAGAAGCAGTCCAGAGCTGTGGCTTCAGCAACCAGAAGTGTGAGGCTGGCTGAGCTGTGTACAAAGGGTGTTTGATTTTCAGCAGATGCCTCAGATACCAAGCCATTAGATCCCACCACAAAAATAGTTGCGTAAAATGTTTGTGCATTGGCTCTGGCCTGACAGCAATGGGACTCTTCCCCCTCACTGAGTGGGTTGAAATATCCCCCTTGGGCTGGGGCTTCTGTCCAGCAAGCCTTCTTCCTCCATGGGATGGAGAGATTCCTCTGGGTGGGAATGAGAAAGGGAAGAGATATGTAGGACTTTCCCCTTCATTTTTGCAGTTGTGCTTTTTGAAACTGACATGCATTTTCCTAGCAGGCTGCTGCCACTTAGGTTTGTCACCAGAAGGGGTGGGAGAAGGAAAACAGCAAGGCCTAAGGCTGCTGACTACTTTTAGGGGTGTTGTTTGGCTTCAGATAAAGAAGGATGTACAGTCAAGCCCACAGCTGATGCCAGCTGGCAGACATCAATGATGGCAGCACTGGGAAGATGATTTACACTGCCTGGGCATCTGTCCTTGCAGAAGAGGAGTGTTTTGCACTGCAGAATATGAGATAATTTTGAGCCTGCCCACTCAAGAGTATTCTTAGTGTCAAGATTGCTGTCGGTCATTCTCTTTTCAGTGTCACATGCTTCCCATCTGCGGCCTTTCCTAGCCTTGCCAGGGGCAGAGCTGTGCTTTGCAGAATTTGAAGATGGTGACCACTACTGACCACCACATACACGTATTTTTCAGCTCATCTCACTATAAAAAACATGCCACAAATTCTCCCAATTTCATTCAAATCAGTGAAATCATGCAAAAAATGCTGCTTTTGAAAACAAAATGTTCTTAGGCAGAAGAGGCTATATGTTTTGTTCAGGGTGTTTCAGACCTGGCTGAAATCTGGCTCTGGTGTTTTTGTTGTTCTTGGCTTTATGGGATGTGTACTGTCAAACTGAGCTGTGAAAATGGGCCAAGCACCACACCCAGAAAAGCAATAACCTGGGACCTTCAACAGCAAAGTGACAGCACCACAGCTCCCCTTGTGCCTCTGTGTGTGACAAAACCTATGTTGCCTGATTTGCAGGCAGACTGGACTTCCCCTTGGGAAGTTCAAATGTGTTGCAGCCACATATGCATACGGCTTTTACAACCTTCACAGCCTACCAGAGGCAGTATTTTATGGAGTGGTAGGAGTTTGTTTGTTTATCTGTTTCTGAAAAATCTTTAACCACTGCAGGTTTTTCTGTTTTCTGTGAGAAGCACTACAGGACAAGAGTGAGAGTACGAGCAATGAGAGAAAAAAGTAATAGGTTAATAGAGTAGTATGATCATTTAGGTCAGAAAAGACCTTTGAGATTATTGAGTAAAACTGTTAACCTAACATTGCTAAGTCCACTACTAGACCACATTCCTAAGCACTTTGTCTTCTAAATATCTCCAGGGAGGGTGATTCAACCACTTGCCTGGGCAGCTTGTTCCACTGCTTGACAACCTGTCTGCTGAAGAAGACATTTTTACTAACATCCAATCTAAACTTCCCCTGGTGGAAATAGAGGCCATTTCCTCTTGCCCTGACTCACTATCTGGGAGAAGAGACCAACACCCACCTCATTACATGCTCCTTTCAGAGAGTTGTAGAGAGTGATAAAGACACCCCTGAGCCTCCTTTTCTCCAGGTTAAACAATCCCAGCTCCCTCAGCTGCTTCTCACACAACTTGTGCTCCAGACCCCTCACTGGCTCTGTTGCTCTTCTCTGCTCAAAAAGCTCAATGCCTTTCTTGTACCGAATGGCCCAGAGCTGAACACCAGTGCTGATGTCAGGGGACAATCCCTGTCCTGGTCCTGCTGGCCACACCATTGCTGATACAGGCCGGGATGCCATTGACCTTCTTGGACATCTGGGCACAGCTGGCTTGTGTTCAGTCACTGTTGACCAGCACCCCCAGGTCCTTTTCCACTGGGCAGCTTTCCAGACAATGCCTGAAGTCTGTGGCACTGCCTGGTGGTGTTGGCGGACCCAGCACTTGGCCTTGTTGAACCTCATACCTCTGGCCTTGGCCCATTGATCCAGCCTGTCCTCATCCTTTTGCATATGCTTTCTACCCTCCAACAGTTTGGTGTCATCTGAGAACTTACCAGGTGAACTAAAAAGAGTGATCCCCTCACCCTGGTGAGGACTGGCCCTGATACTGAGCGCTGGAGAACAGCACTAATGACTGTCCATAACAGTTGCATGTAACTCCACTCACCTGTCTCTGGGTTTGGCCATCCAGCTCTTAACTCACCAAAGAGAGCCCCTGCCAAGTCATGGGGAGCCAGTTCCTCCAGGATAATGTCTGGGAAATGGTGTAAAATGCTTAGTTAATGTCTATGTGGACAACACTCACAGCCTTTCCATCGTCCACTAGGTAGGTCACCCTGTCACAGAAGGAGACTATGTTGGTCAATGAGGATCTGTGTTTCCTAAGTCCATGCTGGCTGGGTGTCATCACCTGGTGGTCCTGTACTTATTGCATGATGGCACTCAATCTGTTTCATGACCTTCCCTGGCACTGAGATCAGGCTGACAAGCCTATTGTTTCCTGGGTGCCCCTTCCCACATTTCTTATAGATGGGCATCACATTTTCTAATCTCCAGCAACCTGAGACCTCCTTGGTTGACCAGGACTGATTGATAGTGGCTCAGTGAAAGCTTCAGCAGCTCCCCCACTATTCTTTGGTGGATTCCATCTGGTCCCACAGGCTTGTGTATGAAAATCATGTAGCAGGTTGCTGAGCACTGCTCTTTGTATCATGGAGCTTCTGCTCCCCATCACTTTCTTCCAACTCAGAGGGCTGGGTACTTGGAGCACAACTGGCCTTTCTATTAAAGACTGAGGCAAAGAAGGCATTAGTATTTCAGTCTTTTCCACACTCTTAGTCTCTATGTTTTTGCCTTGCATCCACTAAAGGATGGAGAGTCTCCTTAGCCCTCCTTTTGTTGCTGATGTATTTATAGAAACCATTTTCATTCTCTTTTACATCTGCAGCCAGATAAAATTCTAGTTGGCTTTTGGCTCTTCGGCCCCTCTAATTTTCTTCCTGTAATATCTCACTAGGTCTGGAAAACAGGAAATCTAAACTGACAGTACAGAACCAACCACATGAATTCAGACAAAAAATTCATCTGCTCACATGACCTGTCTCTGACATACGCTTAGACCAGAAAAAGCCCATGCTCCTAGAGCATTCTCTGGTATAAGACTTTCTACCAGCCAGGCTAAGAGACTTGCTGTGCTGGAGGTTGTTCCCTCTCTTTTTTCAGTAGACCTTCCATCCCTGGCTTTCCCTAATGGCTTTCTGCAACTTTTTATAATTCTGTTACACAAAGCATCTTGTGGTGGTGAAATTCCATGAAATGAGGACAGAGTGAGGGGCTGTCATTCCTCAGCCTAAAGCAAGAGCATGGAAGCACAGAGAGCACAGGGATCCCCACTGGATGTCAGCACCAACCATTGATGTGAAAATGAGAGATGTAAGGTGGAGTGGGATTTGTCTTGTGCCGTGGAGCACTGACGTCTACTAATAGATGTTCTTGCTAGCTTCTTTCCAGGTTAGAATGGTACAGAGGGCTGACAGCATGTCCTGGTCCTAGGTGAGTTCCTGACTGCTAGGATATCAGTAATATTGATCAGTTTTAATCCAGCAGTACCTAGAGGCCTTGGATCTGATCTTCATTGTTCAAGTGTAGCAAAAAGGCAGCTCAACTCACCAGAGCTGGCCATCAGAACACTTAGTGAAAAAACCAGGTAGATTACAGTGGGTGCTGTAGCCCTGACATTTCTTTAGCTGTTTCTATATTTGCTGGATGCCTGATTTGGCGCTAGAGCATGCAGGTTTTGCAAACACTTATCAGACAATAACCAAAGAAATGAGGAGTATCAGTTGCTTTCTCAGCAACTTGTGATGCACTTTGAAGCACCCTCTGCCCTGGGACAAAGTACAGGGCTTTGTCTGATGTATCTGCCAAATTCATTTCTGCTCCTGATATGCCTGAAGGTGTTAGTTCAGTCAAAACTGAGACTTGCCAACACTAGACCCTCAGAAAGGCAACAGAAGTGTGTATCTGCATGCTAGCCAACACAGAGCTTTCCTGTGGAGGAGTTTAAAAGGGAGAGTGCCCAGATCAGTCTTTGCTCTTTGCCTTCTCCAAGATGTTTCAAGTCTGAAACATTGCCTAACAGTGAAGAAAACACAGCTTCTTCCTCTGCTAGCTGTAGGGTGTTTTGAAGTAGGTTGCCAATTTCTCTCCTAGTGATAAAAACCTAACCTTATTTTTCTTATTATTTTGGTCAATAGACCAGAATAGGTCTGAACAACCACATACAAATGATAGCTTACAAATACTTTTCTATAAGGATGGAAGTGATTTAGGAGCTAAAGCTGCAATAGATACCTAAGTGTGCGCTTCTCACAAGCACCTGAAGTGTCATTGATCCCCTTTCTTTTCATATGCAATGTATTAGTCCTAAAAAATGCTTTAAATGATGTTTCTCATAAGCCACCTGCAAAAGTTGTGACATGCTGTAGAAAAAATAAAAAGCAACAACTGTGTTTGTACAGTAGGTACACAAAAAGGGTTTGTAGTTTTTTAGATTGAGTTTTAGATCAGAGTTGAAGAACTGCCAAGAGAATTCTGCAGGCAGAAAAATCTTGTGGGAACAGGGTGGAAATGGCTCAAGTTGTTAAAACAAGCTGAAACAAGATCATTTATTCCTAGATAATTACATCAAATCAAGTTTGACGTACATGCAATTGTGCTTGTGGAGGGAGATAATGTAGCTAATATAGAGCAGGAACACAAAACGTCATGAGCAAAATTAATTCCTAATATAGCTTCAGTGGAATTGGTAGATACTACTCTGCAATAAATATGACTCAACTTATCATATAGAAATGATATATAACTGCAACCTTTTCAATATATATGAAAAAGACCTTTTTCATATGTTAGTAATCACTTCCAATAATGCTACTATTAAATGCCATACTTCCTAATGAGTTAGTGTGTTGTAAAAGCATTTATCTAAGGATTTTTTTTAAGTCTTGGAAGAGGTGCAGCAAAGTGACACACCTGCTTATTACTACAGCATTTTGAAGTAATACCATAGACCATAGTAAGTTCTGAATTAATTTGAGGGAGGATGATATAAAATATATAACAGGTATATAATAATATTATATATATAAGAATAGATATTTTATATATTATAATATTATATATCTAGAAATACATATATAGTAGTATAACAAACAACAGCTTCAAAGTACAGCTGTAGTGTCCCTAAAATTAAGGGCTTTGCTCTGACCAGAATACATTGTCTAGGCTTAACAGTGATTCCTGAAATCAAGTGTAGAACTACTAACTGCAAAACTACTCAATCTATACCAACAAACAGTTTCACAGAGATAAAGATTATGAGGTGCATTTAGACCATCAGAAGATTTCACACTGGTATTACAGTCGGTGAAAACTGAAGGAAGGAAACATGTTAAGATCAATAATCAAGAGAGGAGGTTGTGCCAGATCCCTTATGTGGGAATGGCTCTTGAGGAGCAAATCTTTTTCATCTGTCCAGGTCTGTTCCAGTCAGCACATTGATCCAAAAGGTGCCTTAGAAGACAAGAAAGTGGTGGCTGAAACTTCCTAAGATAACTGGCTTACTCCTCTATTTATGTTTATGTTTATGTACCTTTCTTAGCCGACTTCCTCTAACAGACAGCTTGAGGAGTGTATTGAAGTGAAACTAGGATAAAATTTGGATACTATAAGAAACTGTCTGAAGCCCTGGAGGGTAGTGATTAGTGATACCACAGGTCACACTTACCATTCATCTGTACCAAGCACTTATCATAATCTTGTTTAGTGCTGCCTTGGGCTGTCAGGCCCACAGCATGACTACTAGGCAGACTAGTAGCAGTGTTGACAAAATATGAAAAATATGTAAGTACTCAGAAACTGAAGAGAGGATAGTGAAAATTGGTTATTTCACTTTTTTTCAGCCCCTTCTAAACACATAAAGAGTAGAGCGCATGTTTCTATTAATAATGGATGGGAAGTGTGAAAGAAATGAACTCTAATACTACTTTGGACAGCATTACCTTTCCCCCATACTAGGTCTTCCTCCTTTTCAGCCTTGCTGTGGCCGAAATGACCACAGCAGCTGCAGAATGTCACTTGTTGGACAGCCAAGGAAGGCAAAGAAGGTGTCCAGCAACCACAGGGGCAACTTACCCTGACAGGCAGTTTTCCCACATGGTTCCTGGCACAGGTGTCATGGGCTTTGGTGCCTGTCCTCTGCCATTTATCCTGTGTCTGCTGGGGACACCTTGGCTCCTGCCCTCATCAGGACCGAGCCTTGCTCTGCCAGGACCAGGCATTTCCCATTGCAATGACCACAAAGTGTCACACAGCCTAGAAAAATTCCCAGGAGAAGGACATTTTCATATCTGCCCCCCACAGCACATATTTTCTGGACAGGTCAAAGAAGAAATCATCAACAGTATCGGTTCTTGGCCTCTAAAAAGAGAGACAGGTGATATTCACAGAGAGAGGAGGAATCTGCTTTTTTGTAAATATTTATTATTACTATAGGGATATTCATAGTAAGGTCAATGGTTCAGCACAGGGGTAAGAGTGGATAATTTCTTCCTTTTTTTCTGTGGCCTCAGTGGGTGGTCTGTGGCTCACCAGAGACCCCAGGACAGTGTAGAGATGTATTTTCCGTATGCTTGTTTTCAAGACCCTTGAGTTTGCTTGGGATGCACTGAGATGCATGATGCATGATCACTTCACTGCATGGTTGGTAGATTTGTCTCAACTGACTCCTTTGAACAACAATTTGATCTATATCTCCATAAAAGTTTTCCTGATTGTATATGTGTGTGTGGGTGCCTGACAGACATAAAAGATGCAGTAAAGAACTGAAGACATTGAAAGAAAACCCATAAAACATTTTTCCACGAAACAACTATTTGTCAGGTCTCTTTAGCTTGATGCTGATTTCTGACAAGAAGCTTCAAATTTTTCAGGGCAAGAATCTTGTCCTTTCAGCTATTATGTAAAACTTCTCTTTTAAGCCCAGGCATCAGGGTTGCTCTCTTTTCTCCTCTTTCCATATACATCTGCATCAGACAGATTATACTTGTTCAGCAAGGCAGATAGGATCACTGCCTTTCAAACCTGTGCTATGTGACATATTCTTGACTCTCATTTTGAATAACACTTTGTTCTTCATCTACCTGTAGTCCAGGAAAAGGACAATTTGGCTGCAAAAAGACATGCTCTGGATCAAACAGAGTGGTGGAGAGGGGATTGTGGAATGGGTACAGCTCCACATCTGAGTTTCTGTTCACCTTCATCTTCCATCATTTGGGGATTTCTGGGTTTAACAATAATCCAAGCAGCTCATTTTTGACAGATTTAGTGTTTTATACGCTAATTGGAATGTCACTGCTTTAATGTCTTCATTCAAACACTTTCTCTGATCTGAAAGGGAAGACTTATGCTATACATAGCTTTATATGAAGGAAAGGAAGTTTATGTGATTATGGTAATACTTCTTAAAATCCATCAGACAAAGAATAATTTAGAATTCATTTATTCATAACAGCAGAAGTTAATATTCTTGCCTACAAAAGATTTTCTAACATTAATATTTTCTTCTGAATTTCTTCTATTTTTGCAGAGGTAGTTTGGATTGTTCACCATAGCCCGATTTTTTTTTTGTGTGTGTGTCTTTTTTAGTCTTTTCAAAATGCAGTTTTTCCTTAAGTAAAAAATACTGATTCTACTAAGATGGTATCAGAGCTGTCTTCCAACTTTACTGTGGATTTATGTAAGTATTTGAACAAAACATTCAAATCTGTTCTCTGTTTTGCAGCTAAACATTTTAATGATACAGAATAAATCACTTCCCTACAACCGAAGGTTTAGGATTTAAACAACTTTACATATCCTTTCATAATCTGAGAATTTCTGTTAATGGTGCACACTTACTTAGGGAATAGGGGAATGACATGTGTACATGTCTGTTTCTGTAGGTAATTTCTATTACTTCAGTAGGATAGTGATTTTCCTTTTTTTTTTTTCTTGCTCATGATCCTCCTCTGTTTCTTCAGCATCTTTCTTATCTGAGATGCTTCAAACCTCCCTAAATGTCATTTTGAACTGAGCTCATAAAAGGCTGGCAACAGCTTCAAATACCTAACTGGTTACTTGGGACCAAACTGTGTACTCCCTTAGCCTGACTTTGTTGAAAGCCATGCAGTTGAAAGCAAAAAAAAATTGGCATGTAGCCCTGAAAGAATTGGAGAGTGACAACCATAGAAGCAGTGATTCAGATTAGTCTTTGTATTAAATTCACTGAAGTAATACATCTGGAATGTATTAAAACAATTTTGTTGTGCGATCTGTCAGTTCTGTGCTATTATTCTAGGGTCTTTAAAACCCTTTCCTCTAGGTTAAATGAGTTTTGTGATTGCAAAGTGACAGATGAGAGGAGATGCTTTTCCTTTCCATCTTTGTTGAGGGAATCTGATGCCTTTCATGTTAGGCCAAATACCTTTTCATTATTTTACTGTGGAGTTGAAAATATAGGAAAATTTGCTTGTAATAAAATTTGCATATGACAACAGAAACAGAGATTTGCTAAAGAAATATGAGTATAGATAAGACAGGAAATTTCAGAATCTGGTCTTGCTATTTGCCTTTTATTAATCAGGCATATTGGCTGGTAAGTGTGCGTGACCAGGGATGCCTCTGTGTGAGTGTGTGTGTGTATATGTGCATGCACACAAAGATGGAAATAACACAGTTCTCTTTTTCGTTAAACTTTGGTGACCTCTGGTGATCTTCTTGCACACTCATTTCACCCTAGAGTTCTTCAGCTGGAAGGGGGTTTTGTTCTTTGGGTCAGAGAGAGGCTGGATGAGACCACCTCTTCAGGCCATTCTGATCTACAGGCGTGTGCCCCAGCTTCCCTGTCAATGTCTGCAGTTTTGGAAACTTGGCTGGTTTCAGCTGTTTTTCTTTGTGGCCTTGTTGAGTTTATGGCTGAGGAGCATTTATTGGAGAGCTTTAAAGGAAGTGACTTTTTGGTTTATTCATTGTCACATGAAGACTGTGAGGAACAGAAACAAATAAGCATGGTAGAACCAATCTGAAGTGGTTTTGAGTGACAGGTCAAATAATAATAAAAAAAGACCCTGAAATTTATAGGCACTTGACTATTCACTGTACAAGACTTCTTTCTTGTCCTTTAGCTTCACTTGGTCACCTAAAGCTAGGTGTATGTTTTTCAATATAAACTATCGGGGGGAAAAGCTCAGCTCAGAACCCACACTCTGCCACGGAAAAGATACACTTTCCTAGAATATAACAAAAGATCCCCAACAACATGAACGCTTGCTCTGCACATCATCATTCCTGTGATTACATCTAGAACCTCATTTTTTCCCTTGCTTTCTTTACACGAGAGGTAGACTGATATTCCTACCGGGAGAGACACAAAAGAGCCTGTCTGAAATATGGGAAGAGGAAACATTGTATTTGGCTGATCAACAATTGTCTAAAAGACAGAAAGAGCGCTGCTTCCAACCCTTCATCTGAGGCTTGCATTGTCATCCTCAGACTCTGCCCCTGCCTCTCCAGCACTAGTGGTACTGCAGAACAGCTGTGCTGCATGGCTGTGCCACAGCTGCTGCCACCTCAGTGGAACAGGAACCCAGATCCAGCTCCCCAGCAGTGGCAGAAGGTGGTGCCAGGTGTTCTCTGCCCTTTCACCATTGTCTGGACCGTTTTCCCACAGAAGTCTCTTATGGCTGGCAGCTGTCCAGTGCCCTGCACACAACTTTTGCAGTTGAGGGTCAAAGGAGTTTCTCTGGGTGGCAGAGGAATTGCTGACAAGTTATGGTCAGCCCAATGGGAATACAAATGGCCATGCTGAAGCAGGGGAGCAGTGAGCATGCAGCAGGATCTGCAAGTTTTCTTCATTGAAATGGGTAGATCTGGATCAAGTTTGTCCTGCTGCTGTGGGCTTCCTGCAACCAAGACCAAGGCTGAAAGGTACTTGCCTGTTAATTAGTGGTGAGAGTAAAATATTTCTGAAGTAAGGCATATTTATACATGGTTGCATGTTGCTAAGCACAGCCTAAGGAAAATAAATAAATCAACCGAAGAAGGCTCATTAATTTAATCTTACATGGGTATTGTTTTTACAAAATGAAAGGCCTGTTTAAAATTGTGCTCAATCACATTGCCTCTACAAACATGGTACTACTTGCTAGGCTGAAAGTTGAGTCTTATTGGTGACCTGAATGTTCCAGACCCAGTTTCCAGCTAATTTAAACTCCTTATCTTGTGAGTGAAAGTGTGTTTCATAGATTTTTTTGGAAGTGATGAGTATAGTGTCTGTCCCCCTTCTTTTCCCATCCCACCCCACCTTTTGAAGTTACTGATTTCCTGGTGACATCCAAAAGGTATGCAATAATATCTAGCCAGGACACCAGCATGTTGGCAGCAGGTCAGCTCCTTGGTTAGGAAGGAGCAAAGACTGGCTGCATTTACTGGGACAAATATATTTAAAAGCACAAATGGTCCTTCCCTTTCAAGTACATGTCCCAGTTTGTATGACATTTTCAGCGTATGGTGTTTATGTTAGGGGAAAAGGGTGCTGTATTTGGGCGTTTTTTCCACAAATGTTTATTAATGTGTATTTTAATCAGCAGGTTCCTGCTGAGGCCTGGGGGCCAAGCAGTGGGACATGCTGGCTTTGTGGGCCTGGCAGCAAACTACCAAACGATGCAATTTTCAAGCAAAAGATGTAGGTACCATCAGTCTCACAGTCCAGTTTTGGTAGGGCATCTGATGTCTTAATTCCTTCTATCTGCATTTCAAACACACCGGGACCTTTTCATTTTGGGGGAAAGAAAGAGAGAGGCTGTCCTCAACCCAAGCAAACCTTGAGTGTATTTCTTTGTCTAGGCCTTGGCTTCCTTGTAATTAAATGACTCATAAAATTACTCACATACAGTTCTGCAAACAAACACAGGAATGTGTCATATTATTAAATCTTGTTGGGTTTTGGTGTTTGGTTAGGTTTTTGGTTTTGTTTTTTTCTTTTATATAGCTGGCATGGAAAAAGCTGTGGGAGTTTTGGGAACAAACTGTGATCTTTGTAGTTGTGCTTGTGTAGCAGGAGTTCTGGTTTACATTAACTTGGGTACAATGTGACACTGGAGGGTGAATTTCTGAGACATGATTCAGTCTGTGCTTTTTCCTGTAATCTGACTTGTGTAGTACTCCAGCACCAACAAGAACCACTGCTTGTTCTGCTTATTCCATATAAGTAGAAACCACAAAAAGATGAGGAATGCCATGCTTACTCCCTATGGCAGCTACAGAGTGGACAGACAAAAAGGAAGTCATGGCTGACTGAGAAGTTTAAAAATAGCACCTCATTGCTGCATGCCCCTGGGGAGGTAGTTATACCAGTGAATATACAATTTTAAAATAGCTAAAGATATGCATGTATCAATGACACAGTCAACAACACATTTACACAAGAAAGAGGAAAAAGAAGATTTTGCACTCTAGTGCATTAGAGGTCTGCAAAAAATGAGGTGCCTCCTGAGTGCAAGGTGTATGTAGAAGTCCTGTACCACCAATGTAATCTGATAATAAATAGCTGTACAATTTTGTGTTTGCTCTCTTAAAGAGGCTATATTGTCTAAAAAAACAGACATGCTGGAAAGAAGGAGGCTGGGAGCCTTCCTTGTGGTGGTGGCAGAACTTCATTGTGCTTCTCTGCATTGTCCTTTGTCAGTGGGAGCATGAGGGCTTCAGGAGAGGGCTGTCTGCTGGTGCTGCTGTTTAACTTAAGTGTGTGTTGGCAGGGTAGTCAGAAGAATGAGGCCCGTGGAAGCTGCCAGAACAGAAATGTAGCTGTTTGCATAGAAACAGCCCAGTTTGGGGCATTTACTGGCAACAGAGGAAATCTTGCTGAAATAAAATGACATTGATAATCTAGGTTTTTATATCCAACTATGGGTATAAAGATGCGTTATTATTGGGGAAAATTAAGGAAACATTGACTCTAAATATATATCTTTTGGGAAAAGAAACATCAACCATAGCCAAACAATCAATTTACATCTGCTCCAAAGTAGAGAGAGAAAAATGCCCCAAAGTGCTGCTCTTTGACAGGCTCAGTGAGCTTGTACTTCTCATGCATTCCTTGATGTATCCATGCTTCCCGTTTCCTCCCACATAGTTTTCTTGTTATCTTCTAGAACAATCACTGAAAACCAGCATTATTAATTCTTGCCAGCTGGTCTCAGCCTCAGATTGCTGGAGGTGGAACCTGATACACCAGTCAGAGAGAAATCATTTGGTAACACTGGTGAAATCTGCACAAAAATTAGAACAAGACATGAAGATACAGCTACAATGGTTGTGCAGTAACAACTGACAAACAAGTCATTATTGAACTCAAGTGTGAAATTACAAGAAATACATGTGCACATATGCATAAGTGTGTAATATTTTCAAAGGAAAGTCTTCAAGCTGTTCAAGAGACAGCAATTAAAATTCTCTGCTACCTGTTCTGCTGCTCAGTCATGCAATTATAGTCTTGGCACTCTTGCTGTTGCTGAAACTGGCACAATTTCTCTTTATTAAAGCAGGAAGTAGGAAGAACAGATGTTGATGTCAATGCAGCCACTGGCAGGTGGCAGTGTAACAGAACAACATCATTGAACTGTTCTTTGCAAATTTTTTTAAAAATTTTTTTCTGTCATTGCAGAAATGTGTTGCATTTCTAACATGGCAAAGGCACAGGGAGCCTGGCACTCAGCTGACTGAATGTCTGACACGTGGAGTGTGCTAGGTGGGCAGTGTAGCTGCAGGGGCATGGCAGTGGCATTCCCCCACAAGCACTTTGACACAGTTAAGCAAGACGGAACTGTTTCTTAACGTGACATTTTAAGGCATTTGCAACAGCGGATATATGAGGGGAGTTAACCATCTCTGCACATTTACACTGGACTGGTCATCCAGGGACTATTTACATTTGAAGTAATGAATTTTAATGGACAGTAGTGTAATGCTTTCCCCAGCTGCCTCTTGTTTCCTCTCTTCTTTCCTCTGGTTATCTCCACCACCTAAGGGAAGCAGCTGTTATACTCCATGCTAAGTAAAATATATGCCAAGGAACCTAGTAGGTCTTTGCTTCAATTATCACATATGCGACAGAAAAGAAAAAAATACCTATTTGGAGACAGATGCACAGCTCTAGCTTGGCTTCAGGGAACTCTGAGTGATGGAGGACTGTTCTCAAAATTTGCCTAACAGCTCTCTGACTGTTTTGTTAACAGGAATCTATTGTTTCCTTCTTATGCACGCCTTGCAGTCTTTCTGTCCTCACTAAACTTAGGGCTGGTAATTACAACAGTTTGCTTAATATCTCCCTACATAATTCAATTCATATGCCGCCCTCACTGCTAGGCACATGTAGTGTGTAGTCTGTATCTTTCTGCGTGCAATCTCTCACTGCTGCAATCACTTAAAAGACAAGGGGACACCGAGTCTCAGAAGTCTTTGTTAATCATCCACAGCTGACTATTCACCATATAAATAAATGATGATTTGTCCTCACATGCAACATTGCTTCACAGCAAGGAGCAAAGAGAGTGTGTCCTCTGTAACACACAGGCACAACAGCAGCCGGGGCAGAGTGGAGAGTGCCAGGAATGGCCAGACAAGTGTTTCACTCCAACGGTGCTCAGTCATTGCCACCTCCTGGCAGGGCTGGGGCAAGGACACAATGCTGCCTTGGTGCTGGACCTGGCTGTGCACGCCAGGCCCCTTGCAGATGGGCTCTTTGGCAAACTGACACTGCTGCCTGATGATTTCAGGGGTGAAAATTATGACTATTTCTCACTGTCTGATTAAAAGTCACCTTTTTGCACAGTGTTAGAAGCAAGGACAGCTGTACCAGAGCTTTTAAGATGTTTGGGTGTGTCTTTATGGAAAAAGGTACATGTTTCGTGTACTCCAAAAAGCTCAATGATCTTGTAAATTTGAGCCCTAACCAAAGCTGTAAATACACAATTTTCCTCTAGTGAAAACCCCTCTAAGCATGTTATCACCTGGTCCTTCCTCTCCACCAGCCTTCCTCACTACATGATGCAATTTTCTACCCCTTAACTCTGTCATGACAATCACTTGTGGGCCTACATCACCAAGTGGAATTTCTGAGACAAGTCAATCTAAAAATAGACAACCAGATCTAGAAAAAACACAAAATAATCCCATCGTATCACTTAATGGTGCAGCCCCACAAGTGGAAAGGTGCAGCAATTAGGCCAGATTTGCTATGCAGGAGAACAACCACAGCAGAAAAGAGTCAGTCACTGTCTGATCTCCCCCAAAGTAAGTACCTGTGTGAAGAGTTGTCTACCTTTCTGCCTTTCTTGTTTATTATTCAAATTCACATTCATACCCATCTAGCCTTAGCTTTCCTGAGAGCCTGAGCATGCAAACAAAGCTAAATGAAAGACTAAGATGTCGCTGTTTTTATTTTAGAATACTAGAACAGTTATCTGAGGGAGGCTCCACATTATATAATGTGACTTAAATCCTGCACAGCTGACATCCGTAAGGCAGAAGTTCTTGGCTAGCCGATCCACTGCACTGACTCCTGGCATCTCTAACCTTCCAGATCCAGCACAGTATTGTTGTAAATTGCTTTGAAAAGACTTAGGTGCAATAACAACGTGCATATTTTGAGAGTTTTCTGCTGTTCCTGAATTGCTCCAAAGGCAGCCCAGGCTTCAGTGGGCTTATCTGTCCTGTTGGGTACCTTTCACTGTCAATAGGAAAATCTCAGTCTTCCACAACAATCACAGTAACTCAGTACATATACACACTTCACAGCATTAGGATTTTTTACAAAGCATGCAATTATGAAAGGATTCTTGTAAGACAGCATATTTTGTAAAAGGATCTTTAATTAAAATGTTAAAACCGAATCCATTTATTTTGCATACCTTATATTCTCATTGTAAACTTTTATTATGTAATAGTGAAGTCAAAAATAAGTAATTCCAGCAAGTGATGTTGACATTCACTCAGAAGAGAGGAGAAGAAATAATCCTCCAGGTTTGTTGTATCAGACATCACTTTTAAAGAGAGTGAGAGATATAGAGGAATATATCTCTCAATCTGGGAAATTGAGTACTGTTACTCACTGGTTCACAGAGACCTGTGCAATTTATTTGTAACTAATATCCCCATAAGTGTACTAATTGCACATGTAGAGATAACAAATTCTTTGCAACATAACTAAAGTGACAAACCCCTTATGTATAACTATGGCTAACTTCTACACAAGCTGGTCTTGTAGAAGAATGTTTCTCAAAAACAAAACAAAAATTAAATCATCTTCAAGGTAAGTCACATTTGGTCACATTTGAAACACGGTCTATTGCATCCAGTATCTTCCAGTAGCCTGTGGTGCCTTGCACTGGACAGCCAAGACTAAACTACCAAAAGCCACCAGATATTATTTAACAAATAGACCATAAACTTAGTAAAAAGAAAAATAACCCAGTACCTTCTACATATGTTTATAGTCCTGTCTTTTATGAAAATTATTTCCCCTTTCTCAGTTTAATTGCTCACACAATTTCATTACCAGAGGAAAAAAAAATACCACTGCATCTCTAAGAATACTCTGTTCACACAAAAATTAAACATGTGTACTCTAACCAGCCATATGCAATAAATACATCTAACTATAAATCCTATTCTTTATATTTTCTAAAATCTCTATATCTAGCAGACAAAATGTACCTAGATTCCTGAGATATATGCAAATGACAATAAAGTAGCTGCTTGTGAGTAGTAAGTGATAGAAATGTTGCTATTGATAATATTTAAAATGAGATTGAGCAAGCAGAGCATAAGGCTAAAAACAGAAACAGAAGTTGATTACATTATTTGTTATTACTCCACTTTACTTCCAATTTAATGAAGACGCATGCAGCATTGCTGAAGAGTGATGAGACAAATGCTTTTTCCTGAGATGCCCACAGGGACTTGTCCCACAGGACAAATAATAAGATTTTGGAGCTGACTAAAGTAATCTTGTTGTCCATATGCCTGTTATAAAATATTTGAGCTAGAGGTGAAATTTAACTCTAGAGGTGATAAGGTGCAGTGAAATTCTCACAGATGCTTTTTAAAGAAAGGTTTGAAGAAAAGATAGAAATGATTGCTGCTCAAAACATAACACAAGGAGCTATGGCATAGCCAAATAGATAAATAGAAAAGATATGTCTGGAAAAGGATGGAAGAGCACTGAGAAAGGTAAATGCTGCTCCATCACAGGTGTATTTTCAGGAATGGAGTGTTGGAGTTTATTGCACCTTCCAAGATGAAATCAAGCCTCTGAGTTCCCAGTTTTCACTGGGAAAAAAAATAACTCCCTGAGGAACATCTGGGCTCCATACATGAGATGAGGAACAAAAGAAGATGGCCACATTTAAAGGATGTGATGGTGTTAGAAAGTCAGAACTCCCAGTTCCCCTCTGCTTACTTTACTACTAAGAAGAATGTGATTTGGTTTAAAGGGATTTGGTGATATAATCAAACACACCGTCAGTCAAAGTGTCTGACACACTTGCACAGTGAATTTGCTTCATTGTGAGAAATATTTATGCTATTCTTCCTTGAGGGAAAGGAAGACTGGAACTATTCAATACATTTAAAGGCTAAGAATATTGATGAGAAGAATCTAAATTCCAATTCCAATATGGAGAGGGAGAGGGCTCAAAGTCATTAAATAGGTTTTACAGGACTTCAAAATATAATGCAAATAAAGCTGTAAATAAAAAGAAATGGAATGTAGCAAAAGTACAAGAGTCTTATACCATGTCCTCGCTGCGCACTTTAAGACTGTTACACTTCCAGCACTCTTTTGGGGCTGGATTTTGTGCAGACAGTAAGAAAAGGCAACCTTACAGACACAAAGCTCAGCTCTGAGCTTTGCAGGCTGAAAAATGGAAGTACAAAAATCGAGGTTGCTTGGTTTTGGAAAATTAGCTGCTTCTCAGAGGGTGCTGGCTGGAGATGAGGAAGCTGCCGTTCTCCATGCTGTTAGTGGGAAATGTCATAATAGTAGTTACGTAACCTCATCTCGACTGCAACAAATCCTGGTCGGTCGTCAACACTGTGGAAAGATGATAAGTGTCACTGCACAGGAAGGACAGAGCAGTCAGTCAAGGTTCATGGGCCTTACAGCCCTCGAGGCTCTACCTCAGTGACAGCTCATTTAAATATGCTCGCAGTATTTTAAGGCTACAAAAATGACACTACAAAATTAATACCAAGTGGCAAATACTACTACAGAGCATCCAGTCAGTGGACTTACTATCATGCTTGTTACTTTGTGGTTGGTGAAGGTACTAGAACAAAGAAACGGTAAATCAGCCCCATTTAATTTTGTACTTGATTTACTTTAGGAATAATCTGGAGAGAAGAACATTTGCCATGCAATATCTGCCTTATAATGGGTAGTACCACCAGACAGAGTAGTTAGAAGCACTGAGAGGAGCCTACCTACACACTATATGACTGTACCATCTTTCTTTTATATCTGCAATTGTTTCTTTATTTGGAGAACACAATTAAACTGACAACAAGCTCTCACAATTTTACATTACATATTGAGATAGTTACTCTGCCTCTCCTGAACCTTCTTTTTAAAATTTATTTTCTTTCCAATAATGAAGATATTTTAGTACAAAAAAAAAGATCAGTATGCTTTACGATATGGTTGTTACTAATAAAAAAGCCTGATCCCTTTCACTGAAGAACTGTTACAGCATTCCTCGAGTCAAACCAAAAGGCAGGAATTACTTTTTGGTTGCATGTTCTTTCTAGAGTACTAGGTTTAATAAAGCTAACAAAGAAGCAAGGTACCTAAAAATGGAGCACCAGAGCTCCTTAATGTAGACCTTTTGGACAAACTTATTCTCCAGATGGTAAACTGGAAGAATAAGTGATATTACAGTCATTTTGGGTGCTTTCTGGAGACTCTCTACGGTTAAGTTAAAAGCAACTTCAGCAGAATAGTTTAAAGGAACAAATCATAAACCAGTTTTAATATGTTTTTGCAATATACTCATTTTAAAAATCAAGTAGGCTTTATTTTTTTCCAAATTTCATAATTCTAATTTCTAAATGGTTATGAAACAGAAAAAAATGTTTCTGATGTATCACGTATGACCTGAAAAGGCAGTTTGCCTCTCACTGATAAGAAGTCAGTGTGGGATCCAATTTGAATATATTCATTTATGAGAAAAGAGATAAACAGCTCAAAAGAATTAAATATTGAGGAAGAGAATAAACATTTTGACAATATGACTTTGAAATTTCAGTAAAGCTAAAGCCTTGGAAATGAAAATTAAACAAAACACAATTCAAAATGAAACAAAAATGTTTGCTTAATTTCAAATATTCTTTTCAAAATGCATTAGACTGATCTTTTTGTGGACTTGGTTTTTTATAGTACCCTGTATTTTGTATATAATTTTTCCAGCAAACTCTGTTCTACAAAATTGGCTTTTTGTAGCACACTGTATAACTCAGACAATTCACTATAATTGAGAGTGCAATTGACTCCTTAGCTTGGAGTATTGTTGTAAGCTAAACTCCAACCAAGAAGATGTGTTTTGAAGTAATCCCTACTGACCCCCTTCCTGGCTATTAACCATGTAGATTAAAATGTACTTCTATCAAAAGAGCATCTGGTCACACTCACTTGTATGTCCAACACAATTTCATTAGACTATAGACTTCTGTCGGGCAGACTTCAGGACGTTCCATTCGTTCTCCTCTTTCAATCATCTGTGCAACTTCACCACCTTTCATTCCCTGGAACAGGGTGACCAGAACAGTCATCCAAGTTGCAAATGATTACAGCACACATGATAGCATAAATCAAATAGAGGCCTGGAACTGATTTTCGGGCTATCCTGTGGCTCATTTGTTGCAGCAACTCCTTTTAGTTGGGAAAAGATATTGGTTCAAATTTGCTCTGAATTTTTAAAGAAAAAACATGGTCAAATATGACCACTCACCTTATATGGTTTTTGTCCATAAGAGAAAGCTTCCCACATTAAAACTCCAAAGCTCCAGACATCACTTTTGCTGGAAAATTTGTAGAAATTCATGCATTCTGGAGCATACCATTTGACTGGCCATTTTCCATGACTTTGTGCCTAAAATATGTAATAACAAAAAGGAAAAAAAGCAGACTAGATACAATGATAAGTAGTAAACAACACCTGAATGCACATAATTCACGTTAACTTAGATCTGCGCACATTTGTACTAAGTACCATTCAGTTAGCATTAGAGAGAATGGGTAACAGCTTCTTCAAAAGTGTAACAAAATTGTTCCAATCTTCCACTTTCAAAATAATGCATTGAAATGAAATCTATGGTAAAAAAAAGCGTAGCTAAATGACTTTGATTCACGCTTTTAGTGGCATTTAATTTAAAGTTGCTCTTTAGAATCAGTTTTTTCCATTTGGCTCTCACAAAGGGCAAGAGATGTCCAGATGGTTAAGTGGGTGCTCTATTTCAAAGCACAGTGGCTGCCACAGTTTACCTAAATTATTCCATAAACTGCATTATGGCTATTCAAGTGTCAAGCTGTACCAGCACAGTGCTAGATCTAGTGACAGGACCCTACTTCATTCCGTGGAGTTTTAAAGAAAATGGACTTTGATACTAATTCTTGAGGTCCTGAGACTGGGATTGACTAGCATCTCTGGCTAGGCTAGTGACAGTGATTTAAGATGCCTTTTCTGGCAGCGGTGACTACTGCTCCTATACAGGAAGTTCATCAGCAGGGAGCATGTGCTTGCTTCTCCTCTGCAGTGTTCAGGGGTTGGATTATTAGTTTCAAAGAGCTGATAAAAGGGAATAATCAGAAGGAAGAAGTAATTTGAATTGCAAGAGTGATATAACAGGAAAAAAAATACAGACATTATAACAGCCTTTGTCTCCCACCTTTTACCTTATGAAATGCTGCAATTAATTTAATCAATTGAGGTGTACAGAGGTCCAAGGAATTCAAAACCAAGATAAACAAATTTTCCTTAGGTTAATTTATTATTTAACAATAGTATTCTTTCAAAAACCTCCTCTAATTCTGTTCTATAAAACAGTGTATTAGTGCTAGCCTACATTTTTCTTGGACATGATGAGAACTGTTTTGCCACAAACTCATTTTCCCGCTTTTATATTGGGTAGTATCTCATTTCCACAATAACTTTCAGTCTTCTAATGACAAGTTTATCAAAAGTAAATGGAAGTAGACAAGTAAAAGGAAGGACAAGCTTTTTCTTCCCTACATGTCTCTTAATGGTGATCACATATTTTGAATTTGATAATCTAATATCAGGTTATAAAATAAAGAATGATACATAATATTTCTGATTTTCAACTGCATTTAAACTGAAAATATCCTTACTAAGCTATGCTACAACACAGTTTTCATGTAGTGTTCAGACCTTACCTTGTAATAATTTTCATCAGCACTAAGAGCTTTAGAAAGTCCAAAGTCACTAATTTTGGCATAATGTTGGGTGACTAACAGCACATTTCTTGCAGCCAGATCCCTATGAACAAAATTATTCTCCTCCAGGTATTTCATCCCCATGGAAACCTGATGCACCAGCTCTGTTATATTCTTCTCTGTGACATGTCTGAAAATCACAATTGGATTTTAAAGAGGTCAGTAGTTCATTTTCATGACTTTTCATGGAGTTCAAATACAAATCTTTACTCTGAACTTGTCCATATTACACTGGGAACCTGATTCATTTACATTTAGCTAAGTTTAAATTAGAAAAGGTAATCTAGGCTCCTGTCCTGGGCAAGATGATGTGTGATCCCATCAATAAAGGAGAAATTGAAGAATATGTGAAAAGTCTTTCATTTATTCAAAATACTATATTTTAGCAGAAATATTTGACAGTTTGGAGACATGTTCCAGTGAAGAGTAACTACAATCATTAATTATTACATTAACAACATATAAATTTAAATTGTCCTTAAAGAAGAAGCAAAAATAAAAGAAAGGAACTGTACCTTATGGCATAGAATCAAAGTTTACATACCTATTTTTTTGCAAAAATTTGTTCAATGGTCCAAGTTCAGCCATTTCCATTACTAACATCCAGGCCTCAGCTTCACATATACCTATCATTCGGACAATATATGGGTTATCCAGTTGCTGCATTACATTTGCTTCTCTCAGTAATTCATCCTTTACGGCTGGATCATTACTCTCGTTCTTTAAAATTTTTACAGCCACAGGCTTGGAACCCCTGCAAAAGAGAATCCAGTTCTGAGACTAGTTGCTGAAAAATCTGTGCACTAATGAACACAATCTTCATCAGATATTTCCATTCACAAAGTACAAATTGTGACAAAAGACAGAATTGACACTCAGAGGAGAAAAAAACAGCCATAACAGGACCATCTCTCTATCAAATGCTCAGAAACAGCTAAGCAAAAGAGCAAGAATGAAAAGAACCCAAGAAAACTACAGATTGTCATAAAAATGCCTAAAGAAGCCCGAAAAAAAAATACTCAGCAAAATTTTCTTGTCCACACTGGCAAGGATGGCATAAAACTCTTCTGGCAAGAAAAGCTATAAAGAGCTTTCTAAGCACTGGAGTGTTTTAGGCGTGAGACTGGAATATGCAGCACTGCCAGGTGCCAAGGCAGTGCTCTGAAATCCTGAGAATCTAAGCCTACTTCTGCAACCTTCCATTCATACAGCAAACTGAAAGAGTGACTGATGAGATCAACATAGCTGAAGTGTGAAACAAGATTAAAATATACACAAACTGAGATCAGAGCCCTTCAAATCCCTACAGCCTATACTGGAAAAATAGAAATCCTTTCTGACTCTGAAAACCTTGGTTAAAGAAATGCCTCCAACTTCAGGAGATGAGAGTGTGTACATAATCAGTCCAGGCACATAAACAGCATACTGATAACATTTTACTATGAAAATGCATGAAGAGTAAAGTATAAATTGGGCCTTCCTATTGACATGACTTGATAGAAAATGTTACAACATGTTCTGTCTTCTTGAAAATCAACATTCCAGCTTCAGGAAACTGGTATTTATCACGCTTCAGGGAAAACTCTCTTTGCTATAGGTAAACTGTCCATGGGCCTCTCCGTGTTTTCTGACAGAGATGTCGTGCAGATGGGAGATACTGTGTAACATTAGGACTTTTGCATACTATGGAGGAAGGCAGTGGAATTCCCACTCTACTATCCCTGTCAGGAGAGAAAATAGTCATAAACAGCACTTTCCCACTTCACAGACAAAAATGAGTACGTAAGTGTACATACAAAGAGAGAAACTGGTGAATATTAGCTCAAATTAGTTGCAGTATGTCACCCCAAATGACATGCTCCAAATAGTAAAGGCTAGAGCTTTTACATACTAGATTACATAAAAATAGAAAGCAGCACTCACTTTTTCATCTTATAGAACCCTTTCTTTACAGTACCAAAGTTGCCAGATCCAAGTTCACCTTCCTCCAAAGTCAACAATTTCCTGTCAAGAGTGACATTTTTTGGTTTAATTTCATCTGGATCAGCATATGGACTTTCATAGACCTCAGTATCCATGGGTAAGGCTTCTCTCTGATCACCTGCAGTTCAAACAATGAAAAAAATTAGACATGATTTCAGACATTTTTGCTGGCACAGCTAATATATTCACCTTTTCTATGTTCAAGATCATCAGTGTGTTTGACTTGTAAGGGCATTATAAATAAACCACACGCAGTCCATCTATATGTATTTTAGAGCACACAAAAAGGCAGTGGCCTCCCCCTGGTGACATTCTGTAACTACTGAACATGGGTGCAGGGTGAAACCAGGAGGTTCCTTGGCAAAAGGAGGGTTAAAGGCTGGACCTTCCCCTTAGTACTTCCCATTAGTCACCTCACACAATTCTTCACTCAGAATGCTGCTTTATTTGTACTTCATTCTTAGGCACCCAATTTTAACTGCATTATGCTTGGTACTGTGGATGCAACAGGGTACAATTCTTTTTATGATGTGCAAGGATATAGTTTTTAGAGTCCAGGAAATAATACTCCACTTCAAAATGGAAAAACGGGTTTCTGCTAAATTATTTTTGTTATAGATGGTGACATCTGGCATCTTCAGCTACCAAGCTTGAGGTATGATAGTGGCTATACCAATACACAACAGAATGTGAAATAGATTAAAGGAAAAAGAAATAAAATATTGAGAGAGAGCTCTGCCGTAAGGAAGAAAATTGCTTCCTAATTATATATATTAGTCTGCCTACCTCTTTCTGCTCCTGGTCCTGTAAGACCTCTGTTCCTTTGCAGCACATAAGGATTAAAAGGTGCTTCTTCTGGTGGGTGGCCTATAGATGACTGAAGCTGTAGCACACAAATAAAGTTCTTCTGTTTAACAATGAATAGGTAAGTTAAAAGCATTTTTGCCACCCAAGAATTTTGGCATAATGTTTGCAAGAGAATTAGAAGGAAAGGGACACAAAATAAGTTATTTCATTCTAGAAGTTATTGTTAGAGCAGGGCAAAAGCACAGAAAGATATTACCTATCAGAGCATTAGATAAGAGAGAATTAACTGTAGTGGGTCATGCACAAATCTTATTCTGCAAATATTAAATTTACATACACTTTTCAAATTTGCCATGTAACACAAGGAGTCAGAAGGATTTCTCTTTAATCTGTCCTTCCTTCTTCTTTAAGTTATCTCTCCCCCTATCTAGGCCATAGAGAAATTACTAGCACAAATGAAAACAAAAACAATTTCCTGTTTCTCTTGTGGATATTACAGAGGAACTCTATTTTAAAGAATTGGAAGCAACTTTAATAAAAATTTAATACTTTAATAGGCTTGTGTAACATCAGGGACAAACACCAGATATTTGGCCTGTCTGTCTTCTCTGAGGAGGGACAAGATTACTTAATTAATTAAGCATCTGGTTCAAATACAAATTCCTCTGCCTTTACTCTTGTCAGAGAAATAATATGGAGTACACAAACTATCTCATCCATTGTGGAGCTCCTTGCCCGGGTATGGCATAATAAAGCAGAGGTGAGAGAAACTACTGATCTGGTCACTTCTGTTTGTGAGCTGTTTGGAACATGGAATTACAGAACCTATTTCTGCAGGTTATTTTCTCTTCAAGCAAAGAGAATCAAAATTCTAGTGGAAGCTGTCCCTAGCAAAAGAATTGCAACAAAATAATCTTTAAGGTCCTTTCCAACACAAACTATTCTATGATTCTGTGAAGTTTCCTATAGTGAACTATTGGATTCAATAGAAATTTTATCATTTGGGAACTGCATTTAGTAGGGGAAACATCTGACCTGGGAATTACAGACTTTGAAATCATAATGAAGTTATCAGTTGGATGAAATAGAAAAGGTTTCACTACATAGATTTTACTGCAAACCATGTGCAGGAAACCATGTGCAGGAAACCAGTTTTCAGCAACATTCTGGCCTAGTAGTTTGAGCACATTGACATCAGGCACCGTAAGGGTAGTTGTGGCTTGAAACAGCGGCCTTAAATGCCATTTGCTGTCAAAGCAAGCCACAAAACCCCTGAGACAGTTCTGAGATGTGTCAAAGAACAAACTGAGTGATCTACCATTCTCAAGGCAAATGAAGGTATAAACCAAGATCCTCAGCTCTAGTTTTGTTTTTCTAGACTGATTCATCCTGACATCTTTCCAAGACCTGTGTCACTCTATTTCACACAGCCAGTTCACTAACCCCAACCCCCCACTAAGACTGGAAGTCAACTGGCATACTTTGAACTGGCCAAATGTAATTTATGTACTCCACATTTTGTGCACCTCAAGAATCCATTCACCAGTGAAGAACAGCTGCTAAAAACATATCTCTGGCCAAGACATAGCTGAGTCCTCAAATTAGGCACGTAAGACATTCCTGCTCTTTGCAATTCAAAAACAACAACAAAAAAATCAGAAAGGATGGTATGCTCTTGCTCAGCAACTGCATTAAAAAAAAAGTACATCACTTCCATGCTTGTAAATAAAGCTCTGCAGCTGTGAACTGGAAATCACACAGTGACACTAGATATAACAAAGTAGGTTCTCTTTCTCAGAGAGCTGCTCATGTTTAAGTAGAATCATAGTCTTATCATTACTCAGCTTGGTTAATACTATTCCTTCTTTCCTCTCTGGAAGGAAATGAGAGACCTGACTACACTGGACAAAGAGAAAGCCTGAGGTTCTCAATGACTTCCACGCCTCAGTATTCAATAGCAACCAGTGTAGCCACACTGTCCAAGTCGAGAAGGGAAAATGTGGGGACTGCAAGGATGAACACCCTAAATCCACTATAGGAGAGGATCAGGTCTGTGATCATCTAAAGAACTTGCATGTGTACAAGCTCATGGGACCCAGTGAGATTCATTTGAGGGTACTGAGGGAGCTCTCAGAAAAAGTTGCTAAGTCATGGTCATTTTTGAGAAATTGTGGCAGTGAGGTCAAGTCTCTGATGATTGGAAACAAGGAGACATGACCCCCATTTTTAAAAAGAGGAAAGCAGAAGACCCAGGGAAATACAAACCAGTCAGTCTTACGTTGTACCAGGCAAGGTCATGGAGCTGATTCTCCTGAAAATATGCTAAGTCACATGGGGAAAAAAAGGGGTGTTTGGTAATAGCCAACATAACTTTACTAAGGGGAGATCATACCCAACAAATTTGATGACCTTCTATAACAGGGCTACAGCACTGGTGAATACGGCAGAGAAGCTGCCACTGCCCACCTGATTTATGCAAAGCATTTGGCACTGTTCTGTATGACATCCTTGTCCCTAAATTGGAGAGAGGTAGGTTTGATGGATGAACCACTTGGTGAATAAAGAACTGTCTGGATGATCATACACGAAAAGTGGTGGTCAAGGGCCCAGTGTTCCTGTGGAACATTGTCATTGTCACCACTGTGACAAGTGGTGTCTGCAGGGGTCAGTACTGGGGCTGATGCTGCTCAGCATCTTTGTTGGTTGCACAGCCAGTGGGATTCAGTGCAGTCTCAGTAAGTTCACGGATGATACTGAGCTGTGTGATGCAGTCACGCTGGAGGGAAGGGATGCCTCCCAGAGGGACCTGGACAAGCCTGAGATGTGGATCTGTGTGAAATTCATGAAGTTCAACATGTCCAAGTACAAAGTCCTACCCCTGAGTCAGGGTCATCCAAGACACACCTACAGGTTGGGCAGAGAAGGGATTGAGAGCAGCCCTGAGAAAAGGACTTGAATTATGAAAAGAATTATGAAAAAGTCAATATCCAAAGCAGCATGGCAAGCAGAGTGGCCAGCAGAGTGAGGGAGGATAATCTGCCCTTCAACTCTACTCTGGTGAGACCTCACCTGGAGGGCAGCATCCAGCTTTGGTGCCCCCAACATGGGAAGAACATGGAACTGTTGGAGCAAGTCCAGAGGGGGCCACAAAGCTGAAAAAGGGACTGGAGCACCTACCCTACAGACAGGCTGAGGAATCTGGGGCTGTTCACCCCAGAGAAGAGAAGATTGTGTGGAGACCCCATAGCAACATTCCAGGATCTGAAGGGGGCCTACAGGGAAGCTGGAGAGGGACTCTTCATCAGGAACTGTAGTGACAGGACAAGGGTACACACTGAGAGAAACACAATTCAGTTTAGAAAATAGGAAGGAATTCTTTACTGTGAGGGTGGTGAGGCGCTGGAACAGGTTGCCAATGGAGGCTGTGGATGCCAAATCCCTAGAAGTTTTCAAGGAGAGATTGGATAAGGCCTTGAACGACCTGGTCTAGTGGAAGGGATCCCTGCCCATGACAGAGGAGGCTGGGGCTAGGTGTTCTTTAAGATCCCTTACAAGCCTTAACATTCTTTGACTCTATGATTTCTGGTTGAACTACAATTTAATATTTCACAGGCACATTTTCTGCTCCTATTAGCAACTTGGGAAAATTGCGCAGAACTCAGAAAACCTCAAATATTTTTTTTTAGTCCTGACAGCCATGTATTCATGGCATGTAGCACCCTGCATAACTTTGAATAGGATTTTCTACCAGGAATTGGAATTTTTTTTTCTTAAAGTTAAGCAAGACTGACTAGAAATGGGGCAGGAGGTATGCATTGTTGCATATACAGTGATCTGAGTGATGGTAAAATAAAATTTCCTTTTTATTTAACTATCATTTAAATGCAGCGTTGTTTCTGCCCTACACTTTTTAAGCGGCAGGTAGAATTCTGCAGATCTTTTTTGGACAAAAGGATCTTTGTCTTAATACATCTAAGGTATGGGATAACTGATTACTTCTTGTATTCTTATGAGAAATAGAGAACGGGCAAGATGACCATGGATTTATTCAACCAATAAAAAGGAATATAGGAAAAGAGTCCTCTAAAGGAGTCTTTTAAAAATGTGACATATGAATGAAATGGCTCCAACTATGACTTTTACAGTGACAATTATAATTTTATAGAAAATAGTATAGTAACATTCTCATGAAAGTAATTTGTACAGCAAGTGCAATATTCTTTCAGGTTAATAACTCTGGTTTGAAAAAATTCAGACCATAAAGTAATCTTATTTTATTAAAAATCAATAGCTAAATACTGAATGACATCACTGCAAACATCTCGTTAGCCATGAGAGGAGAGGAGCTTTGGCTAAGGCATCTCAGTTGCCACTAGGTGGCAGGATTTCACTTAAATTGTCTAAATTGACAGTTTTACACTAGTAAAACACTGAAAAATTTTGATCTGGATCCTAAAATTTAATATAAATAGTGCATTTGTGAAATTGAAAAAAGTTCCCAGGAATGAGTAAATGTAGCATAACAAATAAAAGAAATTTTTTTAAATTTACCATCTGAAAGCTTTTGACATAGTGAAAGTAATTGCGTAATTAGCCAGGTCTAAAGTAAACTCTGCTTGTTGGGGTTAACGAATGGTAAATCTTTGAATTGTTCAGAGCACAGCTTTTGTCTAGAGTCTAAAATCTGGCAGTATGATGTGGGTCTGAATATTCAGGGTAAAGTACATGCAAATGATGATCAAATTTGGTTTCTGAAATTATTTTCTTAAATGATTGGTTTTGCTCCAGTCTCTACTCTGTATATACTGCCCAGAAGGCAGGAAATAGGTATGTGACAGCAGAAAGTGACCAGAGCAAGACACAGGTTTTACCTGGTTAATAGACAGCAGCGTGACCAAAAACATGTCTATAGAGTTCAGACCCCACAATCATTTTTCTGAATCAACCCAGAATGTGTCACAGTTTGCCACTGTATTTCAGACGGTTGAGAGCAGATTGTGAGACTGCATCTATATTTGTATATGATAAACACACATTGAAAAAGAGGTGTGGGTCCTGTAGGGATACACAGCTGACAACAGCTGTTGCTACTTCAGCAAAAAAGTGAACTGAAGCTGTAGGAAAAGAATATTTGTTATTTATCAGGAGTATCAAATACAGTATATATCAAACACAGCTTTTCACTCTGAACAGTAGCATACCTCTAGGACTTTTCATGCTTGCTCATTTTTGTTGAAGTGCAACCAGAAATAAATCAATAAACATAAAGAAAGACCCATGGATTGAAAAGGGGCATACATACTACTCTCAGCATGCAAATATGCTGAGAATAGCTACATGCTGAGAATAGCTACATTCTCATAGCTACATGCTTCAGAACTACATCAGTTGCTGGACAGCACCATTTTCTGGCCATGCAAAAGCATTTTCACTAGGACAGGTCTGGGCTCCCCTTGGCTCCCTGGCACCTAGCCGATTTTCCCATTCTCCTTGGTGTTGTGACATCTTACACTTGCCTAAATGTGAGCGAATGCATAACAAGATTTGTGCACATAGGTTATGTAAGTATGTATTTTGTTGTTTTAATTGTTCCATAAATGTGCTCAGTAATAACATAATTGTATAAGCAAGGCAATTTTCTGATTAGGAAAGAGAGTAGAAATATAATTTTTTTTGCTATAACTGAGTGGTTTTGAAAAACATTTTATCACTTACATTTCATTTGCAGAGATATTGAGATCTGCATTTTTTTGGTATGCCAGAAATTAAATAAAAAGAGTCCCTCTATTTTTAAAACTCCTTCAACCCTATTGTTTCAGTTATAAAATCAAGCCCATAATTATGCAGATGATTAGGATAGATACAGAAAGCTTACAAAATCTTCACAATCTAATTGTTAGTAGTCAAGACAGCAAGTGAAAAGAGGGGGAGAAAAAAGTGAAATTAGTAGGATAAGTGTTTTTTAAGCATTTTAAACTCAGTCGAAAAAAGTATATGAGGCACCTTTTTGCTGCCAGCCTTTGGAAAGGTGTACGATTTGAGTCTTGAGATAATTCCACCTCCTGCCCAACTCTAGAAACCACAATGTCAAAGAGGAACAGTAAATGTGTCATGAAAATAGCTAAAGGTATTTCACAAAACAAAAACACTCTAAAAGAACAAAACACTCCCAAACTTTCTGTTGCGCGTGCCTGCAAGTACACATATGATGCATCAAACAAATGTAGTACTGGAAATCTTAGTACTAAATTTTCTTTCGTCTATATTACTGTCAAACGATCCTGAACCTGTAAACATACCTTAATGCAGTTTTTAAATTCAAATGTCCAGATCTTTATTTATAGAGTATGTTGTATGTTTCTTCTGCCTCTGTCACTGAACTTCAGTCTCCTTCCCCTCACCCCCAAACATATTTAGAAATGAGTGGATAACTTTCATATCTGGAAGTATGACTAACGTATCAAGCAAAATTTGACCTTGGTCAATAAACAAACACCATGATCGTATAACAAACAATGTGGTTATTGAAACAGAAAGCACACAAAGTAATATTAATTCCAAACAAAAAGGAACAGGCTTTACATTTGACACACGCACTTATGTTCTGTGTAAAGATACCATTACAAGATATGCAAATATATTTTACAAGAACACATTAACTTAATTAAATGTAACAAATTAGCATTTCCAGGGGTCACTGAGAGATCATACCTGACTATTAAAAACTGAGATAGAGCACTTATTGTTCAAACATTTAGTCTGATCTGAGGCTAAAACAATAATCTGAGCCACATTCTCAGTCACTTTAAACACCCTTTGAACTCACTTAGACGTTCTGAACTTTTTAATAGCCATTTGGACTTCTTATTTTCTGAAAAGATCTTTTTTAAATTGATAGGATTGGTATATTTCCTAGTTTTCTTTTAAAAGAAAATGTCTGATTTCACATTAAAAAGGTGTCTTAAGACACCAATGATAGCTGTGTGGTCCCTGTTGCTGCTGGAAGAACAGAAATCTTTTTGATGCTTGACATTCTTCATAACTATGATGCATAAAAATTCAATATACTGCATATTAAAAAAGGTTACTGAGTCAACCATTTTCTTTTACTTTATGAATTTTTCTTTCCATATTGGGAATAAATGAAACCTGAAGTACTACTTAGTTACAGTTTTTCAATAGATAAATTCTCTAAGAGGTCAAGTGCTCTTTTGCACAAGCTGAGTCAGGTTCTCATTATACTTTTTCCATAAGAGTATCTCCCAGCACTTGAGTAAGCAGCCACCTGTAGTGATGGTAATACTGCTTAACTCATGTGTTTGTATTAGTCCTACAAATGCATGTTGAGATGAATATCTTATCAGGCACAGCAGCTAGTTACAGCTGGGCTGTACTCATAAAGTTTAGGTCTGTAAATTACCACCTGAAAGACTGTGACTACGCAAAATACTGAGAAAGGCTAAGACGGGAATTTGGCAAATGGCCAGAATTTGACAGTTTCACTATAATGTCATCAGCTGCAGGACTGAACTAAAGACTCATTTCAAAAGCTCCTCTGCCTGTTTAAATATATATTGGGGTGAAATTGATTGCACGGAGAAAAAGGAAATTTGCAGGATGGAAGGAATCAAAATCACCTTAAACCTAGCCATGGAGCCTCTAGTGAAAGGTAAGAAACATCCAGTCCAAGCATGTTCTGGGAGAAACAAGAACAAGCAACTCTCCATATTCTGCATGGAAAATTACCTTCAATACAGATATTTAGCATAAAGTCCTTTCTTTTGCAGCGGAAGCACATTAGTATCACTAAAAGTGAGATGTCCATATTACAATAAACTTAAGCATTTTGTTACTCCAAATTTGTCCATGCAACAATAGCAAATACTAGAGAAATCTGATGTAGATTTACATCCCTGACATAACTTTTACTCCAAGCCCTTATAACCAACAGTTTACAGGTAAAACATTTGGATATGGATATGCCTTGCATATCATCCAGCAGGTGTTTCTACATGTCATGCGCCTTCTTAAATTCAAAACAACTTCCTATTTGGAAATGCTCTTCCACTAAGACTTTGGAATAGCGACACTGTATTTTAGGCTGCAGTATATATAAAAATGAAAAAAATATTGAAAAATTGGCCTGGATGGGAGCACCAGTATTAGATTGTTGTTTAGAACTGGCCATTATGTTGTGTTCCTCTACTTTCTCTCTTTTGCTTCTTTATTATAATCAATCCTTACTGACAAGTCATGATCATTCCTGCTGCTTTCCTCTTGACTATCTCCTGCCAGACAACATTCTTCAGTGCAGTGTCAAAAACTGGTGAAAGTCTTTCAGTTGAGACCTTGCCAGTATTGAAAAAGCTGGAAACACACTGATGTTTCCTCTTCCTCTACCGGCATGGTGGTTGCTCATCCTCGTTCCCATTCTGACTCATCGCAGGCATAATATCCACTGAAAAGCTGTGTCTGCTCACTATTCTGTGGTTTATAACTGACTATTAAAAGTGCAATATCTTACACTAGCTTCTACTGAACCTCTTTTTTTCCTCAGGACATTTCTCTAATTCATCACAATTATTTTGATACGCAATTCAAAAATTCACTATTCCAATTTACATATTTTGGCAATGCTTTTAATAAAAAAAATCTGTGCGGTATACAAGAAATGTCAGAAGCTCCTAATTGTTAATTATCATGGTGTAAATAACATGAAGATAGATTGCACATCTTCCAGATAAAATTGTATTTGTATTATGTATGTTTGTGACTGTATTACTCCTCTTCAGGCTGGTTTATTTTTCTCTGTGTGTGTGTGTGTGTGTGTGTGTGTGTGTGTGTGTGTGTGTGTGTGTGTGTGTGTGTGTGTGTGTGTGTGTGTGTGTGTGTGTGTGTGTGTGTGTGTGTAATCTGAATAATTGTATTTCAGGCATGTTAAAAATCTTCATGAGTTACTGCTTTTGCAGAAAAGTATTAAGGTGTGAGAACCTGGAAATATTAAGTGATGCCTTTGAGCTCCATAAGCAGTAATAGTTATTTAAAATTTTCCATTTTCTATATTTATATTACAAGAAAGTAATTTAGCAGGCTCATGTTTAAAATGTCCCAAGAAAAACACAAAATTCAGATTTCAGTCTTCGGAAGTTCAAAATGTCAGATATCTTGAAGCTTAAAACAATGTTTTACTAGACATTTGCAAAATATGCAGTCTTAGTTTTGGTGACTTTCTTTTTAGCTATCATGACAAGTTTTAAGCAGTAGCAGTTAAATTTACAGTTATACTGTGAATTTTTCTGTGGATATTATGAAACATACACAGCATTACCACACTGAAGGTGCTTGCCCTATCTCTACAACTGCATGCATACCAGATTATACACGTGATCTTGTGTGCTTAAACTTCATGGACATCCGTATAAATGTCACAGATCCAAACCTCAAGGCAGTATTTTTATATTTAATTATTTTAAATTAAAATATTATTAATAATAAAGAAGTAATACATATAAAATATTTTTAATTCAAAATGGATGATTTTGGTTGCTTAATTTCCAATTATTTAAAAAGGTACCTGATTTTCAGAAGTGAAGGTATGAGAGTGGTTGTTCACAGGCCTAGGAGTCAATTGCTAGGAGTCAATTGTGTTGAAATAGACTTAATTGCTTATTTGAATAATTTTTTTTTCTATAATGTGGGACTGCATCAAGATAAGTCCCTAGATGATTAAGCTATGCAGGGAAATGACTAAAATTAACTCCCTATTTCAGATGAAATCAACTATATTGAAGAAGACAGTATTATGTGATTCTGTGGATATATGACACCTCAGGTGTAGTGAATGAACTTTGAGAACATAGGCAATTATAATAACAGGTGGATTTGCTCACTCTGCATGGAGCAGATGAAAGAATCACCCCTAATGCAGTGCATAAGAAATGAAACCCTTGTGCAAAGTCTGATGTTAACTGCACAGGCCAGATATGAAAATAAATTGAACTTCCATTTCTGCTTCAGTCAGCAGATTCTCAAAGTGAACAAAGTAAGCAATGTGGTTTCTCTCCTCCTGGTGTTGATACAATCATTATAGTATATGACCATCAATGAGGTATCTTGCCTATGTAAATTACTGTTTTTCTACATACATTATATGTGTAAAAGAGGTTCACAAAATTAAATTATTAGCATATCTAAAACAGTAATGAAAGCAATACAATGACAGAATATGTTAAGTTTCTTTTCAACTCACTGTTTACAACAATAGAAAAATAAACTGACGATGAAATAATATACAAGAATTAGAATTCCCAGAGCAGTATGTCACTGTAATCCTTCTCAAATGAATGCTATTGCTATACCAGTACTTTTACTTACCTTAGGAAGTGTTCCAGAAGAAGGATGAGTATTAAAACCAAGATTATCTGCAAAAGAATCAAATGTAAAACTATACTGAGCAAGGTGAGAAATTCGTGTAGGAACACAGAATTTTACAGAGGTGACCAACTGTCTAGTTTTTAGATCACATTACAGCATTTCTCTTGGACTATCTTCTTTGCTTTTGTCTCTTATATGAAGCAGACTCTGGTTCTTCTGGCCACAGAGACAAAAGTAAGTGCAGAGCCTAAATTGTTCAAAGGAGAAGGAAAATAATGGTGGGAAAAAAATGTAGTGTTTCTAAGGAATGGAAGAAAACTTCAGGGTCAGATTTGATGATCTTGAGTGTATTTGCCAACCTAAGTGGTTCTATGATTATATTCTGTTATTCTATATCTTCTCATCATATCACTGGTATCCAGTTAGAAATACAGAAGGTGGCCTTAGAGAAAGGAAAGCCGTTCTGGAAGAGCAGAAGCTGGACATAGATCAGTCAGATGCATCTCTTTTCCTTTTTCAGTCAGGACAAGAGGGAGGACAACGTTCTCTTCAGTGTGACATGACGTTAAAGAAGAAACAGGAAAAAAATCACACTGACACTTCCCCCCCTCTCTTCTCCTTTCCCACGAGTTATCAAGGAATGCCTCTCTGACCCCATTTTCAGTGTTGGGTGCAGCCAGTGCCTTGTTCTGCCCTGCTCTCCCCAACACGGGAACTCACCTGCTGGGTGCACCCAACCTGAATTCCTGCAGCAGCACTGCTGCTGTGCCTGCTTCAGTTGGAGTAAGGACCATTGGACCAGTGCTGGGAAGACCACCTTGTTCATGTTTGTGGTCCAAGTAACACACACTGCCACTTCGAGCAGCAAAGCACATTTCTGATCTAACAATAATTTAGACCCAGCAGTAATTTGGTAGCCTTAAGCTATAGGATCTGCCTCCATCATGCACAGTCTGGCAGATAATACCCCATCGGAAAAAAGTGGAAAATCTGCACCCACCTATATGGCAGGTGGAAAAAATTCACACATATTTATTATAATTAAAAAATAAATAACATATAGATAGCATATAAAAACAATAAGAATAACTCACCATTTTCTGGTTGTGGACAAGGAATGGTAAGAACCCTTAATAATCCATCAGGTTTGTATGAATAATGCTCAACTAACTAGCAGAATGAGAGGGGAGGGGAAAAAAAAGAAACAATGAAAGAAAAAGATACGAAAATATGAGGATGGTATCGTTAAATATATTGTCTCTTTAGAAATTTGTGCATATGTAAAGTAGTCGACCTATGTTACAACAAATGACCTTGGCATACAGCAGATCTTTACTGCACATATTCTTTATTTTTATTTAGCAGGGGCGAATGTTTCTGAAGTAACCTTGTGGATAAATGTGCAATGTGATCCTGGAACTGGGTTTATAAGGGTCAGTATTCCCCCCCCCGGTTCTGCTGCTAAACAGCTTTGTAACTGAGCAAATAATTTTTTTTATAAATATCTTTGAGTTCCCACTATTTTTCTCTCTCTCTCTTTTTTNTTTGGGCATTTTTACAGTGCAAGAATTGCCCTAGTATGCAATACTTTCTTTGGACCTCAGAACTGCAATGGGATGTGCACAGTTAATAAATGTATAGCACCAGTAGTTGTGGCCATTTGTGCTCCTGGATTGTCCTCTCCATGCCATTTTTTACAGGTTTGTTACTGCTACTTTTCATTTGGGTATAAAGGAGAAATCTGTGAGCATAAGAGTTGAGGACACCTCCACAAAAATTGTAAGATTTTAAGAAATGCTTTTAAATTTCCAATGACATGAGGAAAGAAATTCATAGGACATTTACAAAAAGGCTAAGAATTAATATATGCAAGCAAAGATTCATATTTCAGATCTGTGGCTCACTTTTTTTCATTTAAATAGATTTTTAAGCAAGAGGACATAAGATATTTCTGCAGGGATTTCAATTCCCTTATTATTTTCAATTTACCTAGTCATTTTACCAGTATCAACTATGGCATGGTCAGCTATGGACTTCTTAATTGCTTAAACTTTGCCAGGGTTCAGACATATTTTGGTGGTACACCTCAGCAAGCCATGCTTTAGAGACTTGAAGGTGGAGAATTTCAATGCTATAGACTGCATTATGTGTGTAACATCTTAAACCATCTTCTTTTGCTTGCTAGAATTCTGTTGGTTGCTGTCATAAAGGACATTAGCAAAAGAACAAACCAAACATATCTGTTGTTGAAAATGGTTACTTGCAAATGCAAATGGACTTTCATTCTAGGGAATGTTCAGCTAACTGAATAATTAATCTCAGTTTTGAACTCAGCCAGGCTGCAGCATCACATTTAAAAATTATTAAACTCTCTACACTCACATAGCTTTCTACATTAATATATACTTGCTTCATGTTCAGAAACCACACAATGTTGGAAATATGACAAATAACCTGCCAAAACATTTTGGTTTCAGTCAAAGACTATTGTCACAAAGCAAAATAAAACAACGTTGCCTTGGTCAGTTATATGGAAAGGTGATGACAGATATCCATGTGATATAAATTTAACAGACCTGCCACAGAGTGTCAAATCTTTTTCCATCTGGTATGGAGAGCTTTCCTGTCTTATCTCTGTCAATACGGTAGTGCAGTACTTTTCCATCATTCAGTAGGCACAGGGCATAGGAACCATTGCTGTCCCTTTCTCGGATACTGTAGAAATAAGAAAGATTTTCAGTGCTACACTTTTCCAGGAACGAGCATTCTTTTTTTAATCACACTTTCCTTAAAGCTTTTGAATTAAAACCAAAACAAAATCAGAACTGCAACTTCTGAAAATGTTTTTTTAAGCCTTTCATTTATTTCTTAGTGTAATTAATTTTCAGAAAAATTGCCTAAAATTTCTCTTTTCTCTCTTTCAACAGGCAACATTTAATGAAAACAAAAATCAATGATGTTGTGCACTGTTAGGCAGCTACAGAGCACTGTACATTGCATAATGACCTCTTTGGGCAGTGTGCACAGAAATATACTTACTCTCCCTCAAATTTTTAAACAGCCTTGAAAAGAAATATAGCAGTAAATTCTCACTAAGGTATTAAGAAGCTTTGCTGGTGCAACACTGGTAGTTGCTGATATATCTTATGCGATCGCAGAAGCAAGTATTAAATTATTCTCCTCATCTGACTCTCTCAAGGCTGAAGTAAAATTGTGTTTTGGCTGAATTACTTATGCACCTTTTTCTTTCAAGTGGAGTGATTCTTGTTGCCTAAGATGTGAACAGGACACTGGCTAAAAGAAAAAGGAAGTAGGGTCAGTTTTTTGTTTTCTAAAACCAAAGTAACTTTTGTAAGTCTCTAAAGCAAATTGAACCACTTGTGGTTTCTTCATGGCATGTAGGTGTTTCCTCAGCATGATGATTTCCTGTGCTGACTGACCAGTGAAGAGCAACAGGCTTTGCTAAAATGAAGAGTGACTTTTACTTTGTCTTCTGATCTGCCCTAAGGAAATAAAGCTTGGAAAAATATTTTCAGAATAGAGAGCATTGTTTCTAAAACACAGACAAATGGCATTTCATTGCAATCAGGCTTCTGTTTAGAATAAAGCACAAATAAGATTATAAAAATGCAATGGATTGTTTCTCAGTAACAAATATCCTTCATGTTTCACAGGAGGAAATGGGGGCTCCAATACAATTCAGCTCTACTGAAACTGATTCTCATTTGTAAGAGTTATTACTCCCACGAGAGGCATTGCAAACATTTCTTGAGAGCACAGGCACCCATTGAAGGGGAGACTCCTGATTTCTGAAGACCATGGCATAGATCCAAACAGCTCTATCACTCTTCAGTGCAGGATTCAGGTGAAGTTCAGGTTTATAAGGCTGTAATTGCATTTAGGAGCTTTTCCTTCCCCTAACCGAACAGCTACACAACTCTGGAGCCATATACAGTTCACAGTAATGTCAGCTTCTGTCAGGCAGCTCTATCACTGCACATCCTGAAAACACCTCCATCCTAACACATTAATCAGGGTCCAGGGGATGACTTGTTCCCTTTGGGTTATGGAGCAGGTGGGTTTTAAACTGTAGTCAGTCAACTCCAGCACAACCTAGAATCCTACAAAAGATTAAATCAAGGAGGTACACAACCTGGATCCCCACAAAACATGAAACCAGAAGATACCACCATATTTCCAAATATGTCTGAAAAGCAGAAGTATTGAGTGCATTGAACTGACAGCCTAAGTCTTAGTTTTGGCAAACAGGGCCCTTACTGGGTGACATGGATTGCCCCAAGCCACGTTTCACAATTACATTTTGGTTTTGCAGGCTGTGGTAATTGGTGTCTAGGTTAGGCTAAGCCTCCAGAACTGTATCTGGGTAACAGTATCCAGTTCTATGTCAACAGTTGCTTTGAAAAATAGAATAATAGGTAAATGCTGTTCAAACTAAAAGGTTGTAAACTGAAACCTCAGTGAATAGAAATTTCTGTGAATAGAAATGAAAGGTTCACATCTTCTTGATGGTGCTGCCTGTATCACCCAGGACCTTCACATCAGATCTGGCAGCTCTCTTCATATAGAGAACTTTCCTTGAATGGAAAGTAACAATTTTCAGAATGTTGAGAAAAAAATTAAAAATTCCAAATGCACTCTCTGCTTTAAACTGCTCTGAAATTAAACACAAAATTTACTGTTCTTCAATAAAAGCTGCTAAAAAAAAAGTCTTAAATTTAAAATTTTGGCAAGGAAGGAAGCTGCCAGGGAGGTATCACCTGGTCTTCCATTTCATGCTATTGCAGAGAATTGCAAATGTGAAGAAGAAAAACATAAAGATTATAAACACCTGTAAATAAAAAACACTGTCATTTCATCCACTGAGAATAAATATGAACAACTTAATTGAGAACAGATTTGAGTACATAGCTATAGAGAAGTTCCAAGGTATCTAGATTTTTAATGGCATGCATTTTTGAAACAGTAGAATAAGGAATGTAGAAATTTTTGCCTGATGCAACACAGAGAATATTTATGTATTGATTTTATATTTTATGCAATGTGTGTTTGAGTATTTTTGTGGTTTTGGGAATGCAGTCTAGATAGTAACGAATAACAAATTGGAGCATTATTACAGTCAGTGTAAATAACTATTCATTCTTTCCTTTGCTATTTTCATCTGGGAGCAAAAAGAACAATGTCCGTTTTTTTCTGTTTCCATCTGAAAACCCAAATGATCCCTCTCTTTCTAAAGAAAATATCCCTGAGGGTCAAAGAAATAAATTGCTATTGCAACATGCCTCATTGACTGTATAAAAAACCCAGAAGTTGCAGCATTCTGCAGTGGAGAATTATGGAGAAAATAAACAAGCAAAATTCTTGCTTTAGGAATGGTGTGAAATTATTCTTGGTCCTGAATCCAAAGGTATGCTAAATTTTATTTTAAGCATTGCTTTGCCTTCTCAGCAATTACAGCTTTGTTGATGCCAGAGATATTGACACTCCCCACTGCTGAAGGAGCTCCAGTCATTGCCTGCTTGTCTTGCCCTCACGACCATCTCTCTGGTAATGCTGTTAACAACACAGCTGCTCATTATCACTTCAAAGATCTGCTGCACATTGCATATGTTCCAAGTTTGAGGGTAATAAGAAATGAACTTGGTGCCACCTGTAAAAGAATTTTATAAAGGGCAAAATGGATTGACTGCTGTCTTCATTTGCATGATTTCTTCTCCCCTGTTCACTAACACATTCAAAGCTGTTTCAGAAATGTCAGAACACCACAGAATTTAGGGGATATCTCAGCTTCACACTACTGCTATCTACAATGGAATCTAAAAATTAATCTCCTGGTGAGTCAGCTACACAGTTACAAAATACTCTTGTGAGAAGGACTACATCACATTACCAATTTAGTTGACTTCACCCTGGCAGCAAAATACACCATGCTCCACCAAACCCCTAACAAAGAGCTCTACAGTAAAACTGTTTCTGAAATAGGGGATCTTCTTAGTACAGCTATCTCAGCTAGATCAAAGCTTTTCTTCACACCTCAGACCCACTCTGCTGCTGAAGCACCCCATGCAGAAGCCATCTAGAGAAGCCACAGCCCTGCCACACTGGTCTGCAAGTGGCACCCAACACATACCTAACTGAAGATCAGTAAATAGGTCTCCCAAAGAGTCATGGGCATCATCCAGACTGCTGTGGAGAGGAAGACAGCACCTCCAGAAACACAGTTCATTGTCTGCACACTATCATTCATCTTGAAAAATTTTTATGGTCATCTAAGCCTAGCAACTGCTTAGTGCTTTCAAGAGGAACTTCATCATAAATTAATATCCCTGAATTAAGTTCACATTTAATAGGATTGTTTTCATCTTCTATGATGTCAAAAATTTCCAGTCCCTTTCATGGATACAAACTTAAAACTGATAGAATTATCTAAAGAATTCTCTACAAGGTCAGAAAAATGACCTAGCTCAGCAGAAAACTCCTAGAAGAAGGCAGCAATATTAGTGTAAATATATACTGCTACACACACCAGAAACAGAAATTTTTGGTCAGACAAATGACAAGAAAACTCTTACAAGGCACCTGCACTTCAAACCTTATTATTTTGAAATATTGTAATTAGTATTAACTATTGTGATGTATAAGAGACAGTTTAGTTTCTAGTTGTCATGGAATGCCACGATGTGGCATATTACTGTGACACATTATAATACTCTAAACTAGATTTGTCCTCTTTAATATTCTCATTACATACTGAAGACACTCACATGACACCAAAATAGTTTTCTACTTTCCTTTTACACAACTTTTCATATTTTATGTGAACTACATACAACTATGAACAGATGTAAAAAGTTTATATAGACTAAACTCCTAATTTGCAACGCCTTCACTCACAATTTCTCTAATACTGAATTTTTAAGTTTAACAGTATTTCTGAATATTCTGTATCCTCCTCCAACTTCAGAACTTCTGGTCTTTAACACACATGCAAGATCACATGCTTATATAACTTATGTGGTCATTCCTGATGGCAAGATATGCCAACCCTTACCACATACCAGAAGTTTCACATGTGAAACTACAGAGAAAACTAACTCTTCTGCTGTTTGCTTTTAGCAAAGTTATAATTTATTTTTCAACTCTTCCACACATGTATGCATGAACTCACATAGATATCAACAATATTGTAAATATTTAATAATGCACTATTAATAAAAATACTATTAAAATGCTAATAAAAGTATTACAAATATTAATAGCTTGATCTATGGTCAATGTTCCTTACCAGGCAAAAATGTAATAAACCTCAGAAATTTGGTCAAGAACCGTCATCCAATATAGAATGCAAAATAGTATTAGTGAAATTAAGTGGGGCTTCAGACATAAACTTCCCTATTTTCAGTTTCTTTTCAGATAATTTTAGAGATATTTTACTTCTACTCCACTGCTATTTTTTTTTCCTCCCAAGTTTATGCCTAGAGTGGCAATCTTACATAAACATTCTTTACAGAAGAGGTAGAAACTACTTCCCATTTCATGTCGTTTTATGACAAGGTTTCTGTGTTTGGTTTTGAAAACAAACTCTCAAGCATTTGCATACATACTTTACTGACTTTTAAGCCATGAAAAGAAACCTTCAAAAAGATCTCTGAAAACTCCCTGGTAAAATATCCACGTTTAGCTCAGAATTTTTCCTTGGATGCATAGTAGTGTTACTTTAATGGTGTTACTAATGATATTTTTGAATGATAGTCAGGAAGCTTTTCTACTATTTCTATGTTTAAACCATTAAAACAATTCTAGATTTGATTATCTTATATTGCTGCAAAGCAGTGCTAAAGAAATCTATATATTACATTATTACACAGACTGCTGTACTGGAATTTTTTTCAAGGAACGTAGGTCAGATGGATAGCAAATTTCTGGCGTATTGAAGTTTTGGAGACCCTTGTTAAAAATATGCAAAAATATTCTAGCCTTCTAATATTTATTATTTTATCCATAATAAACAGTATGATATTTTTCATACACAAGTGTCCACTTGTGGACTTGTCAAATAATCTCACAGTACCTAATCTTTTAAAAAATCTAGCTCCTCATTTTTTCCCAGATTCCAATTCCTACCTCAGCAAACAAACATCTCTTAGACCTTAAATGTTTGGAAGTTTTACCTTTCAGTCAGCTACTGGGCTTGATTATCTCGACTAGTGTTAGAAAAACATTAATTCACAGTCGCAACTTCAAAGCCTTCAGATGTACAGAATCCACAGATGCACAGAATATTCTGACAAGCACTGCTGCTGGGTAAGTAAAACTACGTGATGTCTGTGCCTGAAATGTAAAACAGTGCACCGCTCTCACACTCAACACTTTTGCTGCTTCTGCTTCAGTTAGCCAGAAATGAGTGGTTTATTTCTCAACACCTGCCAAGCAAGCCTGTATTAGGAAACCCACTGCAGAAAGCAATAAACCTCTTTGAATTAGATGGTTCTGCTGTTTGTGAGGAGGCTCTAAGTCTGTGGGTCTGAGAGCTAGAATGGCTCAGGAATTTAAAATAACTGATTGCAACACAAATGAACAACACATCATTCTTCTTGCTGCAGTGGCTACTGAACTGTGGCGTAGATTAAGTTCTCTCCCTGTGTCTTCCCTGAGACCAGAGGAGCAAATGGCAGCTGAGTGGTTACTACATTCTAAAATGGCCAGATAGGAAGTCTATGCAAGAACAATTAATACATCAGAAAGCATCCTGCAGATGCAGAAGTAACAAGGCTGAAGAAACGGCCTTGTCCTTAATAAGACGGACCCAAGATCAACACACTAGCAGCTCACATTATTTAAGCTCCAGTGGCAGTTCTCACAGTTTAAACAGAGCCTTAAAATCAGCATTTTCTCCTCTCTGGGTTTCTGTCCCCGATATGAAAGAAGCCACTTTTGTGTTCCATCAAAAAACTATGTAAAATACGGATCCAGTGACATAACCAGTCCTATGAGAGAAGGTCTGAATGCTCCTCCACAGCTCATTGAGCATGTCACGGCAAACAGCATCAGAAATGCATCCTAGGCCATCTTTAAGGAAGACAGGGAAATGCTGGTGAAGTATTTCCAGTCAAAGCAGTAGGAATGCTTATAGAAGATTAAAAGGAGACCAGTGTTTATAACCAAGGCTGAAAAAGTCAATTTTTTAAAAATTTCACTCAATTACTCCAAAACCTATCCCCATTGTTAAGAAAAGCTAGCTGATCGATCCTTTTCTTTGAAGAAAAACTAGTTTCCTCCCCCCTCCACCCTTGCCCCAAAGAGAAGTACTTTGGCCACAGAGAAAACAATGTGTGCCTGAGGCAAACTGGAAAAGCTGCCAGTTTTAATACATGGTCAACATCATGACTCAGGTGATGCAAAGTTAGTCTGTTAAGGTGTTAAAACAGAAAGCAAAAAGCAACATGCTTTTAGGTATAAAATTGTCATTAAAAGAAAGGATTTATTTTGTTTCAAATTACTGAACCTTATGTCTGAAAAGTAGGAAAAGAAACCAGCAAAATCAGAAGGCAAGAAAAAGGAGAGGTTGTGTGGTGATGCTGGGCTGGTAATCTGTAACAGCAAATGTTCATCAAATCCTCTGAACTCCTATGCAGTGGAAAGAAATATATGGCTCCACAATTTTTTGTAACTTTTGCAACAGTTTTTTTTACTACAAGTGTAACAAAACCTGTAACAAGTTTGCTTTGTTACTCATGGCAGCCGGAGCAACTGGGTAAATGCCCCTCTGGATGTGGTCCCCATGAATAGGGTATAGGGAATATGAGGCTGAAAATAGGCATGCATGGATACTTGGGTGAGAGTGGCTATAAAATGCATAAAAATTCAAGGACTGAGGGGACAAAAGAGAGTTCAAGAAATGAGATGTCACTACAGTAAAAGCATTTGTGGTTAAGACCTCATAGGAATTAACTCCAATGGGAATAGGATTTAAAGGAGTTACTGGTTCCTGTCAATTAAGACTGACATGTGGAAATATGCAAGGGTTGCACCCACATTAGCAATTAGTGTGGCACAATTACAGAAAATCAATAAAATGCAAGGGTTGGTACTGAATAAGCATATCCTTCCTGCACTCACTTGTGGGGTTTCACTTTGGACTACCTCTAAAAACAGGCAAAGAGGGCTGACTGCTAAAGAAAACTATATAGGTAGGTGATTAAATTTGCCTCAGAAATTAACCAGCTGTAAGTGATCCTTACTTGCCAATGACTTTTTAGCCTAATTTTTTATCATTATATATATACTTTCTGGGTGGGGAGTGGGAGTGACAAGACAATTCTGTTAAAACATTGATATTTTTCAAATAAGGCTTCTCAAAAAAAAAAACCCTGGCTCTAATCCTCACAAGATGACGGCTGTTAGCCACTATCCTAATGGCACATTTGTGTTCAGAAAACAAAAGATCCTTAGGTTGGGTAAACGCAGAGGGTAAGCAGCAGACACAAAATAGTGCTGTCAAGGTAGAAGTGGTTCATTCTGTTGCTTAACACAAAACAAAGCACTACCACTGTCCCTAGGATACTTGACAGACACAGATCCCAGCATGCTAACATAGGCAGTTTGTGTCTAATTGTACCACTTTAATAAGCCTGTGTGTTGGGTGCAGGTGATCAGGCTTTGACTGTGGGGCTGCAAAGGCCAGGGGATGCCCTGGGCTGATCATGACTGGTTCCAGCAGTCATGCTGGACAGCCCTGAAGGTGTTCCAAGCTTTTGTTATAGTTTTCCATCTTTATTTGAGTAACTTGCCTAGAGCAGGAAGCATTATGTCATGTAAATTATGCTGAACTGGGTACCCTCACTGTGGATGAACCATGTTTTAGGGCATGGTCTCATTTGATATTTATTCAAAAGAGCTGTACAGTAACACTGGAGGCAAACAATAACACCACAGAAAAAGAAACTCACAGAAATTTTCCATTGCTTCTTGATCCGAAGAGGATGCGGTGTTCTGACTCCTCCCGAGAGATCCTCCCATGGAACCATGGCATCTTCTCATGAGCTGTAGTGGCAATCAGCTTCTCCAGCTGAGGCTTCTGACTAATGATAGCTTGTTCAAGGGCATGGCCCTAGAGAGCAGTAAAAACATGGTGAAACAGTCAAACTATCTTCTACAATAAAAAGATGACAGGTAGACTCCCAGTCTTTTGGGACATTCAAAATCTGCACATATTTGTTGTTTGTGAAGGCCTGGTGGCTACAATGATTTAAAACCAGAAATGAACATATGGCAATCTAAACATCAGAAATCCAGAGTTCTCCCTTTACCTCTGAGAAAAAGAAGGAAAAATAACCAGTAATTAAACCACAGATATATCAGTAATTAAACTTAAAATAAAGTCATATTGTTATGCTAATGAGACATAGCTAAATAGAATTAGTGTCAGTCTGAGATTTCAAACATACCTCCAAATTATATATCCTATGGCAGTGTACTAAAATAAACTGAATGTGCTTTGCACTGTTGCAGCACGTCTATGTCAAAGACATCTATGCAAATTTTCCCAGACAGAACAGTTCCCATTTTAGAGTAAATTATTTAGAGTAATATTAACTTAGACATTTCTAACCTTGTATACAACCTAAATTGGGCCCAGAATATGAGGGTAACTCCTACTAGTTTCACCAGTGTTTAAACAGAGTTCATCTACTTCCCTCTAGACTGAACTCAGACCCACCAGAAAAGACACTGCAAACCTCAGCAGTAATAGAAAATGTTGTATAAGTTTCGGGCTTTCCCAGTTTGGGGGTTGCTCCATATATTTTACAGAGCAGAATTCATAGGGTTACTTGCTAGCAGCAAAAGAGATTAGAAACCTTGTGTAACTTCATGAGCTCATAAAGGTAACTCATGGCATCTGAAGAAGAAATAATCCTTTTGCAGCCTCCTACACTAGTGTTTCCATGTTAAGACTGGCTTCTTCATAGTCATTCTCAGGAAAAAAAATCAACATCTTAGCCTCCACACGGAAAATTCATGCTTGACCCCTGCAGCACTGAAGATGTATAGGCACTGCTCTGCAGTGTAGAAACTGTTCTCTTTCAGGAACAATTTCTGTTTTGAACATAATCTAAATTAGCATCACAGAAACAAGGTCAATAAGAGAGTAGGATGTAAAACAAGTCATCATGTCAACGTGCCTGCCTGCATATTAATCCATAAAAAATCAGAATTAAAAGCAATGAGACAAACCATTTATGTATCTTGTTCATTACATGTATTAATTTTTGGTCCAAATCTGATGTCATATGTTAGTGCACAGGTAGATAAGATTATGCTAGCTAGGACATTGTAGAAATTCTAAGGGTTTAAACTTCAGGAAAACTACACTCATTGCTAAGTTACTACATGCACTGGGGAGAAAAAACCCTCACTGTTAAAACTCAAACAGCTACGATTTAATTGTGAAATAATACTACCTAGCAGCAGTAACAGCTGGAAACAAACACTGCAATCTCTTTTTATCCTAGCTCTAAGATTACTTTATGGCGAGATCAGTCTGGTTATACCTGCAAATTCCAAGTTTGCTTGACATACTCTCTGATGAGGTTCTCTTTCAGATCTTCAAAGGGTCCTGTTTTGGGTTCAACACCTGGTGGCCGATTGAAAGGTTTTCTCAGTAGACAGATAAGGCCATCTGCTTCCCCTGAGTGATAGTTAATGAGTTCAGCAGGACTGGCATGTGACTTGCCTCCTGCAATAGCATATGAGCCACTCAGTTCCCTCTCAATTGTATAGTGATGAACCTTCCTTCCATGGGCCAAGGATAGGGCAAAGCCCCCGAGGTAATTCCGGCTTTGGCGAAGCAAGTATAGTCCGTCACTTGCTCCTCCCTGCATCAGATAATCCTCAGCATCTTCACGTGTGATATTACCAAAGAAGTACGGCAAATGGTTAGCAGGGTTTGATGTGCTGGAAGCCATGGTTTTTTCTTTTCCAAGTAGTAAACCTAGGATACTATATCTGAAAATACAAAGACAGAGACATGAATGTCAGTAGAAAAAAGAGGATAAGTCAGTAAGTTGGCACTTCACTTCCAGTATATTTGCAGAATTGCAGAATGATTTAGGCTTCGAGAGACCTCTAAGATGTTGATTTCAAACTAGAACCAATCACTACCTTGTCAACAAGACCATAGCACTGAGTGCTCTGTCCACTTTTTTCTTGGACACCTCCAGGGGTGGTAACTCTGTCACCTCCCTGGGCAGAGAATTCCAATATTTAACAACCCTTTCTGTGAAGAAATTTCTCCTGATGTCCAACCTGAACCCCCCCGGGCACAGCTTGAGGCAATTTTGGTAATGCATTTGTTGGTAATATATATGTCGACAATTTCAAAATTTATTTTAAAGTGAATATTTAATTTTTATTTTTATCTTATTCGAAGTCATCTTTCTAAATCCCAGCAGCTCTCTTTTCCTGCTTCCCCACACCTTGGCTAGAAGTGGACAAAATTATCAGAAGTTCAGTTTCTGCTTCTATTGTTGTGAAGCACTTAGGAGTTAAAATACAGGCCCTTCAAAACAAAATGAAGCATGATTTTAGGGAAGCCATGCAGCAATCTGTGAAACCAGCATTAAGCAGTTCAGGCTATATGGGAATTATAGCTTGTAGCTGGCCAAAGTGTGCAACTGAGTTATATGAAGAAAAGTGCAGAAGACTTTGTGGATAACAATGTAAAAAGAAGGAGTCCATAATGCAAAGGTGTAACCGAGGAATGGAAGTCTTAATGTAGGGCCTTTTGGCACATAGCACTTCAGACTGACACCTTCCCTGCAGTCCTGCAGGCAGCCCTACCACTTAACTCATATTTGATCCATCAGTTTGCTGATTTGCTGTCACTTGTGCTTTTGTCAAAAAACAGTAGAGAAATACCTGTGCTATGCTGTGAATTCGTAAAGGGTTGATGTGAGGAGGGAAAGAGTCAAATCAACAAGGCTCACACAGCATAGCAAACTAGACAGGACACAGTCATGACAAACCACATGCTGTGCAGATTTTCCGGTCTTCTCCCACCATCTCAAATAAGTGAGACATCAAGTTGCAAAGACATAGCAACCCTACAAAACAGAGCTTTGTTACTTATTACTCTTTTGATCTGGAACTAAAAGTTACTGGTTTAAGTCCCATACTAATCTAGTAACATAAGTTTTGCCTGCTAATTGCAAAGAAGAAAAGTTGTAACTGAAGACACAGAAGGCAGCCCTCGGTTAGTCGCTACCAAATGTTTATTCTGTACGCAAAACGACCATTCTGATCGTACCAGAGAAAGTTTTCTTCAAATGGAATACATCCATTCAGTAACTTTAATGCAGGGCCAGAGGACTGCAAGCAATAAAACAATGTTGATTTGGATGCCAGTTGATAGTATTGTAACCCAGGGTCAGGATTAGGGTCAATATTATTTAAAATTTTCATTGAGGTGATGGACAGTGGGGAAAGAACAGACACAGCAAATTCACAAATAACACAAAACGGCACAGTGGCTAAAACATCACAGGACTGTGATACCATTCAAAGGGACCTGGAAAGGCTAAAGAATTAGAATGAAAGGAATTTAATGAAACTTAACTAAGGCAAACATCCTGTGGAGCAGACTTTTCCCCTTTTGGGGCATCTGCCCTCCTGGCTAGGCGATGTCTCACACCCTTGTGATGTCACCATGGAAGGAAGGTCTGTGACCAGGATGTTTTTCAGGAGGGTCTGTCTCCCCATAGTTTCTCCAGGGCCGCTCTTGGTGCACACCCACGGCATGCAGGTTCCATCAGGACTCTTCGCTTGCTCTCCCGGCTTTGGCGTGGGGGACAGCAGCAGGTCTCAGTACTGCACAAGGGAAGTCCCTGCCTGTGCTTCCCTTCCCCTGCCCAGCTCCACAGCGCTGAGGGTCCCACAGGAGCCTGTCCTGGGACAGTGGGCGCAAGAATGCCAGGGCATTGGTGGCAGGGGACTTTGTGAGGGGACACTCACACAGAGTTTCTCTTTCTTCCCTGACCACTTGCCCCAGGTACACTGTGCTAAGCTGGTGGTAGCTGGGGGAGGGTATGGGTGCTTATTATCCCAAGCCCTTCGGACATCTTGCCAGAGCCTACCACGTGCAACATACATCTTAGCCTGAGCACTTGGGAGGTGTGGAGGAGATCAGGGTTTTCCTCCTACTCTCCATGCCTGCCATCCCTCTCTGCCCTCCAGTGGGCTGCAGAGATACAGGCACAGACCAGTTGAACCCCACATCTCTCTGCCCTGTCTCAAGACTGCAGCTGCTTCAAGGGGAGCCATCAGGAGGCTCTTCCATTGTCTCCCCTCTCCCACAGCCTTCTGATGCCTCCCTGACTTCTACTCCTAGCACAAGGCAAGCCCCATCACTTTGTACATCTCCCTGGGCAGGACATGGCATCAGGCACCTAGGAAGGCACAGGGGAGAACAACTCTGCTGCAAGGGACAGTGGCATGGGGCCAGACACCCCAGGCAGGGCTGGAGTCAGTCTCCTCCTAAATGTGAGATGAGAGAGGAAAATGCCTTGTGTAGTACTGAGGAGGTTTAGATTGGACACCAGCAAATATTTCTTCACTGAGGAGCTTATCAAGTATGGAAACAGGCTGCCCAGAGAACTGTTTAAATCACCATCCCTGAAGGGATTTAAAGACCTACAGACTGGTGATTAGGGACGTGGTTTTGTAGTAAGATTGGGTAGTGTTATGTTTACAGCTGGACTTGATAATCTCAAGGATCTTTTCCAACCTAAATATTTCTATGATTCTTTTATTCTATTACTTTGAAAGTCATTACAAATATGGATGTTTTGAATGCTCTAGTTCCTTTTCCCTTCACTCCTGCTTACCTATTTCCCTCACACACCCCTGTGTTTTTTTTTTTTTTTTTCCTTCAGTTCACTATGCATGACACATACTGCTGCTAAGGAGATGAATATACACTATCCAACTTCTAGTAAAATGGTCCTGGAAGGCAGGCTCCTAGTCTTCAGTTTCAGGAATGATGGAAAAAACCAGATTTACTGCTAGGTTTTTAGTAAAAAAAGAATTTGGATGCATGACTGATTGACACTGGCTCTTCACCAGCAATGTACAACTCGGAGAAAAGAACAAAATAATCTCATAATGTGTCTCAGGCTAAGAATGGTACTGCACTGCAGTGCCTGCTCAAAACACCTCAGTAATACATACTGAACAAATATCAAACAGAAAAATATCACCA
>VWZS01008003.1:186726-196935 GCA_013397075.1 Rhabdornis inornatus
GTACAAACAGGGGAGAAAAAAATAAGAGAATGGCTCTCCAAGAGGGTAGAGATAGGCTGTGGCTGATGTATGAAATGGTGACAACTTACTCATTTTACTGAATCTGTTGTTTAAGATAAGGCTTTGTGATATTAAAATATTTGAGCAATTGCCTGTTTCCTTGGTACATATCCTACTCTAACACTTCTTGAATGTATTTTCTCTGGTTCCCTCCAATCACGATTGTGCTTCCTGCCAATTTCAACTCCACCCCTAGATACTGTCTCAGGGATTTACAGGGCTGGATTTACATACTATCATGCCAAAAGTCCTGCTTCTTTACCAAAGCTTTCAGCACCTCATATCTTACTTCTGCTCAGTGTCAGTGCTGAAAATTTCCTTCTGCTGCCTCTTTCCACTTTTAAAGGAGGAGAAGTTGTTATAATTTTTACTGGACATTTTGTCCACTCAAGACACCTGGAAATCCATATCTGTTTGAATGGATGCTATCTCAAAGCAAATGATGGTAAAACTGGAGAAATAACTGAGTAGTCCAAGCTGGTCAACCAACATATTCCAACATCAGTTTACTACACACTGAGTGTTAGTGAAACTGGACAAACTATCTGTAACCATACTCCTGTATGCTGGTTATTCAGGTTCTAATACATGTACATTTTTAATTAGTTGCTCTAGTACCTGGTACAAAGGGAAGGCTTGGAGCATTTCGCATATCATAGAATCATAGGGTAGCTTGAGTTGGAGGGACCTTAAAGATCATCTAGATTCAGTCCCCCTGTCATGGGCAGAAACACCTTTCACTGGACCAGGTTTTCTCACAGCCCCATCCCGGGGGACCCAGGCTGGCCTTGAATACTTACATCCACAATTTCCCTGGGCAAACTGTTCCAGTGCCTCACCACCCTCACAATACATAATTTCTTCGTAATATGTAATCTAGACCAACTCATTTTAAGCCGTTCTACCTTGCCCTGTCACTACATGCTCTTATGTCTATCTTTTTCATGAATTTCCTTCAGACACTGTAAAGCTGCAATTAGGTCATCCTGAACCCTTCTCTTTAACAGGCTGAGCAATCCCAATTCTATCAGCCTTTCCTCATAAGAGATGTGTTCCATCCCACTAACCAAATTGGTGTCCCTCCTCTGGACTCCCTCCAACAGGTCCATGTCCTTCCTGTGCTGGGACCCCAGAGTTGGATGCAGGGTTCCAGCTGGGGTCTCACCAGAGCAGAGCAGAGGGGCAGAATCCCCTCCCTCCCCTGCTGCCCACGCTGCTTTGGATGCAGCCCAGGACACGTTTGGCTTTCTGGGCTGGGAGTGCCCATGGCTGGGTCATGTCCAGCCTCTCACCCACCAGCACCCCCAAGTCCTTCTCCCTGGGCTGCTCTCCATCTGTTCATCCCCCAGACTCTGTTGGCACTGGGGTTTGCCCTGACCCATGTGCAGCACCTTGCACTTGATCTTGTTAAATCTCATGAGATTCCCATAGCCTCACTTCTTGAGCTTATCCAGGTCCCTCTGGATGGTATCCCATCCTTCAGGTGGGTCAAAAGCACCACTCAGTGTGGTGCCTAAAAATTTGTTGAGCATGCACTTATCCCTTTGTCTGTCATTAATGAACATATTAAATAACAGTGGCCCCAAAGTAGATACACTGAAGTCACTTTAAAATATTAGGATCCCTGTCAGTCTTAAAAGTATTTTTATATTTTCTTCCAGTTTCAGAAGAGCAAATCTTAAAAAGTATCATTAATCATTGTATGTAAAGGCACAGGAAGTTATAACCTAATTACAAATTTGGAATGCATACACAAACTACAAAATTGTATTTTATTTCTGTGAGGCAGGCAATATTGCTGTGTCAAACATGATATTTATTTATTAATTATCATTTGCTACAGCAAATCCTGTAATTTTTTTCTTTTTGGTTCAGGGGCATACAGGCTCCTTCATACTTCTTGCATTTGCAATCCTGATGTTTTCCAAGCACCCCAACATGCAGTGAAGAAGTCAGTGGGAAATGCTTAACTGTATGCCTTAGCCCGTATAATGAAATTAAGAGGTAAACAGTATCAGCTATGTACCCTTGCTGCTGGAACCCTAAAATAAAATGCAAATACTAAGCAAGAGCTTTGTGATCAAATTATTTTGCCATGCCTCAAATAAATATCAATAATCGTGTATTGTACTATCCTACACCATACAAAATATTAGGGAAGGATACTGCAAAGCCCAAGGTTTCTTTCTCTCATGAGAGGGGTTGAAAGGCTTAAACCCAACTGCAGAAATTAATAATGTTTTTCTGGAAAAGTAGTACAGATATTAAGAATGTTCTTTTGTAAAAGCATTTCTAGAAATGCCAGCTGAGACATCCAGTGAGCTGCCCTCTCCTCCTCCACCAAGATTTTCTTCTTTTGTCAAACGCAAGCAAAACCACATTAAACTGAACTATAAAATTGTTTCACTACAACGAATTTATATTTTACTTTTTCTTCAATTAGAAATTAAGATGATACTGTAAATCCCTGCAAGATGAGACGTTTTCATTCTTATGACTGAACCTTACTACTGACACCCACAAACACCTGCGAGTCCATGTTCAGCTTTGTAAAAGATACCTTGAGTGGCATAAGTACTCTTGCCCCAGTGCAGCAACTCACTTAAGCACGTTTACATTCAAGCAAAAAAGAAGTAGGTTTTAGAAGCAGCTAGCAGTTTATGTCAAGCACAACAAAACAGAGTAATTTGGAATGATTTTTCTGTGACTACTACTCACATTCATAGATAACTCTTGTATTCCTTGTAATTATAATATAAACCCTGACAAGTTCCCCTTTTCATCTGTGCTATTCTGGAGCTAAACACATGCATTGAAGGCAGATTCTGGCACAGTCTGTGTAATGTGTAAACAACAGATCTTCGGGCACTGACCCAAAACTCTACGAAGCTGGAAAAAGGATAACACTATCTAGAATTCTTGCAGATTCAGACGGAAACAGAATTTCTTATACTGATAGTATTCAAACCAGCAATGGCATCGGGCTCATTGTTTTCTGCTAAATATTGCATCTTGAAAAAGGATTAGGAAGAAAAAAAGAAGTGTGACTTGCAAAAAAAGGAGAAAATTATCATTGAGAGACCATGACTTCTGAATGCAGCATACATTTCAGAAGTGATTTCTCTCACTTCCAATACTTTTATCCTAACTTATACAGAAGAAAAGATGGGAGACTAAGGAAATTACTCTAGATTTTTTTCTTTCTTTTTTTTTTTTTTTTTTTTTTTTTTTTTTGGCTGTTGATATCTTCAAAGGTGCTTATAGGCAAGACAAGCTTATAATTTCACCATCAGTCTGCTAAATTGTTATTTTGTGCTCAACATAAACTGCTAGCTAATTTTAAAAATAAATTTGTTTTTGTCTTTCTGCGACTTCAGATCTAATTTTGCTCTTGTATCAGAATTGCAACAATGTGCAAAGGGGAAAGCTACACAGTTCACCCTTGCTTTGACAGAGTGCTAACATTTTTTAACTGAAGAAAAGCCAGAACACGTCAACTGTATTTCTGATGGTATTTTGTAGTGATTTCAAGTGATTGTGAAAACCAAAAGAATTATATACTTTTATATATTTCAACCATTTTAAAAAGAATCATGGCTAATTTCAATTCTTCAGTTAAAATATACAAATCTATGACTATAATCTTTCTCCCTCACAAGACAACCATCACAATATAAAGAACATTCAAACTTCCTCATTTATCTCTCAGTGCTCAACACTGAGAGGATGAAAAAAAAAAGCCTCAGTTCCTCTAAGGGGACCGCCTCAATCTGCACTGCTACAATGTATGGCCTCCAAGCCTGTAAAAATACAGAGCTTTGCATTCAGAAACCACATACATCTGCTCTGGATGGTTGTGTCCATAGATTACATCCAAGGATTCAACCCAAGGGCTCAGGAGATCTTAAGCATATGTGGATAAAAACAGCATGAAAAAAACCTAATGGAAAAGATCATTTAAAAATCCTATAAACTGTTAATGGCCTAAAGAAGAAAAAAAATAATTTTAAATTTACTTTAAATAATTGTTTTATAACATATCATGCAACTTGGCCAGACTAGACTTGACACTCTTCTAATGGATTGTTTCATCTAACAAAAGTCTTGTTTTACTTTGTCCAAAATTACACCACTTCAAACTAATCTAGACAGCTACAACATAAAGTGCATGCACTACAGTGCTAACAAAGATAACTGAATAATGCTGGCAGAACTCAAAACACAGAGAAATTTCTCTGGCACCAGGCTTGTGGAATCGACTACTAGTGATACAATAACCACAGTTGTTTACTTGGAAACAAAATAGGGAAGTTTGGTAAGAAAACCCTAATTTTTAAAGTATTTTTTTTTCAGGCATAAATCTTTCACAGGCTATGCACCATTCAGACAGTAGCCCTACTTTTGTGTACATTTGGCTCCGTTTGAAACCTGCCATCACAGAGATGTCTCGAGACAAAGCAAAATCAATTTTCTTTTGCACCTAAATTTTAGATTTAAATTCCTGAGACGCTGGGCTAGTGGCATTTATTTTTCGAAGCACTGCAATACAGGAAGGTTTCAGACTGGCGGTGCGTTTCCAGCCGCCCGCTCGCACCCCGACACGAGTGTCCCTCTCTCTCTGCCGCCGCTCCTTAGGGATCTCCTGCGTCCCAAGCGCTTCACCCTCCCTCCCGCCCGCTCCTGAGCGCTCCTGCNGGACCCTTCTCTTAGCGCCGCCGGATCCGCCGCTTCCTCGTTTTCTCTCGCAGCCGTGGCCACTTCCTCAGCGCGGTGTGGGCGAGCGCTCCCTCCTCTCCAGCGGGCGCGGCCGCCGTGCCCCGGGATCCCTCTGCGGGGCGGTGGCCCCGGCCTGAGGGCCGGGCACCCTGCAGCCCCCGGACCCGCCGGCGTCGCTTCTCCCGCGGGCGAGGGACCGTCCGTGTGCCCAGAACCCCGCGGCACAGGCTGCTCGGGACCCGTGACGGGGGTCCCTGGGTGCCACCTGACAGGGCTGTCCCGGGGACTCCGCCGTGCCAGGTCTCCTTAGGACCGTGGCTCGGGCTCCTTGTAGCGCCTGCGTCGCCTCTGGGGCATCTGGCTTTGGAAGACGGACGTGTCATTGCTCAGCACCACGCTGGGGACAGAGGATCGAAGTGTGTCTGTTGCAGGCTTCTCGGAAGGGAAAAAACGAGTGTGTGCGTATAGGTGCACCCACCAATTGCGAATTGGTGAATTCTGGAATACTGAAGATCTGTGTGCTTCGGTGCTTCGTGTGTACTTCGCCGAGAAAAGGACAGAGGGTTTCCTTTTCGAGAGGCACAGGGGCCTGCCATAGCACAGTATCACCCTTCCTGCTATATTTCACACAAAAAAATTCTCCTATATTTTTGTTAAACATTTGTAGCAACTCCATCTGTGAAGGAGACTCTAGTGTCCCATACACTTAGCTTGAAGGAAAGTGCCTCTTCAAGGCCTCCTCAACACCCTGTGTGATGGAATTAATTCCTTGAAGATGAGACCACACAGCCAAAAAGTGCCGCTATCCTTTGCCCGCGACAGCCCAGGGACAAACCTCTCCTGGTGCGGGTCATGCAGGACTGAGTGGCACAAGGAGCCTTGGGTGAGGCTGGAGTGGGCAGGTCTCCTTCAGCGGTGACTGTGCTGCATGACACAGTGCGGTGTCCCGTGATGGGCAGTGCTTGCAGCAGGAAAAGTCCACTTCCTTTTTCCCCATAATAAATTGATGTTAGGACTCAAGTGGGATACAGGCATTATTTTCAGTCCAAACACTGTCTGTCTCTCTTTCCTTTTTGCAAAATGGACTGCACACCCATCTGATATTCAGTAGAGCTGCCAAAATACAAATCTCTCATATTTCATGCAATTTGAAAAGGTCTCAGGTTTTGGTTTGTTTCAGTGAGACTTAGCAATTGCTGTAATGGCAGTGCATTTCTTATTGGCACTGTCTGCATGTTAGAAAAAAAAGAACTTAGAAAAACTTATTCTTAGACCTGTTTTCATGGTATTGTCCTTTTCCTATCAACATCCCAATGTGAGCAGATCTGCAGTAAAAGCTTTTGGAAAGTCATTATTGGACTAAGAACTGTTTTTTAAGGGGTAGTCTTACCTTAAATTGGTGAAAAAAATCACCAGTCTTGCATAAGCAGTTGTAATGCTTAGTACTGTACCTTGCTGGGAGGGAATTAGCATTCATTTCATCAGCCAATATGCTGCTATATGTTTGATTTTGGCTAAAAGAGGATTGATACCACACTAATAATTTGTCTATTCCTGTATACTAGTTGCACAACGTCAAGTCTTTCTCTACTTTTCATTCTACCCCTGTCCCCAGTGTGTAAGCTAGAGGTGCCCAACAAGCTGGGAAGGGACAGAGCTGGGACTGTTGCCTGCAACTGAACAAAGGGATAGCTCTAATCATGATTTGCGCTCAAAACTGGGGACAGATGAAGAAGGGTGGAAGGATGTGGGCTTCTTCCAAGGCAGCCACCAATTTGATATTTGCTGGTTGTCACTGTGCTTGTGGGAGGTGGTAGGTGGCCAGCTCTGCATCATTTGGTGTGGTTGTGATGTTGTTTCACCCTTCACCTATTAAACTATTTTTATCTTGACACATGGCTTATTTTGATCTCCTTACTCTGTCCTCAGTCCTGCTGGGCAGGGGGAATTGATCATTTGGCCATGTGGGTGCTTGGCTGCTGGTCAGCTTATGGCACCAGTGGATGGGAATTCCAGTAAGCAAAGCAAAGAATTTTTAGTCCACTTTTTCTTCCATTTCATGAAATTTAATGCAATTGTATTTCATTTCATTAAATTTAATACAAATTCTATACAAATTAATACAAGTTCTGCAACACTGATTTTTGGTAAGGTGCTCACAAGAGTGGAGTATCTAATGTGCTACACGTAATATTATATATTAGCATATCCTAACACATTATCATTCTGACACATTCCTGTGATGTGTGCCCAGCTCTATTTAAGGCCAGTAACCAATAAAGTAAAATATTTTTTCTCCTTTTTTCTAGAAATGTTTAATAAGTGTAAATCTGGATTTTCTGGGAAGATTCAGTAAATTTGTGGATTTTCCTACCCAACATGAATATATGCAGTAGAAATTAATAATTTTTACATGGTTTCCAACTAGTTGTGCAGTATAGTAATGGCAACAATTAACTTTGTAGTACTGCATACTTTTTGGGATTATCTAAGGGACTTTCAATGCTTTCACTATGGCAATATATTTTTCAAGACTTCTGCTTTCAGCAGTTATTACTGTTTGCTTAAATAATTTATTAGGATATTCTCAAGCCTCATTTCTTTACTACACTGACTCTAGGATCAGTAAAATTCATAAGAACAAATTATGCAACTGAGCCTCTCCGAAATTTGCAGATTTGTAGTTATAAAATGTCTATTCTCTTGCCTTCCTTCCATCTTCATTGTTACAGGGACTGGGTGGTTTGGGGAAAATACAAGTAGGTATGTTGAAATAAGACTTACTTCAGTGAAGCTGCCATACCGAGATGTTAATTTTATTTCATTCTCCAAGAGGGAATTTTTAGGTTCGTTTGTGTCCTACAAGTGTAGGCAACCTTTGCAGACGCTGTTTGCCCTGCTAAAATTCTCCTTGAGAACAAGGGGTAATACTGTGGCTTACCCTTCAGGGAATTACAGGCTGAAGGTGGGCATTTTCTGAAGTGCCATCTCCATTTCTATGGTAGGGAATGCTGAAGTTAAACTGACACTTTATTGTCTGTTTAAATGTGAAATTCCCTAAAATGCATAGCAGCAAGAGATACAATCTCTTGATACAATCTGAGATGCCACAGACAGACTATTTGAGGTTCAAATTCTCAACATGTAATCATACTTACAGCTAAAAGTAAAGGGTCTCTATGATAGAAGAAGTTAGTAAGATGGGACTGTACATCTCTACAAAAAGAATGCAGTAGTGACTCATTTTGCTTAAGGCATATAAAATTTCTCCACAGATCATTGAATTCAATCATGGTTTGAGCAAAAACATGTGCTATTTGGGAGTTATTTATTATCTACTTCATTTTAATTTTGATGGATGATTCCTTCTTAGCACAGTAGCAGTAAACAACATTTAGAGAAAATCAAGAGTCAATAGCCTGAAAGCAATATTGTAACACAAAATCAAATGTCATAGAATCACGGAATGGTTTGGGTTGGAAATGACCTTAAAGACCATTTCAATCCCCTGCCAGAGTCAGAGACACCTTTCACTACAGATATCCTGTATTAGAGTCAGAAAAACTGAACTGGACCAGAAGCTTCAAAAAGGACCATAATCTCAAATCTTTTGGCCTCCTTCTGTTACCCAAGGAGTTGCAAAGAATCCTATTTTATATAAGAACCAGACCTGAAATATTTCATAGATTTTAAATACCACGTATATGTGTTCCATAAAATTTTCACCTACTTATAGATGAATAAGTGGAAAACATTAGTGGTAATCCCTAGGGGAAACTCAGTGCCATTAAACAGAAGTAAACTGGGGAGATGTCCAACAAATTAATTGAATTGCCTGCTCATTGTAAGACTCTATAAATTATGACTGTTTTGATTACATACTAATTTACTTCTTTGACCAGAAATGTCAGTAGCAATACTCTTTGCTATATGAAATCAAGAGTAACAGGAAAATTCAGGGCTGTGAAGGTATTTTCCTTATTAGTTCACAGAAATTGTAATTATATCTGTGTTATTTTATATCTATATAAATATAACTATTTTAGCACTATATTTTTTTGCATTCAACAGCCACATTTATCACCTTTCCCCTCTATTTTTACCTCAAAACAAGAAATGTGTCACACTTAAAAGTGTTGATAGTTTTGCTCGCCAGTGATTAAGAGTAGTTGTAGGATGTACTTTTTACACATTAAAGAGTGTGATATGAGGCAATATGATGTCTAAATTTAAAATTTTATGTGGGACAATGCAGGCTAAAATTTTATGTGGGACAATGCAGGCTTTATGACTTCCTTTACTGCATGTCCATGACTAGTTACTGGTTCTAGCTTCTGTTTTCATAGAAATGATGTGTCTGTTTAAATGAATATTAAAGAATGGTGCATTGCATGAAAACAATGGCTGAAAGAAGGAAAAGCATATACAATGGCAAGTTATGATTGGATGAAAATGAGGGTTTTTAAAAAGTAAATCTTTCTCTAAAATAACTACTAATTGTAGCACAGAAAATAACTATGGCAGTGGGCAACAAGGAGATGATAAAATGATTTTTAAGAAGATTTGAGATCTCTGCTTCGAATGAAAACCACCATGAAGATGAAAAAAAAAGAAAAGAAAAGAAGTAGGATACATAATCGCCTTTTAATTGTCAGAAGACTGAGTAACTATGGGGGGATTCTGTTTCAGCACCATTTCCAGGGCACCTCAGTCTGTAAAATACTGGATATGTGTGGAGCCTCTGACAACCATCTTGGACTGCCACAATCAGCAAAAAGAACAGTGTTGGAAGCCCCTGTGTCAGTGCTGATGATTGCATTGGCATGAAGTTACATCATCAACAGAAGCCTTTTCTTTCATCATTGGTTGTGTACGCAGAGCATGGAGGGCACATTTTCTTCATCCTGTTCCATTTGTGATTCCCCCTGGTTTCAGGATCAGTTAATGGATGGGATAACCCACCTTTCCTCCTCTTGTTTACTGTAATTTATGCCTAGATGGGCATCCCTCGGCTGACATCTTAGAAATTCAAAAGCAGGGCAGTACTGGATGGAAACATACTGTGAGGGGGCACTGCACTGGGCAAGACGTGCAGTATTATTAGCTGTCACACCTCCTGGTCATATGCATTGGCATTTAAACATCTCCAATTTCATTCTATATATACATATATTCATATGGATAATAAAAGCAGCCACATTTATACTGAATCAAGGAAGTAAACAGAGACAAATAGGTGAAATGTTCAGGTCCTTAAGAGATGCAGAAATGAAAATAGTAGAAAGTATTCCCATTGTAAGCCTACAAGAGGCACACAAAAATCCTGATTTTTTAGTTTCAACAGAAACATGGTAGGACTAAATATTATCTGTAAACAATACAAATTACTTCAATAGTTTTATATCACTGGAGTTATATATATATATATATACA
>VWZS01008003.1:196997-262888 GCA_013397075.1 Rhabdornis inornatus
AAGTTTTATATATACTATTATATATATATATATATATATGTATGTATGTATGTATGTATGTATGTATGTATGTATGTATGTATACTTACAAATAGAAGTAAATTCAGTATAAATTCATATGGGATTTTTCTATACTATTTCTCCTAAATTCTCCTGTCATGCCTTTATCAATATGCACCTCTCTAATCTCAAAAAACAGTGAGGAGACATGAGAGAGAGAGAGAGAGACACTGCAAGAATCAGCTTGGATGCAACTGTAGTTTTATTCTTTGTATAATATTTGTCAGCTGTTTCCTACAGAGCCAGTCACTCGGTCTTTGCACTGTGGTCAAGGGTGCTGTACTTGCTTAAATGCAGTGCTGGCACAGGCAGCATTTGTGCATTTATGCTTTAGTCTGTTAAACGCTTCTAGGAAATGAATAAGCTGTCACCTGTGCTGCTCAGAACTAGTAATCTGAGGTGTACCCACACTGCTTTCTAAAGCAGAAAGCAATACTCCTCTTTGTGAGAACAAGTTGTGGAGACACAGAATATGTCTTTTTGTGAAGCCAGTTTATAACTGTCTCAGCATCTGGCTGTTGCACACAAGGCAGATGTACTATTTCTGGACTGTGCCAACTCTGGAAGAGCTATGAAGCATTTCCACATCACTGCACCTGAACTAATGACTCCTGACAGATCTGAGCTGACCTTGCATGCCAGTCATATATATCTTCCAGCTGAACAGTGTGGGCACCTCCAATCCAGGATTTACTGTCAAATGAATCAGGCTACAAAATACTATAAAATTATAATACAAAATATTAACTATCTGTTAACATGACCCAAATTCCTGCCTTTACAGTCAGAATAAATATTAAGTTAATATCAGAGCCATCATGAATAATTTAGTTTTGATTTGTTTGATGCTGCAAGATGTCTGGGGTCTTCATGCTGGAGCAATATGTCTGAGATGATGTAATCCAAGGTAATATCTTGAAGCTGCACAAATGGCACTTTTCAGTCTTCCATCGTATTTTATTTTCTGACACTTGATTTAGCAGCTGTCTCTGAATAAAAACTACACCAAAGTGTGTTAAAAAAAAATAATCGGAACTCTTCCAAATGCTTTGAACACCCCTATCTTATCCATGATGGAATTGATCTGGGAATCCTTGGATTGCAAGAATGCATTCCTTTCAATGTATAGGAGGAGCAGAAGTTTGGCTATTTAAATGAATATGCCATTTATACTGGTACTTGTTGCCTAATTTTGTGCATACAAAAGAATTTTACCAGAAAGAAACATACTTCTAACAGCTATTATAATGCATGTCATCAAAAAGACAGATTTTCTGCCAAAAAAAGCAGAAGGTTTTCACAATCAGAGATTACGAATCCTGACATTTTAGGCTGAATTTCTAGTTTTTCTTTAAACCAGATGTTAAGAAAGAAATAACACTTGATTGGGTCTGATAACATATTTTTCCCTGTAGATGTACAAATACACACTCACATACATTTGAAATGTCTTTAAACAGTCTCTAATGTTCTATCTTGGACTAAATCAGTTCAAACTCAAACATTACTTTAAAAACACACTTGCTCACTTGCTTATAGAATTATGCAGAGCAATCAGAAGGAATTAAATCAGCATAATAGCTTTTTTCTTTTCTCCCCATTGTTACAACACAGGAAAGGTGCAGGTGCTCTGTGCAAGAATGGAAGCATCACACAGCCATAGAAAAGCTTTTGAGCTCTAGGGGAAAAGACAGGAGCAATATCCATTTTAAATAAAACCTAGAACAAATAATGAATATGGGAAGCTGAAAGATCTCTTTTATCTTCCCCGAATAAGAACGTGGGAAAAACAATCTCAACCAAATTTCTGTCAAAGTTGACTCAAGTGCACACACAAAAGCATTTGTAGCTCCTTGTGAACTGAAACCATTTGAGATCTCATGGTTTTGAAACAGAAAGCAGAAGTTACCTTGATTTAAATCTTATTTACATTGATGTTATACAACAGTGACTTCTCTATGTCTGGTAGACTTCTTAATTATTGCTGTCAAAATTTTATTTTTGCCTATATTATATGTTGTTTCTAGACATTTTCATAGCTAAACAAAACTCTTATGAAGCTGCACAGAGAAATGGAATGAACAAGCCTTATATGAAAAAGGAGCATTTTCCTAGACCAATTTGCAAATGTAGACATGTGTTTGTGACAAAGAGAAAAAAACAGTAGTTAAAAAGGCAGCACTTGGGGCATTTAGTCAGACACTGTACTGCAGGTATCCCCCATTAGGGTGGAAGCAGAGGCACTAAATTATGCTTTTCAGCATTAATCACACATAAATAATGTCTTTCCAGAAGAGTCACAATCACAGCACTTCTCACAGCAAGTGAGGGATAAAGAAATAAGGCATGCTATATGTGAAGCATTAAAAGCTGTTTCTTTTTTTTTTTTTAGTTTCCTTTCTACTTATTTTTTAAATTTTTTTTAATGTATGTCTAAATGTGTGATGCAACAGGCATAAATAATTCAAATAAAACAGTTTGAAATTTGGTGTTATTTAAAACAATAAGTTTGCTTTGCCTTTCCGCATCTATGGAATAAGATGGGGTGGTTTTGTTAGGGGATTTTGTTGAGCAAAAAGATCTCTGTATATAACCTGTACATAACATTTTTCAAGTGCAAATCATGAAGGTCTATGTGTGAATGCTGTGCATATCATCATGTTATAATGGGGAAAATCAGACCTTGTGTTTGAAAACAGGTACACTATGGGAAAAGTTTGGAGGCAGATATGTTCAAAGGACTCCAGATGGCTCCAGACACCCAAATAACACTCAGATCGGGTCTGGAGTGTTGGGAGTCTCACGGAAATACTCTCACTGGGGAGCTGATTAATCTCTTGCAAGTCATACAACAGGGTAGAGCCCAGAGCGCTAAACCAAACTGTGTATCTGACCCCTGCATGGTGTGTTTGCAAGGATGGAAGATGTGCACCGTGGAAAAGAGAAATAATTGAATTTCACTGAGATTTTAGAAAGACACTGTAAATGGATGCCATTGCCCAAGATTATGTTCAGTTATTCTTCCATCTTGCAGTCTTTCAAATAATTTAAAGGCACCTCCATGGTGGTTGCAGTTTTTATCAATCTCACCAGCCATACAAGAAAAAGTTTATTAAAAGATGCTGATGGATGAAGGAGATTGTGATTGCAAGACTATAGTTTAGACAAATATGCTGTAAAAACTTTCCTTGGACTCTGTTTTGAAGAGGTATTTCCATTGCATTTGTGAGACGTACTGTATTCTTACTGGGGACTGCACACTTTTTTGGACCTCACTTTTAGGCCTTCCAAAATCCATCTAGAAAAACATTCTGTGTACTTTTCCCTCCTCACTTACTTTTAAAAAATACCACTTTATCTTAGTTAATTATTCATTTCTTTTTGTGGGCTGCAGTAGCTACAGCCAAAGTGCAATTGCTCTCCCAACTTATTCATACACTTTTTATAGCTTGCAAAATGGATCAATAGAAACTGAGGCAGGTGGTCCCAGTCGACTTTTGGAGCTAAGGAGCCACATAGGTTGTTGATTCCACTAGTTGGGCATTTTAGTGAATTCAGGGCATCCTGAAGGTACCTCCAGGTGTCTTCATCAAATGTATTAAGAGAAACAGTGAACTATTGAGGTGATTTTGATTACATGGAATAAGCACTTTTTATGAGACATTTTGAGGCTAACCCTGTGTTCGTATTTTTTAAAGCTGCTACTACCTTAGTTTACAACATTTATATTGCTGAATATTTCATTTTCTACGTTTCTGTTAATATATCTTGTCCTATTTGTGTTTCAATGCTTATAAATCTGTGATGAGCATTGTTTTGAACTTCCTAGGATCTCAGCTGTGTGTATCTATATTGCTATAAAGCAGTGATAGATCCATGACCATAGGGAGAGAACATTTACTTTCTATAATTCCCTACATCCATTCATGCACGTGTGTGGATTTGGAGTACCCAGCATGCTTCTCTCTGTCTCTTTCTCTCTTCCTGTCTCTCCACAATATAGATTCTTCTTTTGTCACATTTGTGCTCTTGCAAGATGAACAAATTTTTTTCAGTAAAGTAAATGTCAGTGAAAGGGCAGCACAGTTTTTTTAACAACTCGGCCATATATAAATACAGGCTGCAAGTATTACTGCCTTTGAATTTCTGTCTCCTCAGTAGCACCTTATTGTACTCAATATAAAATTTTTGTTGCCTTAGTGTGTTGCATTAGACCAACTAAGGCAATATAATTTTGTATTGAGTAAAATAAAGTACAGAAAAATATTATGTCAGAGCATCAAATTTATTTTTAACTGTACCAAGTCAATAAATACCTGTGTGAGTCGACACAGGCAGGCAGAACAAAACCATGGCTGAAATGCAGAGTAAATTTATTTCACTGTCTCGCTAGTGGGAGGGTCCTGGAGCAACACCCAGAGGTGTTGAGAGACACTCAAGCAGGAACAGAGGCATCATCAGGCTCAGCCCACACTAATGGCTGGTGGGACTCTTGTTTGTGCCCATTTATGAAGGATTCATGCACCTCTAGTTTGCCCCTGTGCTGTGACCTCCCTTGTAAGTTTTTTTTACCTCTGAGCCTTGGTCTTCTCTTGCCTTCTCTTTTCCCAAGACAGGCAGCTCAAGCATGTTGATGAGGGTGCCTCCAAATCTCTCCAAACACCAGTGTTATCTCTACACAGAAATTCTACTTCTCAAAATAAAGTACAAACAGTAGTAGGCATAAAGCATAGCATTTCCCACACTTATTTTCCAGGCTTTGGCATTCCCAGCTGCAAGGTTACTTGAGATAATTTACCATCCTCCTCACCATTCTTCTGCTTTCAACCCCTTCTTCCCAACAACATCTAATTCAGAAGTTCAGGAATACTTCATAGTGGGACTCCACAAGGTTAGTTTCTGATTTCTTTTTTCCATTTATTATTATTTATACAACATCAAGGAGGTGCATGACAATTCAGGGATTAAAAGGCAAATACCCAGCCCTGTGGATGTGAAAACAAACATGCCAAATAATAATGTTCATGTGTGTAGATAGGAACAATATGAAAATAAAAAAGGAAAAGAAAAAAGGCAAGATACTTTGCCTAAGGAACAGTATGCATTGATATGCATATAGAAAAAATATAATAAAAGACCGTTGAGATCACAAAATTAAATATTTGAAGGTAGGAAATCCTAGAATTGAAGATCCCATGCAGTGTTTTAAGTCATCCTGCTTGATTGCGTCTGTCTTCTGAAACTGCATGGCCTGCAAACTGTCTTTTCCAGAAACCCTGACTCACAGCACAGAAAGGGTAGACTTGGTCTGGTGGTGAATCAGGTTGGATGGACATGAATTCTTCTGATGAAATCCACTGGGTTTTTTAGATGGACTGGACATTATTTGATGAATGAGGATTTTGCCTAAGAAGGAAGTGCTAAACTTTATATACACATAGAGTTTTGAAGGACGGTAATTTTGAACTGATCATTCTCTATGGTTACTCATCACTACAACTGAGAGAATCTTTCTGTGTGATAGTTTACTGCTCTTTCAGTAAACTATCACACAGAAAAAGGAAGGCCATTCCTCCCATCCAGCTCTCCTCCTCCCTCCCTGTACTGGGGAGGCAGTGTCTGCCTGAACAAGGGGGTTAGGAGGACAGCTGATGTCCTGTCAGCCTGGATTACAGCCTACTGCACTGCACATTTTGATCATAGATGAGCATTAATAAAAAAGAAATGTTGGCTTACAGAATAACTGCCTGCGCCCTCATGAAGTGAATGAAGAAGTGGTCTTGCAAAAAAATTGTGTCTACACAATTTGGCATTGTGTATCATACAGCATGCACATAATGGGTTTTTAGTGGGTTACATATGACTTTAATCTTATATTTTGGGATCCTAGCTTTGTTACTGTAACGGATAACTTAACCGGACTAATATGAGAAAACCATTAAATTTCGCACAAAATATCCCATAACATTTACTTGATCTTTATTTCACTGTACAAAATACTACAATTCATCACTGAATAGCTGAATAGCAAAAAAACCCATTTATTCTAGCATTCTGAGGGGAAAACAAGCTGCTTCTGATAAAGTTTAAATTAAGCTATGAAAGATCCAATTTTATGCAGACAATGAAGCATGCAAAAAATCATTGTTAAAGGTCATGGTCTGATGAAGTTATTAACAACTGACATCAAGGCTTTCTGGAAAGGTCATGAACCTCAGTGCTAAATAGTACTACAACTCCATCTACAGCATTTGCCTTTTTATATTTGTGGTTTATATTCATTTTTCCCAATGGGTAAAATTATTCAGAGATTATTTCAGGACTTGAATGTGAGAAGGAGGAAAAACTAAGTCTTTAATATGACTATTTTTTTCAAATGTTCTTTTATGTTTCACAAATGTTCTTGAAAGCTGTCCTTGTAAATTTAAGGGCCTACAAGAACATTTGTGAACTGTGTGATCAGCTGAACTGTGTCTTTCCAGGAGTTCAAACTAAAGAGAGGCAATATATGCATCAGGTAAATATGAGTAACAGGAAATGGATGGCTGACGACTGGTGGTTTATATAGAAGTCTTTGTCTACTTGAGAAAAATACAGACTATTTTTATCTGCAGAATGAATATCATTACCTTCTCAAAAGGTATTTAACTGATACCCCATTTGTTAGTTTTGTAGAAAATAGGAATGATGGATAGAGGGATCTGCGTATACTGGACACTAACAGCAATTGAGCTGAGTTTTACCTGAGGCATGTTTTTTTGAATAGTGTCACCAAGTTGAAATGATACCTGTTCTGTGAATCAGTTAAGCATCTTTATCCCATACTGTCAGTCTAGTACTGGTAGTTACTGCTATGTCCATCCACAGTTTCTCTCCTTTTGATTTGCTTTCTTAATGGATGGCAGTGCTTGATCACCTAATAGGTACTCATTGATGCATGCTAAAGGAGTGGATGAAATAGACCTTGGGGTCTAAAACTACTTTTAGAATACACACTTCTGTCAATATGAGATGGCTGTATATAATATTAGTTATGCAAATATTTTTTAATTTAGAAAAAGCAAATAGCAATGATGAAAAGTCAGCTGGTGTGGTGAGGAAGACTCCGCTAATGTCATTTTGACCTCATCATAAGCGTTACTCATTCACAGAAAGAGACAATAACAACAATCTGCCTTCTCACATGTGCATTCCTTAATGCACATGTGAGAAGGCAGATGTGAAACTGTGGTGTGACAAAAGGATCACCTTGAAAATGCGAGTGAGGCAGAGAGCTGTATGACACAACAGTGCACTTCATCACAATAAATCTCTGTCTGCTGCTGTTTTATATTTAAAATGTGGCAGCTTAGACAAAGTAGTTTGAAAAGAACACAAAAAAGAATACAAAAAGCTATAAGGTGGTTCGAGCTTCCCCAGCAGCAGTGACAACTTCTACAGTCCTTGTCTCATATACTTAGAGGTGTGGTTGAGTACACAGTTACACAGAGCTTCAGGCTTTTGCTCACAATGGAACTCTTGGCACTGTAATCTTTCTGCACAGAGTATTTATCCAGTTATGCCTGAATATGAAGTGTGTTTAATAAAAAATATAGCTGAAGGGAAACTGGAAAGCTGGAAAGGTTGAAAAAGAGCATTAGATTTCAAAACAGACAGCAGATTGGAGGAATGTTTAGGAAAACTTATTCAATTTTTGACATAAAGCAATACCAGAAACTACATGAGTATCAATGACACAAGTGAGGAAGAGTCAGCTAAAGATAAGTGTTGCTTTGAAAGTGATCAAGATGTTATATTTTATAACAGCCTCAGCGTAAATTAAAAATATCATGATATAACTAAACACATTGTACTGGAATTTAAGAGAAGAAGAACAATCATCAAGGCATCTGGAATACTTCTACTCTAAACAGCATTACTACAACTGTGGCTGGAGTGCAATTTTCAGTTGTCAGCACATGTATTTCCAGAAATATGTAAAGACACTGTCTAGAGCACGGTGATTTAGAGGTAGTCCAGTCCAGTCCACAAAACTGGTGAGAGATCCAGGAGCCATGACCTGTGGGGCTATTAGCATGAACAAAAGACTTAACTAAGGACAATGACCTTTATGTAACAGAGGGAGTATGGAAAAGGAAAAGAAACAATCTATCTGTCCGAAAAATAGCTAGGATGGGAAATAATATGTCTAAGCTATAGCCAAAAATGTCCAGGATAGAAATAAGAAAAAACATTCTAACAAGGAGGGCAGTGAGTAACTGTGATGAATAATTTGGAGAGGTTGTGGAATCACTGTCTCTTAAAGCCTACAGAACTATTCTCTGGCATATACCTCATCCAGTCCTCTTCTGGTACAGAAGCCTGACATGGAAGACCTCTTGCTCTTCCTTCCAGGCTTAGTGTTAAGTTTTAGTATTAAGTTTTACTTCTACAGTGAATTTGAGGTTAATAGAGATCCATAATAGATTTATTTTTGTTCCCAGCAGGCAGCTTATAGCACTCCTAGCCCCAGCCACAGGCAAATGTTCACAATCCTTAGTTGTTTCCTGATTGCGCATGGAGTAAGTTTATTGCCTTATTTTGTTAAAGAGATATAACCTAAAAAATACTCTCAAGGTGATACTTGGGTATCTGGAAGTTACAAATTGCATAAAATAAAGTGTTCCAGCAAGCTCTATACATGTACACTGGTAACATCACTTTTTGCAGATTTCTTCTATTAGCATCATATCTTCCAGCAACAGTACTGGAATAACGCTTTGCTCCATCTTTTGGAATCTCATGACTGGGTGAAAATATGAATCTGTTGGGACAAAATTCTGAGAGATAAAATGAGTGTGTCATGCTTGGAGGTAGACTGCTTGAGCAGAATAATTTGTGACGTGTTGTGATGCAAGTTTATATAGTTTATATTCTGCATGAAACTCAGTGTTAATCCACAGTACACAGAAAGGGTGAGAGTCATGCCATCTAATTCCAGACATCTTTCATTATCTAAATGGTATGTATACCTAGGAAAGACAAGTCAGCCAGAATCCAACAAAGAAGGAATGCTGTGCTGAAAGATGACCAATTACTTAACTGGAAAAAACTCATCTTCTATGTACTTTATTCTTTTTCTTTTTGAAAACTGGAAACAGTTTAGGCTAAATGTCTAAATTCTAAAAGGCTGAAATCATGTGAGCAGTGATTTCTTCTTCATTGCAGCTGGCTGAATGAGAGTCTAACTATAGGTTTACCTGTGGAGCCATCTCAGTTACAGTGTTTAAGAAGGCAGATCACACTGTTGGAAGAATACCCGACTAAAGGTATTGGACATACATTTTCACACATGGGTTTCTTTTATTCATAGGCTTCTAAAATCATGTCCTAACTTGCATTTTTTTATATAAACTGTTGAGGAGAGAGACCAAAATAGAGGAATAAATTAATTGTATTTAGATAGGGACTTGATTAAGATGAGAAAACTGTAGCTTGCTTGAGTTACTGAGGTAATCTCTTTCAGTGAAGTGGGGAACCATTCCCCCATTAATTAAATAAATTTGCATGTTCTGTCATCTATGTACATTCCTGTAAGTGACTACAAACATTAAAATATTTGTAGTCACTTACAATAACTTTAAATAACTTATTTAAAGTTAAGGCATCAATTTATCTATAAAGTAGGTATCAATATTAAATATTGTATCATAAATTTTTTTTAGTATTGGCAGTTGTGAAGACAAGAGTGCAACTACTGCTTTAAACAAAAGAACATATTAATTTCTTCAATACCTGAGCTAATTTGTATTGTCTAGAAAGAAAATACTAGCCTCTGCTTTGGGCTACAATTTTCACAATCTGAAAGAAGGTCAGCGTACTTATATGAAAAGTCAGACAGGTTTACTGAGTTTATTTTGACACTGCATCTGCTTTCTTGGATGTCTTAGCGAGGAGGTGTGTCAACAACAGAGATTCAGAAGTCTCTGCAAGATTTAACTTGACAAGCTCTTATTCTCTCTCTACATTTTTGTTTTCTTAATGTTTATTTTTTAACATGAATAGGGATCACTCAGCCAGGAGAGCTGGCATTGATTGAACAAATGGATATCCCACACCACGTATTGCCATGCTCAGCAGACTAGGGAGGAGATTGCCATGAGGGCTGCTGCCAGGGGTTGGCCAACTTTTGGTTGTTTGGCACTCAATAATTGTTTTCATTTGTATCACTTGTCTTGTTTGGGTTTTATCACTCGTTCTTTGTTATTTCCCTTTAGACTAGAATACTATGAGTATTAGCATTAGTATTTGTATTATTTGTATTATTATTTTATGTTCACTATTAAACTGTTTTATCATAACTCACTGGTTTTCTCTCTTTTACACTTTTGATTCTCTTCCCTCATGCCTTTTGGGGGGAGTGACAGAGCAGATGAGCACAGGCTTAGTTGCGAGGTGAGGTTAAACTACCACGCTGAGTATTGCTGTTTCTGGTTTACAGGAAAAGATTCTTATTCAGAATATTGTCATATACAGCATGATAGCCAAAGTAATTTGAAATAATCAGCAAAGCACCAGGCAAAGGGTAAGTTCTAAAGCAGTATTTTGGAGAGGTCCTGTGATTCACTAATATCTTAGTGAATTAATAAGAAATACTTGCATGTATTATCCATAGAATAGAATAGGGTAAAGAATCAAAATATCCTCAATTCTCATTTCCCAAATGTAACCTCAGTTGCAGTTTCACCTCCTGGTTTACAGTTCCTTTTGTAATACTCACTTCTGCAAGTTTATTTTTGTTCTGTTCGTCCCTCTATTGTTACATGCCACAGCACCTACCAAGATCATTACCTTTATCTTGGGAACTACTGCTTTTGATGCAGTATCTTAAGTAGCATTTCAGATTCTGTAGAAATTAATACAATATCCAACTGACACCAGAAGGCAGCTTTTACAGACATAAAATTGTTGCTATTTAACACTTGTATTAGTCCACTGCTTCATATTATACTCCATAAATTGTTTATCTCCTCTGTGAGCATAAAGAGTATTCTGCTGTGTCCATTAGCCTTTTATCAACATTCCTTCAGGCAGATATGTTGATGGCTGATATTCAGAAAATGCTTGAAATGAGGACTAAAAATTCTCAATTCTAAGGGTTATTTCTTTTTTCATCTGGGTTAAAAATTACTTCTACTGTCAGATGTCTGTAATTGTTGCATGGAGACACACATTTTATAATACTGTCATCAATGAAGTACCACTTAATAGGCATCATGGAGTATTCATCTTTCCTCACTCTCAGTGGGGAAGCATTTATCTGGAATAATTTATTTGGTCCCTTTGTATTTTCCCTTTTGGGGAGTGAGCATAAGCTACTATTCAAGCAGAGGACATCATATTGAGATTTCTGTGGAAAAACTTCAATGTATTACTTGCAGCATTTTTATCCAGTTAAAGCATTTGGTAGTGGCTGTCTTTAGCCAGAATGTATCAATATTGCTATAAAGCATGACCACTGAAAATGCAGTCCATTTACTTAATCCTTGCCTTATCATTGTGGACTGGTCAAAAGGTAAATTAATTTTCTAAATAAAGCTCTATTCAGGGCATGATAATATAGGTTTTAATGTCCAGAGAAGCAGAAGTAATCCTTTTAAATAAAATTAAAAATTCTTCCTAGCAAATTATATTTCAATGCTGAGCAAAACTCATCATGATGAGCCCTAAGTAAGCTTTAGCAGTAGTAGGATATCAGACTGGATATCAATAAGGAACTTCCCATTCACCTTAAAAGGCACAGGAGTCCATTGCAAGACCTCCTGTCCTTTTCCTTCCCCATGCGTCTGCACTTTTCTTAGCAGCATCACAGAGAAAGATTTTTTTGCACTGTGTTTCCAATTTGATATCATTTAAGTCATGTGAAATCCTTTGATTGTTAGAGTGGCTACAGAATCTGTTACTGCATTTGATGTCTTGCAGGAACAGCAAGACATTTTCCTCTGGGGCTTCAGGGGGATTGTTGGAGATCTCAGCAATATGCTGTTTGAATACATTGTTGTGGCACGAGTATTAGGTAGCAGATTTTATGGTCCCTTACCTCCATTCTGCCATGCCAGGTGTGTGCACTGGGAGACAGCTCACAGGGTAGGCTCACAGGACTATTGCAACATGTTCTGTTTAATGAACAGAATGTTCATTAATGTTGGAGCTTAGTTCCTCAGAGTTAGAGAAATACAATCCTAAATGAGACACAAGTAGTTTGTGATCTCAGTGTAAGCAAGCCTCAACAGAGGAAACTTCAGGTGCTCCAGGCCTCACTGCCTCCAAATTGTTCCTGGTGCTCTAGGATTCAATAGCATTTTTGAAAGTTCGTATTTCTTCATTTTTTCTCAGTTACAAGACTTCTGACACACTCTTCTCACACGTCTTGATTTCACCTCCAGTGCTGATGACGTGCCTGAAAAACTCAGCTTGACCTGGTTAGGGCAAGTGTGCCCAGAGATTCCTTGATGATCATCTTGTACGCTCCTGAAGTCCTGCTTCCTGGGGCACTGTTGTCATGTTCCACTGTGGGGAACTGTGAGTTCTTATAAAAAGAGATGGTCTAGAAGGAAATTAAGTCAAGTGAGGCAAACATTGTATCTGAGAACTGTTAATTGGTAATGAGAAAAAAAAAGGAGCTGCCAAAACCAAAGATGGCTAAAAAAAAAAGACAGAAAAGAAGGAAGGAAATGGAAAAGGAATGGAGGGGAAGACAAGAGCCAGCAAGCACAGGAGAGCCAAAAGCCAGGCTGGGGCCAAGACAAAAAGTACAACACCCAAAAAACCACACGCTAAAATGCAAGTCTCCAAAAGTCCCAAAAGACAACTCTCAAAATGCCTCAATCACCAAGCCCCAAAACCAAAAAGCACAAAGCCGAAAAGCAAGTCTCCAAAGCCCCCAGAGCTTGTGACACAGTTCCTTTTATACCCCTCGCCCCTCCCAGAGTCTGCCTGCTGGCAGGAGACATTGGTCCAGTCCAATGTCCCACTGCAGTCCATCGGTGGAGACCTTTTGCCATGGCACTGGAGAGCCTTTCCGGAGGGCACAGGGCTCTTGGTGTTCCCCTGCTGACTGCCTGTGCCCTGTGAGACATGAACTGCCTGCCAGGCAAAGCCTCCCAGGGGCCAGGCTTTCTGCCATCTTCTCCCAGCTGCCTCCTGCACCTGGCACATGGGCAACCCCTCCGCCACACGCCTCTGACAACCTGTGTTGAGACAAATCAAAATTAAATTGGCTCCTCACAATGGTGCAGTGAGATTATCTTGGGCTCTATGAATTGTCCCAGAGCATCACTATTCTGCTAACAAACCTAGCAGACTTTTTGTGTACACGGCACCAAAAACCATGTTTGGTAAACCAGGCTGATAAACAATCTATAAAAATTTAATCATGCACATTAGCCTGCAGTTCATGTGTCAGCACAGTCCTTTAGAATTCTGTTCCTGCTTGTTTTTTTGGCTTCTCTTCTTCAGCTACACATCTATCAATGCAAGTCTCTCTCAACCATTATTTAGACAGATGATATCTGATCTGAATGTTAACATGGAGGAGAAAATGAGGGTTTCCAAAAGTCTGGATGATAGTCCCTGTAAACAGTACATCACAGTGGATAACTACAATTTCATACTGAATATTGATATATACACTGAATATTCAAAGTAAATATTAAGTGGAATAGTTTTTGTTTCAATTTTACAAACTGACACACTTTTTTTCTTTCAAAAAGAAAAGAAGGCTTTTCTCCACTATTACACACCCATTCTAGAATAAAACTTTTATTTCATGCTCTCTGTATATGATCCTATGAAATTTATGTTCCATGTCTGATCTATAATATAATTTTGAAATTTTTTAGAGGAAGCTGTGACTTATATTTTTCTTTTGGATTAACTCTCATTTTTACTTTGCTTTTCTGTAAAATTATTAGACTCTTGGCTTTGCATATGATTGTATCATCAAAATTATGTAAGGTAAATTTACACATAGATTACATCATTTACACACAGATTAAATCATAGATAGATTTTTATGTATGATCTTCTTTTAAATTGCAGTTCCAGATTTTCATTTGCAAGATGAAACATGTTTTTGAAATCTTGGTTAGTTCTTACCAGAAAGGAAATTCATGTACATCAAGAGGGGCTTTTTTTGAGAAATTGGTTTACCAACCAGAGACTCAGTAACAAAAAAAAAAAATATTTGTGTAAATAGTCTAAAATAACTATGCACTTCCGCAGTGCATGCATGTGCGTTTGTGTGAGTGTGATTACATCCTAAATGAGCTGCCAATGTGTGATGGAATCATGCAAAAATTAGAAGAAAATCCCTGTTTGTTATATTCCACAGCAGGAGTTCAGGTGGCTCTCTGGCTAGAAAATCAGAAGATAAAGCAGAGAGAAACATGAAAAGTAAATTCTGAAGCAAATTTATTGTGACATTTTCTCTCTCATGGTTAGGTAGGTCAGGTAGACAGGCAAGCACAGACCTCATGATTTCGTTTATGTATTTCTGTATCATTTAATCATTTGGCTAATAGTCTCGTTTTATATGGTTGTAGAAAAACCTTCTATATTGCCACTTAACTGTTTTATGTTGGGTCCTTACTTTTCCATTGAATTTGTACTTTAAATGCAGCTGTTTATGCAATGAGAGCTACTACAGTGAGGGCTTCTATCTTGAAAGCAGTAATTAAGATAAAGAGTAAATCACTAAGCCTCTTCAACCAAGCAAACAGTCAGACAGGAAAGATTTCATGGATATCTATAAAAGATCGAGTTGCATAGACTGAGTAAGGGCATCAGTTGAAGTTGAGAGGACATGCTCAAAATAAAGGCATTGTTCTTCACAAAGTGTCGAACTTTGGAGCTGCAGGAGGCCCTGGTACATATTGCTGTAGACTTCAAAAAGTAGGTGCTAGATTAAGAGGAAAATGGGCATGCTTACAAAAGAGAATTCTCTGAAGTGTTTTCAAACAAAAATCTTTCTATTTGAAGATACCATGTCTGAATGAGGACATCCCTCAGACTCAAATAGTTGACAGTCAAGAAACTTTCATCAGGTGTGCCCTTTTCTTTCTTTGCCATTTGTGTTAGACATTGTTGTAATCAAGATTTTGAACTAAGGTTTTGTGGTCTTGTATATTCTTATTTTTATAAAATAAAAACTGCCATCTAAATTTTTTTTAATAACAGAAGGAAACCTGATAGTCTCTGAATCATTTTCTTGTAGGAGCAGAACTTGTGAATGAATAAGAGAGCTTGTAAGTGAAGATATGCAGCCTGAGAATCTTGGAAAATAGAACATAAATATAGCTTTTACATACAAACCAGAGCGGGGTGCAGGGTTCCAGCTGGGGTCTCACCAGAGCAGAGCAGAGGGGCAGAATCCCCTCCCTCCCCTGCTGCCCACGCTGCTTTGGATGCAGCCCAGGACACGTTTGGCTTTCTGGGCTGGGAGTGCCCATGGCTGGGTCGTGTCCAGCTCTCACCCACCAGCACCCCCAAGTCCTTCTCCCTGGGCTGCTCTCCATCTGTTCATCCCCCAAACTCTGTTGGTACTGGGGTTTGCCCCAACTCAGGTTCAGCACCTTGCACTTGGTCTTGTTAAATCTCTTCAGGTTCCCGTGGCCTCATGAGCTTACCCAGGTCCCTCTGGATGGCACCCAGACCTTCAGGTGTGTCAACTGCACCACTCAGCTTGGTGTCATCCAAAAGTTTTCTGAGGGTGTTCTTTATCCCTTTGTCTATGTACTTGATGAATTTATTGAATAACACTGGTCCAAATGAATTCCCGAGAAACATCACTTGTCACTGATGCCCACTGGGACTCTGAGCCGTTGACCACCACCCTCTGGATGCCAGCTCCAATCATTTTCTAATTCATCTAACAGTCCATTCATCAAATCCATCTGCCTCCAATTTCAAGATAGAGATGTTATGGAGAACTGTGTCAAAGTCTTTACAGAAGCCTGGGTAGATGGCATCTGTAGCATTTCCCTCGACCAATGCTGTAGTCACTCCATCATTCAAGGCTACTGGGTTGGTCAGGCAGGACTTGCCCTTGGTGAAGCTGTGCTGTCTGTCCTGAATCACCTCCCTGTCCCCCATGTGCCTTGATACAGCTTCTAGAAGGATCTATCCATGGCATTCCCAGGCATTGAGGGGAGGCTAATGCTTTGGTAGTGCCCAAGGTTCTCCTTTCTACCCTTTTAAAAGATATGTTTTCCCTTTTCAAGTTACCTGGAACTTTCCCTGACTGCCAAGACTTTTCAAATACCATGGAGAGTGTCTTGGCAATTACATCAGGTAATTTTCTCAGAACTCTGGGATGTGATTTCATTTGGTCCCATAGTCTCATGCACATTCATATTCCAGATCTTTACTTAGAGTGGAAGGGACTTTGCTCCATTGTTCCCCATCCTGTTTCCCATCCTGCTGTCCATCCCCTTGAGAGGTGTGGGTGGAGAGGCTGCCATTGAAGACTGAGTCAAAAAAGTTTTTGAATACCTCAACCTACTCGTTATCCCTGGTTACCACTTTTCTGACTCTGTTTATCAGACAGATTCACCTTTGACCTTCCTTTTCTGGTTAGCCTGCCTGTAGAAGCTACAGGTTGTTTGTGTCACTTGCTGGGCTCAGTCCCAGCTTCACCTTGATCTTCCTTACCCTAGCCCTACACAGCTGAACTTCATCTCTATGCTCTTCACAGGTCCTACCTTCAACTATTTCTGCATTTGATTCATTCCCTTTCGTTTGACCAGTTTAGTTTGGCCAGCAGTTCCCTACTCAGACATGCTGGTCTCTTGTCTTCCTTGCCCAATTTCTTGTTCCTGGGGATTGCCAGCTCTTCTTCTCTATGGAAAATTTCCTCAGAGATCTGCCAGCTCAGTTCCACTGCCTTGTTCCTCTGGGCAGTCTCCCAGGAGAGCCCACTGACCATCTCTCTGAAGAGCTGGAGGTCTGCTTTCCTAAAGTTCAGGAGCCTAAGTCTGCTATCTACCTGACCCATATCCCTCAGGACTGCAAACTCCAGCAGTGCATGGTCACTGCAGCCCAGGCTGCCTCCAGTCTTGGTGTCCCTGGGTCACTCCCTTACCTTGGTGACCATCAGCTCCAGTATACATCCCCTCTGCTAGGGCTATTATCTGGCTCAGGAAGTTTTCCTCCATGTATTCATACCAGGAGTCTCCTGGATTACCTACAGCTTGCTGTGCCGCTTTCCCAGTGGATGTCAGGGTGGCTGAAGTGTCTTAGCAGGACAAGAACCAGCAAGTGTATTGCCTCCTGTAGCCTGAGCAAGAAGATTTCTTTATTAGGCTCCCCTTGATCAGAGACATGAATTTTCCCCTGCAATATCTTGCACACAGGCTGTCATGGAATGGTAATGATAACAGGAAAAGCTGTACTTTATTTTAAGGCTTTTTCATTCACTGTAATTTCATCGTGGAACCTCTGTATCATATTAACTATGCATACGTAGGGGACAACATAGGAGCAGGAGGAAAATTTGCAAAGAAAGTACATCAGCCAAGAGTAAGACTCAAGCAAGACTCTGTGGGTTCTTTTCTGCTTTTTTTTTTCAATGAACAGCTTCTTTTCAGGGGAACCTATGCCAGATAAAATAATAATAAGGAGAGAAAGAAACACATTATGTAAGGTTTTGAAACGGATGCTTTTGATGTGTTGAAAAGGGGTTTGAAAACCTAGTGATGGAAAGATTTTATGTGATAGAGTATCCCAAACACACTGTGAAAAATCAAGTTCCTAATTCTTCAAATTTCATAAATTAAAAGTTACCTGCTCGTTTCTTCCTAGAATTTTTTTGTCTTAGTTTTGGCTTTTGATTTTGTTTTGGGTTTTTTTGTCAATTTTTCTCCTCTAAAATATGCCATGATGGATTTTTAGCACAGAAATTTCTAATTCTGAATAGAGGAGGGGTTATGTGTTGCTTTAAGTAGTTGTTGGAGTTGGTAGGTGCTTTTAGTTCGTCACTTCACAGTCTGCGGCTGAAAACAATATTTTTAGTATCTCATTTTCTTGATCTCCAAAGTCTTATTTAATACCTAGCAGACAAAACAAAGAAGAAAATGTTTGTCTGAGTTATAATACTGAAAGAAAATATGAAATATAGAAGTTTTAAAGCAAGAAAGTCTATCCATAAATTTTATTATTGCTTTACCATTTGGACAGGGGCCAAATGGGACTTTTTCCCCTGCTAGCATTCTGGAGAAACTCTGGTTTCTCACTGCTTTTATTGGCTTTTTCATCCACTGTAATTTGATTGGCGAGCCTCTATATCATATCATCTCTTGACACTCATATAGTTTTTTGGAGTCTCTGTGTTATGAAACAAAGAATTATTTCTTTTCCCCCCCAATAATTCCAGTTTTAAATCGCTATTTTCTCCTCTTATATTGTACCTGAAGTGTTCAATTGTGTTCACAGACTACTTTCAGTCTGTGAGGCTGTTGGAAGTAGTCTTCAGACTAGAATGTTCTAATGTAGTCTCAGTTCTAGACTAGATTAATCTACAAAAGCAGTTTTTTATGACAGGGTGGGTTGGCTACACAGATTCAGCATCAGATGTGCAGCATCACATACTTAGAAATCATAGCACATAAAGTCATGTAAATAACGTATTATAAAGAAGTGAAAGGATCCTTACCCACACTGTGCTGATGTTTTAATCTTCTTTCTTCTTTTTTTTTTTCTCTACACCTAGCTTCAAATGCTTTTGTCTGTCCTGCTGTGCTATTTGCCACCATAAAGGTGATTTTTAATTTATTTGACACCAGTGTCAAATTGTTACCTCTCAAATAAGCCAGAAGAATTACTTTCAAGCTGTGGAGGAAACGACTCATCATAGCTTTGGTTATTTGATAAAAAACATGAATGTGAAAGAACTCAATATTGTTCAAGATGAATGACTGAAGGATTCCTCTCATACTTCTACATTATAAAATTATACACAAATCATTAGTATTCATCATTGATAACAATTTAGAGATATTTTCAAAGCATCAACCTGATACGATCACTGCATACAAATCTTCTCTTGTCCATGCCCATCTGAATAGACATGTCAAAAGCCTGTGGCTTGCCCACTGGCCTCTCAGGCTCTCAGCTGATCCTGATTTCCATCACTAGCCTTGCCCTGCGCTCCCACTGGCCAGGGAGGCCACTGTCTGTCCTGATCTCCTTCCCCCATCTGTGCAGCATCCCTGCCCTTTCAGAGCAGCCACTCTTTGCTTCTCCTTTGATTTTAAAGGAGAATTGCATGCACATATCGAGTACTAACTTTGTTAGAGTTCTTTGAAACATTACTCAATGCAACCATCTGTCAGCAAAGACATGCTTGTCAAAGGCCAAATCTGCTGTCAGGAGCTGCCAATAAAAATAATGTATTAAAGGAAGAAGCCAAACTCTCGGCTTCATTAATGCCAATTTTCTTGACTTCTTGAAATATTATAACAGGAACCTCTGAAAAAAATGACTGAAAGATTCCATTCCACAATACAATAACAGAATATTCCAGTGACTTTATAATTAGTTTTATACCTAGTTTTATAATCAGTATAATTATAAAGAATTTATAATTTTTACTTATCTGTAGAATTGTTCCTATTTTGTTGCGTTTTTTTCTTTCAGGTTGAAAAAGGAGAAAAAATATAAAAGTAAGAAAATTTAAAAATGGGGTGGTAGAAATTCTAGAAAGAGAGTTATCTAGTATAGAGATATTACAGAAATTTTCAAAGAGATTTGCCAATATCTGTTTCCATGTGTATTTTGATTAAGCAAAAAGGAGTTGTTGGAATCCAAATCTATAATTTTAGCATTGGTAGAAATTAGTGCAAAAAATTATTGTTCAAGGCATATCATATAAAAACTAATGCAATTTTAAAACAATGGAGATTTGTATTTTTATGCGAGCTCTTTCTCATGCTTCCTCTATCCCAAGAACTCTTCCCAGGAAAGAGTTTGTCGCAGTATGAAAACAAAAATGCTGCTGTTTTCAGTGCCCTGACACAAAAATATGTGTTTAGGTTTAGGAACAGCATTCCCACAATTTAGAGTCCCCACTGAATTGCTCCAAACCATGCACAGTTCCATCATTCCCCACTCCCTGCATGCCTCTGCAGTGGGATAGAGAGGAGAATTGGAGGCACAAAAGGTAAAGATCATGGGTTGAGATAAGTACAATTTACTGGAAACAGCAATGAAATGAGACGAAGAACAGTAACAACAACACTAATGACAGAGTGTACAAAAAAAAAGGTGAACAGTTCACATGCGGTTGCTCACTGTGGTACACCTGACAATAAAGAATTATCCAATTGCTCCCTCTGCTACACTAGAACCAGAAGGGATCTCTTCCTCTGTTCCCAAAAAGTGATGTGAGGTTGTATAGAATAATCCCTGGCCACTGCAAAAATTAACCTTGTCCTAGCTGGAACCAGGACAATGGGGGATGAGGAAAAGAGGCATAAAAATTCCTGTTTTTTGTCATCAGTGACCATGAAAATCTATCAAAGTACTTTGCAATCACCTGCACCCATGTGAAGGAAGGAAGACATCTGCTTAAGAATTAGTATCCAGGTGGCTACTCCAAGAGTTAAGGTGAAGGATGCTAGGGCCAGAAGTGGATTTAGTTCATATGTTGCCACAAGGCTGCCAATGACTAGCTTGTAGAAGGGCCACTTGCTTAAATAAATGAAAATAATAAATGAAAATAATAAATTAAAATGATAAATGAAATTAATAAATGAAAATATGGCTTGCTAAAATTCAGCAATATATAACTCAAGAACAAAGTTAGATGAGTGCTCAAAAAGGTCACCTTTGTGGTTCTGTAAGTCAAAAACAAAATCATATGTGAATGTAAATCACAGAATCATAGAATGGCCTGAGTTGCAAGGGACCTTAAAGATCATCTAGTTCCATCCCCCTGACATGGGCAGAAACACCTCTCACTAGTTCAGGTTGCTCAGAACCCTGTCCANGGGGGATGAGGAAAAGAGGCATAAAAATTCCTGTTTTTTGTCATCAGTGACCATGAAAATCTATCAAAGTACTTTGCAATCACCTGCACCCATGTGAAGGAAGGAAGACATCTGCTTAAGAATTAGTATCCAGGTGGCTACTCCAAGAGTTAAGGTGAAGGATGCTAGGGCCAGAAGTGGATTTAGTTCATATGTTGCCACAAGGCTGCCAATGACTAGCTTGTAGAAGGGCCACTTGCTTAAATAAATGAAAATAATAAATGAAAATAATAAATTAAAATGATAAATGAAATTAATAAATGAAAATATGGCTTGCTAAAATTCAGCAATATATAACTCAAGAACAAAGTTAGATGAGTGCTCAAAAAGGTCACCTTTGTGGTTCTGTAAGTCAAAAACAAAATCATATGTGAATGTAAATCACAGAATCATAGAATGGCCTGAGTTGCAAGGGACCTTAAAGATCATCTAGTTCCATCCCCCTGACATGGGCAGAAACACCTCTCACTAGTTCAGGTTGCTCAGAACCCTGTCCAATCTGACTTTGAACACTTCCAGGGATGGAGCATCTGCAACTTCCCTGCGCAACCTATTCCTGTGCCTCACCATGCTCACAGTAAAGAATTTCTTCTTGACATATAATCTAAACCAACCCAGTATTAAGCTGCTCTCCCTTCACCTACCAGCATGTGCTCTTGCAAACAGCTAAATGGTCACAAGCCTCTTGTAACTATTTGCTCTCCATCCTTCCTGTAAGTTCCCCCAGGTGCTGGAAGGCTGCAAATAGTCACCCTGAAGCCTTCTCTTTTCCAGGCTCAACATCTGCAATTCTGCCAGACTTTGGTCATCTCGGTGGCTTCCTCTGGGCTCACTCCAACCAGTCCATATTCTTCCTGTGCTGGGGATCTGAGGGCTGGATGCAGTACCCCCAGTGGAACCTCTCTTGACCTGCTGGTTGTGCTGCATTTGATGCCACCTAGGATGCAGCTGGCTTTCTCTTTATCTGTCCTGGTTTCATGCCACTTAAGCTCTCTTGGACAGAATGTCCCTAACCTCTGCCAGGGCCTGTCACAAATTTGTGGATCAACAGTAGACCAAAGTAACCTGTGACTAGTTCCATGTCTTTCATCTAATGCATTTTAATATTTATGGAAGGAATGCCAATAAATTCTGTGAAATTCCTAGATGTCAGAGAAGAGATCTTCAGAAAAGATACCTTTGATCTTACAAAAATATTGAGTGGGTGACAAAAGTAAAGAGTAAATCCAAATTATTTTATGCACATACACAAAAGCAAAGACATATAAGCATTCATCAGTATTTAACTAGAGAGTGGGGAATACAGACGATGAAAAGATATACCACAGACTTGCTCAAGTGTTTTGCTGAAAGCAAGAGATTATTTATTAGTATCTCTCCTCTGCTTCCTACGTATAACGTATACTGGGAAGAAATGTTGGGACCTGCAATTATTATTGCAGCTGTGGTCAGCAAAAGAGTCCCACCAATATTTCCAGGATGTCAGTGGAGAGACACTGTTTGCTATGCCCAAGTAAGGATCAGGAAGATAACGGTGACTGAGGGCTCTTTGTCTTAATAGACAATGTTTTAGCACTGAATATAGTGTCCTGCGATGTCATCATCATTAGGCAGATGGAGGAGATGGAGGAGCATTTTCACAATCTGCAATGGCACAGCCACAGCCATTGATCCAGGGTCAGAGACAGGAATATCTTTGTCAACAAGACACTTTCCCCACAAATATTTATCCAGATGAAGCAAGGGATTCAATATCAATTTCTTTCTCTTCTCATAATCAGAAGTGGAATTAAAAGTTCAGTTTTCTGTGGTAGTTGTTTCTTTTGTTTTTTGAGGGTTTTTTGAGCTTTTTAAACAGCAGAAGGAAAATGTTGAGAATCAAGAACAGGCTTTTGTGCATGGAAATGGGCAGAAATTCTCACCCCCAGGACTTAAGTCATTCACTCTTCTGCTTCCCTTCAGCGAACAGAATAAGGCCGGGATGTAACCCTAACAAAGCTATTAATTATTAACAGCAACAGCAAGCAAAGCACTCATGATATGTGGAAGTAAATAAAATTGGTTCATTTTCCTTTTTGGGTTAGTAAAATGTTACTTCACTGTGTTTCTCTTTAGTGCTGACTCAGTAACAGGTGAGCCAAGGATGGATTTGTTCCATCATATATTTATGGATCCTCTTTAATCTTTTCTTGAGAACAAATAAACTTTTTTTCTTTTACATCTTGATTTGTAGTTGACCCATTTCATAAAAACAATGAAGTTTTCCAAAATGCCAGTAATTTCTAAGTAGCACTTTGGCAACCTGATGTTCTTGCTTGAAGAGAGCTGTTTTAGAGAGAAAAAATTTCATTTTTTGGTCTGGATTTTATAATTTTTGCTTGTTTGCATGTTCTTTAGTTTCCGGAGCAAATGTCACTTCCCTTCATCCACCTGCTTACAGATCCCACCACAGGTCATTATGAACTATTATTCACTAGAAGATAATAGAACTGTTTTGAAATAGAAGGTAAATCTATCCATAAAATAATTTCCCCCTTTTACTTTGTTAGAGTTAACAATTTTGCATTTTCTGTGAACATAATCCTTTCTGGTTCTGTAGGACACCAGTAGGACTTGTATGTCCAGCTTAATTCTACTCAGCATAACAGAACTGAGCTGATGTGGGCTGAGAAATGTATCCTAACCATCATGCCACTTAAACAATTTGATCTTTATAATCAATACTTCAGAGAATTCAAAGCTTCTTTGATTCTTTTTCTAACCATTTCTAATGCTTACTCCAACTCAGACATGCAATGAGAATGGCTATAAAAAGAGAGGGGCAAAACAACTGACTCAGTCTGAAGCATGCCTTTTGCAGGTGTTTGGCTACGATTTCCCTGGTGCAGCAGCATAGGTACATTTTCTTCTGGTCACAGACTGCACCTGAAAGGGGACAGCTGCCATTAAATGCCATGTAGGAGCCTGAGAATCGTCCAGTAATTGCAGTTGTAGGTGGGTGAAGAGCAGAGTTTCTCAGAATGTTCATAATGAATTGGATGGATTGGCCTGATGCTCTTTTAGACTATGCTAACTTTCCAGCTCAGAAAGAGTATTCACCTCCAGTAACCTCAGATGAAGAGATGAAAACTGAAAAGCACAATTTGTGCTTCAGTCTCCCATCTGACTTTTCAAGACTAACTGAAGAAGAAAAAGTCTAAAGGTTTTCGGCCAAAATATGCAAGTAACACTGAAAGTCAGCATAATTTACAGATTTATTATTTTTTTATATAAATTTGGCTTAAATAGAGCGTGCAGTGTGTTAGGGAGTTCTGACACACAAGTAGAAACTGTTTTAAATGCAAATATCCCATGCAAAGCAATTAGTGGAACATTTCTTCGTCATCATCATTGTCAGAATCATCATCATCATAATTTCTGAAATCTTATTCTTCCCCTAAGGTTCCTGATGTTTCATACACATAAGTAGGCTTGGTATAAGATCATGGTAGTGGGCTTTGATACCATCCTATTCTAAAAATACTCAAATCTATTTTTTTATGTATTTTAACCATCTCCTCTGCAGGGTTGGTTTGGGGGTTGTTTCTGCTTGATTTGTTATTTATTTATATTTTAGGGTGGCTTTGCTTTGTTTTTTAGGTTTTTTATTTTGGTTGTATTTACTGGGCAAATTTTCAAACCCTCAGGAAATGTTAGTTTATATGGGTTTCAGTTCCTAAAAGTGTTCACATGTAATCAGTTTCAGAAGCACATGGTTGGCAGCAGCCCACTGGTTTCCAATTCAATTTTATTAGCCATGTTGCACTGCTTGAAGCAGAAAAAGACTTAACACTGCATTTTTTTACTTTGTGACCATCCCCTCAGATGATGAAAAGACTGCAAGATCTTTACTAATTGAATTTTCTGGACACATTTTTTAAATTGCATTAACTATCCTTTCAAAATGTGTGACTTTTGCATTGGTTGGGCTGTGGAAATTGAAAATATAAATGCACAGTATCCAATCCCTCCAATAAGTACAATCACTGTGATGTGGCCAGTAATCTGCACAGATTCAGTGATCATTGCAGCTGAGATTCTCCAAAAAATCAGGCAGTGGTATGTGCTTAATGAATGAGCAAGACACTGGGAAATTGTCCAGATCCTTTAAATTAAATGTCTCCGTTTGTCCTGAATTTTGAAATGGAGGTAGGGAACTGGCAAAGTAGCCATGAATATAAATAAGTAGGTTTTTTGGTACAGTATTTTGAGCGTAGTATGTTCTATTTACTACCTGAATATACTGTAGTAGCAGTGACACTGTGGTGTTCATTGTTAGAAATAAAGAATAATTATCTGGCTGATACATCAATTTCTGTTATATGTACTGTTATCCAAAAAATCCCAAATCTGTTTTCAAGCTTTAAATATACACCTAAAGAAAATAAATGTATTTATATGTTTACATACAGAGACATACGGAGAGATATAAATGCATAATTTTAAAATGCATTATAATTAGAACTGCAAAATTGCATAGATAAGAAAAAATTATTGCTACTGCATTTGAGATGTCTAACCATTACAATACATGAATGTGAAAAATAAGTCTGTTTCGAAAAACAATGAAATCGGTGGAACAGAGAGTACAATTCTGCTTGGTGACGTGTTATGTTCACCTAAAACTGTAATTCAGACAATTATGGAAAAATTCTAGCTACAGTAAAACAAATGCTCCCTGTTTTGGCCTGCAGATTTCACTGCAGTGTAATCAGAAAAGGCAGCTTTTATACCAGGGTATTTTCAAAATATTTCTTTATCATCTGTTAAAATTGTGGTAATCTCTGACTTAATGCACTTTTGATACATTCAGTTAGAGGCAGAATGACCTTTACCACATCATTCAAGTCACAGCTGTTATTTTAACTTTGTTCTGCACTCTTTGTCCCTCAAAGGGCGAGAGATACAGTAGTTTTCATTTCCCATTTCTATTCCATTTTCTGATTGCTCTTTACCACATGTGCTCTTGTTCAGTACATTAAGGTGGTCTTTCTGGGAGCTGGATCTGAAACTCTACCCTGTTTGAAGCAATTTAGTCTGCGCAGCAGCCCCTTTTCCTTTTCCTACTATGCAGAAAGTTGGTTGTATTTAATAGCTTCTGACTATTTCTGTTCACATACACTTAAAATCCTTACACATGTAAAGAAAGTGGATAAAAAAATGTATGTCAAAAATAATTCTTGTGACTAATACAGAAATTTTATGATTAAGCTTTATCCATCACTTGCAGTATTAGAGGTAGTGCATATTTACAGAAAACTCACTTGTGCTATTTGTCAATGAAAAGAGCTCTGATAAGATTGGTGGTTTAACTTGCTCCACTCCACATAAGTAAGGAACTTTGTTATGTGAAAAGGCAATTTAAAGATAGCTAAAATGAAAAAAGCACTCTGATAAATTACAAATATGATTAATTTTCTTGGCTTTGTTTATTCCTGGTTTGCAAGGCCAGAATTGTCACAGCAGGAAAAAAATGAAAGGATCACTGGAAGACCAAATGAGTACAGCATTAGCCTAAATTTACTATTTTTTAAATAAGGATGCAAAAGACAAGGCAGAAAAAAAACCCCAAAACAAAAACAACAAAAACCCCATAACCTAAACCAAACCTAGTGCATTAACGTAGACAACATCCCTTAAAGACAAGAAATCAGTGAGGGTGCTGACAGTCTTTCTTGTTATAAAACACGTACCCAGTTTCACAATCTGACTTTTGGGTCAAGTGTTTTGACATCACAGTAGTTGATCTTTTGAACCATTAACTTTTCTTTTCCCTCTTTCTGTTCTGCACCACCCAAGGAAATGCAGAACAGAGCACTGAATATCAGTTAATTCAGTTTAAGTTTCTAATGTTGCCTAAATTGCTGTCTTGAGCCATATGTATTGGATTTCACACAGAACTGTTGTATTTACACAGGCCATAGTTAAAAAGATCAGAAAAAACATGTGTCCTGGATAACAATATTTTAAAAATACTATTAAAAATATCACTGAAGTTCTAGAGTCATATATTTGACCTCAGTTCACATCTTGTATGACTGTGTGGTGAGAAGAGAAAGCCATAGAGTTAATCCAGTCTTTCATAGGCCTGGTGATAAAACATCCCGGTGATAGTTAATGCTGGACAGCAAAGTCACCAGTGTCCCATTTAAAGCCCAAGAGATCCAGCACAAGCACCATAAAGACCTAAAGCAGGAAAATTGGATGGGCAAATGATCGAGCCAGGCTGCTGCTTAGAAGGGTAAGTCAGAAACGAGGTGTAACACCAGCACGTGTCACCCTGGCATTGTCTATTTTGAGGTCAGGCACCAGCTAGCAGACTTTTTTTGTGAACTGAACAGCCTGCAAGGCTTCCAAATACAGTCATGGTACTCCTGTGTCCCTTGCAGAGACAGAGCCAGCTGATGCGGGAGACTCCACTTGGCACAAACCTGGCACTGACAGATGCTGTGAAATGTATTCTATTCATTTTTGAATCCCGCCTTACAAAGTGTTAGACCAAAACCAGACAGCCTTGCCCTTCCAAACACCAGGCAAGTGGGACATCATTCCCCTCCCACATTGCCTGTATACAGAATAGACCTATTATGAGATATGATATGGCTCAGTTTAATACTCAGGCTATTCATTCAAATGGAAATTTTCTGAAAACAGAGTCTGAAGAATCAGATCTTGATTTTTTGTACTGACTTGAAAGAACGTATTTGTGAAATATGGTTGGAAGGAAGTGCTACAGTGTGGAAATCTGCACCTGTATGCCAAGAAACTCTGAGCCAGAGCAGAGTGCTAGTGATTTGTTGCACATGGACTTCTGTCTTCACTTTCTTAGCTTTGTGATTCGCCATAATGTTATTACTGTAGAATGTTTCTGGCTAATTTGCACAATTATTAAAAGATGGAACAAAAACATCATTTACTGGAAAAATCTAAGCATATTAATGTTCTACAAATCTTGGTGATAGTCTGGTGTCAAAAAATACCTTCTTCTGGAAATGTGGACATTTTCAGTGATATGCCCTTAACTGTTTTCTATGTCTCATTTAATCTCCCTAGAAAATACATTTTTTAAGCATCTGTTACTTTTTAATTAGTACATTTTTATTTTACCATTTCTGCTGGCCACTCAAATTCCTTTTCTGTAATTTTCACAAATATTCACCAGCATACTGCTGTAGTACATTATTCCTATGAGTTTTCAGAATACTGGAATTTCTATGAAACTACCAGACACTTCAATGTTTTCAAGAGGCAGTGGAGAAATATTTCAGGTATAGCTGTGTAGTGACCATTATGTCATATAGCACAGTGCAAGAAGTTATCAAATTTATGTAATTTTTAGCAAAAATTGCAAAAAATTAGCAAACCACTGTGGTTTTCTGATTAAAAATATTTTTCTTCATTGTGCTCCTGGTTAATCATTCATCTCACAGATTTCTAAGATGGTGTCAGTAATTTTGTTTGTGAGTATAAAAGTGGAAATTTAAGAAAAAACCCAAACTGCAAGCTTGTCTTTTAAGCCACTAGAAATTAAATTTAGTCTTAATGATACAGAAAGTTTGATTAAAAGATAGATTCTATAAATATTAATGTTGTCTTATCAACACTAATTACTAATGGCCTTATCAATACTAAGTACACTTCTGGGTAGTGTTTTATATTTTTAAATAACTATTTGTGTAATATATACTATAGGATAAATTTAAAAAAAAATAAAATTAAAAAAAGTTCTCCCTCAGGCTTGCTCTTGTTCAGGGTGAGATATTTTCAAATGGATTTTTTTTACCACTGAAGCACCAGGGGACACACAAGGCTGTCCTTATTGGCTAGACAGGCCCTGATGAACTGCTGAAAATGGAACAGAGAGAGAAATTTGTCTCTGAACTCTAACAAGGTGTAACATAAGACATGGTATAAATTTTCCTTCACAGCTTTCTTTAGGGTTTGATAAGAGGGGAGTCAATTCTGGTGGCTGTAGCCCCTCTCAGTGTAGCTTTCTGTATTGAATTTCCGGGTAGACAGAGGAACATCAAGAGAGCACTTAAAAAAATGGTGATGGTAATCTCATTGAGAGGCTTCCTATTCCTGATTCTTGAGGTAAATACTTGGACACTATGCTTCTGGAAATTCTTTTAACAGAAAAGTTAGAGCAACTTTTGTGGAATCATGTCCAGCAAAACCTTTAAAAAAAGACTACAGTGCAAATGATAGTCTATCCATGACTATCGTGCTGAACCCAGCTCTCCAGGAAGGAACAGGACTGCACTCAGATGCTAGGGCCAGCTTTTCCCTGTTGTGAAAGAGTTATCTCGTTTTCTCATAGCATGACAAATCACATAAGGCATTCATATTTAACATTCATATCTTGAAAGAAGACCAGCAGTCTGGGAGGGAAGCTTTCAATCCGCGGATCTTACACTACTCTTGCACTGAGGGTACAGGAAGTTCAGTGTATTTGATTGTAGAAGCTGTGTTATAAATCTTTATTTTCAGCAGTTAAAGTGAGCCATGAAGAGCCCAGGCCACTTGTGGTGAAGTTTATTGCCTTTGTATCTGAGCGATAGTAAGGATTTCATCAGAACTTTAGATCATATAAAGGCTTTGCTGAAAAACTGATCGATGCAGTACTTTTGGGAAATGCACATCAGAAGCACATGACTTTTGCAGGCTTTTGAGTGTTGATGAGATCAGGGAACTGATGTGGAGCGCACAGACCTATGCAAAAGTGAGCAAAGAAGGCAAGTCTAGTGAGCACAGAATAACCGTCACTAATAATGTGAGGCCACAATATGATCACACATAATGCATAATGCCTTGGTAAAAGGTGCTGATTTGTTCAACACTCAAAGGTAGTTAGCAACACTTTTGCTTTGTTTGGTTGAGATTTTTTGGTTTTGTTTGCATTTTTTGTTTGTTTTGTTTTTGTTGTGGAGGGAGTTTTTTGACACTTTATTTAATAACAGCTTAAAGAAAGGGTCTTTGGCCCAGGCTATTTGTGCTGATGCTTTTTCTGTGTTACTGCTTCATGAGGGTGTAGTTGGAAGTGGCGTGTCTTGCTGACAAGAATTAATACTTGCTCAAACTCCTGAACTGAGGTCTAGATTTTACTGTGTGGAACAATAACAATGCCAGCACTTCCTGACTTTTGACACTATGACAGGGTCTCAAAATCTGACACTCCTGGGCTAATACTTATTTTAAAACCCAAACAAACAATTGTGTCCAGATTACTGGATTCATTTTGAAGGAGAACTGTGACAATATCCAGATAATCTTCTGTTAGTAGAAATTTAGTGAGTTTGGGGTTATTTTGAAGATCAGAAGATCATGGTGAAGCTTTGTAAAGCAATGATTTTTGCCCAAAACCAATAGGAAAAGAACTTGGCTTACTGCATTTAGCCAAATTCCCCAAACCAAGCAGGTATGTATATTTAAAATTTTGGTTTAATTGGAATAACAAATTGCAGACTTACATGAAGCAGCTTCTCTGTTGCTAGAAGGTACATAAAGAACTTCAATGAAATATTTTAAACTATTCTTTCTTGCTTTCTCTGGTAGCTCTCCTCCCTAGGGAGAAGCCTTTGTGTTTAACTAGAACAGGTTAAGAATCCATCTCTAAGCAAATCTTTCCTATGCATAGTGTTTCCAGCCAAAATTTCATTTAATAAAATGTTTGCCTGATTCCAATTTGTATTCATCAACATAGTTCTTCCTGAAATTATATTAGGAATATTTTATAAAATGAAATATTTAGTGTCCACGCAGCAATGAATTAGTGTTTATCTATGAGGTATCAGCAAATTTAGCAAGGGAAGAGCATATGCTAGATTTAGTAAGATTGTTTTACTCTCAGAATGATGAAGTGGTAGCAGTTAATGCAAGTGTATTCTCTCTTCCTATGCCAGCACAAATGATTTGGGCAGAATATATCTGCATTCATCCTTGTTCCAGCACTGCAGAGCATTATAGGATAGAGAAGGCTCTATCCTATATCTATTTAGAACCATCTTACTCAGAAAGGTTCAAAGTGTCTTGACTCTGATAACTAGTACATCTTGAAGTCCAATTTTGATGAAGACAGGCTATCGCCCACTGTGTGGGGCTTAAGTCTGCTTTACCTTTTACAAAACAATTTCAGTTTCTTCTGAGAAATCCAATTTTTCAGCAAGTTCTATTACTTCCTATAGAGAAAAAAAAAGAAGAAAAAAGAAAAAAAGAAGGGTTACTAGGCAAGCTCTGTCTAGTAGTTAAGTGGGCTTTTCGGGAAAATTATTTTCTTAGGTACACCATTTATATACCTGAGTGACTCCCTCAGAATGACTGCAGTAGTGTTAGGGGTGGCATGGCTACACAGTAAGTAAACCTTTTCTGGCAAGGCAAACCTTTAATTTTTTGGTCATTGTATGGGCTGTGGGCTCTTTCGACACATCAGCACGTAAGATATATCTGTGCAGCACAGGATCTGGGCACTAGCAGGGGTTTCAGGTGTGCAAGCATAGTGTCACTGAAGGTGTTGCACTGCACTTTTCAGCAGAATGAATTACTTTGAAAGAACTGATGAGCCAAGGTAGTTGCGCTAGTTTTGACTTTGGAGCTAGCTTATCTAGCATAGACTCAAGTTTCTCTGTACCTTCCACACTTGACACATACTCTAAATGTGTTCTTGAGATATACTCTAAATGACCCAGAGCCTAAAAACAGAAGTCATACACCCACCATCCAATTCTACCACCTTTCTTCAACAGAAATGTTCAAGCAACTCAAGTTTTGATTTAGTAGGTGCCTAGCTGGTTTTCGGCACAAAGACTCTCATGACTGCAATTACAGTCAGGTCTTTTGAGGCTTTTAAAGCTCCAAGCAAAGCCATATTTTTGTATGTTAATAAGAACAAGTATTACGATAAGAGTGGCAGAGAAAAGGGCAGAATCAATTTGCATAAATGGTAAAATTCTTTAATACTTTCTTTATTTTTAAAGTACTAATTTTCTTAAATAAATATGATTATGCTACTCTGAAAATGTTGCAGGCTAACATTTCTTATTTCCTTCAGGAAAAGCAAATTCTGTCAATTCCTACATGTTGTGCGGTATAATGGCTCACAGCCCACACAGTGGGTAATTTGAATGAACAGCAGGCCTTCAAATTGCACTAAAAGGTCTGTTATATTTCAAACAGTGAACATTTTTATTACAGTCACATTCTCAACATCCCACAGGATGAATATACATTTTTTTTCTTCTCTATTGATATCAGACTAACAGGCAACTAGCTGGAAAAAACGGGCATCTCAAAATACCCGTGAACAGTTTACAAATACAGGTACCTCTGCTTTTTCATGCTGGCATATTTTGTACTGAGAGAAAGCTCTATTTTATACTCAGGAACTGTACCATGAATTGCATGCAGGAAGCCTCATCACATACAATCAGCGATTCACAGTTTCATTCAGAGCAGACAGCTACTAATGGCATTATTCCCCCCAGTGAGCAGGGATTTGTGTAATGGGGCTTTCCAAAAGTATTAACACAGCAGTGAAGGGAGATGGCAGCTCAATATTTTCTATTAGTGTTTGACCTTTTGTCATGCTTAGGACCTTGATACAGCCTTAGCTGCTTCATTCTTTCTCTGGAAAAATACTGGCCCTTTTTCCTGTAGCTATGCAAGGACTTAAACAGATAGTAGACCCACACCTGCATCTTTAATCTATGTTTGCTTTCTCACCTCATTAGCTCCCTCCTTCCTCATCCTCTCTTTCCATTTCAAGGCTACAGAAGCTGTAGTTCATTACGAATTGCAGTTCATTAGTGGTGCTCTCTCAACCATGGAAATTATTTTCTAAAGACCTCCCACCCAAATCAAATGAGATAAAAGACTGGGAATTTCATGGCGTTCAAATGGTAGTTTGCAAGACCTCTGTCACCTAAAAAGAAAACAAACACACCTTATGCTTCATGAAAGTGCACATATTTTAATGCACTAAACACAGGGCAGTGTAATTGCCCAGGCATTTTTTTAATTTTTCCATGTGGCTTAGGTTGTGTCTTTACTGTCAACTCATATGCAGCATACACATATTCAAGAGAGCTATCCATAACTTGTGGGAAGGGCTAGTGACCAGAAATCTCTCTAGGACTCAGCAAAGTCTATTCTTAGCACTGCTACCAGTGGAGTAGGTGAGCTTGGACATGTGAATTCACCTCTCCAGACCTCAACTCTACCCACTGAAGTATAGTAACATCTGTCCTTGCGTTATGATCTGATATATAATTAGGAAAGTTTTAATGCCACTCTTATTGCTCGTATTTCTGGGTAGGTGAAGAATATGCAAACTCTGCCTCTAATCTATTCAAGTTTGAGCAGTATTCTAAAAATTGAAAGTCTAGAGGTTCAGTTACTTGTTATACTGATTAGAAGGGTAAATAACTTCTGTCAATCAATGGAATTCACTCCAAATGAATAGAATCTCTGCCAAGAAATTTTGCCTACTCAAAACTGTCCTTTGGGACGTTTTTCCTGACACCTTGGCTAACATTGTTACAAAACTGGCTTTGAATTTTGTAATATCCACTAAGCAACCTTCACTTTACATTCTCTAAGACAATTCAAAAACAAAACAGAAACCATTAGTAGATATTTTATTATTTGTTTGTTTTATCAAGCTATTTAATTTTGCTTGATCAGGCTACTTAAGTCTATTGTGATTTTTGGTCCACCGTGCCAATTCCATGTGGAATTGGAATTTTTTTACAATTTTTGTGTGGCTGTCAAATTTACTCAAGATTGTGTAATACTAAGGTTATGAAGAACCTTTCAGAAGAGAGACAGTGTTTCCAAGGAGGATCAATGGGTCTGACCCACTGGCTTCTGCAGGGAGTCCACAGTGACATGGAGCAATGGCAATCAGTAACAAGGATTAAGTGTCATTGATGCCATGACATTTCATATGGCTCTACAGATATGCAAAAGTGTATAGATAGATGCCAGCAAAGGCTGTAAAAATGCTAATACATTTCACAGAGAAATATAGTAGTAGTAAGGATCATGGAGAAAACTGAAAAGTCATCAAAAAGTAAAGGGCAGATAAAAATATTTCCATCATTTATGTAGAAAACCACAGAAAATTTAACAATAAGGTTACAAGGGAGAATCTGATAGTAATATTGTTAACAGGGTTTTTAATTCCCATTACTTACAGAGTTTTCATCACTGAAAACAAATACAACCTTTTTCTTGACTTTGGTTAGCAAATGTAAGGAAACTTAGAGGGGAAGGGGTGGATCCCTGTAATATGAGGTGGCACGAGGTTCCTGCCACTGCTGACACAAACCTTCCTGATCAATGCCAGGAGGAGGAGTAGTCTGCTCAGCTTTCACTCTGACAAGTGTTTGCTGAGCAAGCTGCCCTGCAGAAGCAGTGAAGAACATAACATGCTTTCTGCACAGATTGTCAGAGTTGCTGTCCTAGCCTGCATGTTAGTCACCCAGGAGATTGTAGCAGACTTGGCCAGCCATGCTGGAAAACAGACAGGTGGTTATGGCATTCAATATCTCTCTTTCAGCCTTGACAGGTAAAAATCAATTTCACCTGAACAGGTAAAGGGCAGAGTTTCCTCTAGCTGAGAGAGAGTAACCTGTAAAATCATCAGCTATTCATGGCAAGCTGATGGAACACTGCTTGTTAAAACTTTTCTAGAGACACACAGGATCTCTGCAACAACAGAAATGCTGATGAGAGTGTTGATTCAATGGTGTAAAAGGGCCGACAGAGTGGGACAGGGAAAGTGAAGCAGATGGGTCTATCACTTTATTACATGACAATGAAAAAGAAATAGACACTTGCTTCATGCCAGATGTCTTATTCAGGGTCTAGTTTCTGATTGATAGTAATTTCAAAAGGTTTGTTCACAGTGTCAAACAGTGCTGTAGTATTTGACGTTTCGTGACACAATGAGAAGAGCGATCCGCTTGATCTGGTGATCAAGCAGTGAAAATCCATAGGGCTCAATTTAGCAGATGCCATTGGCAAATACATGACTCCACTTCCCATTGTGAATATCCTCAAGAAAGAGGTGAGTAACACCTCTGATAATTTATTGGCAGGCATGAATAACAGAGTTAAGATCAATGAATGACATGTAGTTAATGTCATTCATCTATGTTTATTAAATCAAAAGTTTCTTAACCTTTCTCCTTCAAGGAATTTTCCTTCAGGATGCCTGGCTGATTATGGGTCAAGCACACTGTGGAGTTTAGTGTGAACAGTGATCAGTAAGTGGAAAGACTGTTCTTAACAAACAGATTTATATCCAGAATATTGTGCCATGGGTGCTTATGCATACTAATAAAGAAATACTTTTGTTTTCTATAAAGGGTTCTTAACCTGAATTTAGAGATTTCACCAACTTCTAATAACACTCCTAATAACAGTAAACATGATTTATGGGTTTCTAACAAAGCTTAGCTACTTTTTTCTCCTCAAATACAGTGAACATGACCCTTTTTATGCTTACAAGAAAGAAATTTTCTGTTCCTCTGGTTGTTATCAATGCCATCAATATATTTTTTTAAACAATCATGTTAAATACCAAGCAGTGCTACGCTCTCTTACCCTTTCACAGAAAATCAGGTTAAAAGCAATTAGCTATCAATTTTTAGTGACAATTACACTGCATACCCAAAAAAGATATTAGAAAATGCATTCAATGGCCTATCTCTTTCAGTCACCTCTATGATATTTGACATCCCAGAATCCAAAGAAATTTAAACCTTGTGTTGTTTTCCCTGTAAATCAGCAGCAATTATCTTGCTCTCAAGTGTTCAGAAGCAAATTCTAGAGTTGTGACCCTCATACAGACAATAAGGCAAAAATGTCTTCTTGTTCCATTCCCTTCATAATAAATCTGGTTAAAACTTAGAGAATTTTTGTTCAGAGCAGTACAGTCAATAATGGAGAATGCAAGTCAAAAAGGTGTCTAAAGGCAACTGTATTCATCCTATTGAGGTGTGAGTGAGAAAGACTGGTTTAAAGTCACTGAAAACTAGCAGAGAAGAAAGCAGCACTCTGGAATCTGAAAATATTTTCTCCAAACTACCAATTTCATTTATAGTCTGTAAAGAACAACATCTTGCAATTTTGCTGAACTAGCTGCTTACTTTTGTTGCAAGCTAAGACCTAGGCAGGATTTTATTGCAACAATATTTTTTAAATTTATGTGTAACTTTTGTGTGCAACACAAAGTTTCCTTACAAAAAAAACCCAAAAAAAAAACAAAAAAAAAACAACAAACCAAACCAAACCAAAACCAAAGAAACCAAAACAAAAGCAAACAAAAAGCCTCTAAAATTCCACAGAATTCCACAGCTAGTAAAAGCAGTGTTTCATCCATCTACCCTCAGGGCCTGAATATAATATAGCATAAGATGCCTCTGTCCAGAAGAATTGCTTTCTCTACAGCACAGGGCAATGCTGGTTGCCAGGTGAAACTTTCCTGTTTAAACATAGTGAGTAAGGACCCATCTTTCTAATCCAATGAAATCAAGAGGTAGTCCAGGGTCCCTTCAGCATAAATGAGAATCTCGATTACACCCAGGAGGAATTTGGCACCATCATCTTGTGGTTCTGGTGTAGACCACTTACAGCCTGATATACTACATATGTTTTAATCACATTTGATTTATACATAAGATGTAATTCTACCAGAGGTAGTCACCTGCTCCAGCACACTGTAAACTTGCTATGATGAACTTAGATTAATTGCAAAAGTGCAGTAAATAATTTATTATATTTTTTAAATTATATGCAGTAGTTACTTGATAACTATATTTATTTCTTTTTAGTTTTTCAGGTTCTAAGCAGTATGCAGGCACTAAAAATACCATGAAAATTGTATGCTTCATCTACAAAATGGTGAAAGTTGCGTAGTATTCAGATGCAGTGGACAAATACAAAATAGAGTCTTTATGATTAACTGTCCTGTACCTACTGCCATATCACTGCAGGAGCAGGAATCTAATTACTGCACCAAATACAGGACATTAAAAGATCCACTGCTGATAATCAGCTGTCCTGAGAAGCACTCCTAATAATATTTTTTTCTGAAGACTAATTTTTCTCTGTTGGATAGACACTCCAGTAAATATTTCTGATGCAAAAATCTTTTTCAATGTCCTCCATACTGATGATGTAGACAACGCATTAGCTAATTTTTTAGTACAACTAAATACAGCATAAGAAGATACCAAAGTATTATTATAAATTTACATAACTATTTGCCATTTTGAAGGATGGTTGGAAAGCAGAACTAAATTTCTTCATGACATTGCATAACTAAGACATTAACTTTCCAACATGCAGGAGAAGAGGGATATGTTTTTGACAGCTTGTGGTTTAGTGAAAGCATTCCAGAGAAACAGGTTAATAGGAGGAAAACCATCCTAAAACAGAAAAAATTGAGCTTAGTCCTTGCTCTCTGCTGGCTTCTCTTTGTCAATACTCTGTTCTGCCTTCCAGAGAGAAAATCTTTACATGTAAGGCGCTGTTTTACGTCTTAAACTTTTCCAGGGAAACTGAAGACTTTCTCATTTTCCTATGCCATATATAGGCCATGGATTGAATTTTGACTCAAAAGCTGTACTTTCAGCACTCATGCAGGTTTGTGCTAAATGTGTGTTGGAGTTTTAGGCAGCTCATATTTTGCTAACTAAGCAGATCTCTTGTTCCTTAAATGCCCTCTCTGGCTCGGATGCAGCACAGAAACCTGACAATCACGTAGCTTGCCCAAAACAATTCTTTGTGAAGGAAGCTGGTAACAGAAATACTCTGGTAGAGCTTTGTGCCCTTGCCTTCTGCACTTTCCCTTCTATGCAGTAACAGATGATGCACACTGGTACATGTTTTATAGAGTGGAGCTCTGTGGTACCACTGAGAGAAGGGAAGGTCTTCACTGCAAACAGATTCTATCCATTCTGCCCCACGTTCACATGCATCAGCATCCAGAGCCATGCAACTTCCCTGCAGCTCAGGGCAGGAAAATATTCACCCAGCTGTGCCTCTGCTGGCCTGTGTGGGACTGACCTGGCTTTAGTTCTGAGGGATTCTCTGCTGGGACCATGTGTGAATAATATTTTTAGGTGAGACATGCCTGAAATTTTGGAAGCCTTTCATGCCTGGCACACCTGAACAATGCTACTTAAAGCAGAAATGCTGCAAAACTCTCGTTGAGGGTGGTAACTGCCATGCTAGTTTTCAGCAGAGATAGTCAGGGAAATCCCACACAGGACTCCTTTACGGTGAATTATAGCATGACAATTCAGTACTGTGCTTCTGATCAGAAAAATCTCATGGTGGTTTTGGTGGGATAGAGCCAAGGTGGAAGCTGTGGAAATGGACATTTTGTTTCTTAGTGAGGTACATATCTGCAACCTGTACGTGAAAAATTTCGGTTCCTTGGACAAGTAAGGAAAGAATGAAGACAGGCTACACCTATGCTTTTATTTGAAATAAATTCAGTTTTGGAAAGAATCAGCATTTTGAAAATGTATGTTCTCAAACATCCATCTTGTTAGAATATGGAGCAAGAACTAGATTTTCGCAGACTTGTAATATTAACTGAGTGAGTGAAAGTTGTGGCAAGTCATAACTCTAAAATTCTACAGGCATTTCCACTATTTTTAAGGAAAATTGAAAGGTATATTCACAATAAGGATGTACTCACTGAGGACTGAGATCTGTTAACCTTTGAAAATTATTGAGAAACCATATTCTTCGCAAATACAAGAGCACTTTGACTTATTAAATAAATGTGTGTGGATTCTGAACCTATGATACCATAGACAGAATCAGGAAAAACCACAAGCAAAATCTTTGAGCAATATTAAAAATTTTATAACTTGACCTTTGCTGTGTTGCAGTAATTATATCACCATTTTTAATTTATAGTACCTTTTTTTTTTTTTTTTCTTTTGAGATATTATTTAGCTAGTTCTCCATGCACACAGGGTTAAGATATTGCTGAGAAATGGTGACAAAGCCAAAGGCAGGGCTTTGCTGTCAGGCTCTGGGAGCAGGCCTGCAGCACATAGCTTGTTCCACAGCCTACTGCCTGGGAGCCTGTGGAAACAGGGCTCAGGATTAATTTGCAGCAGAACTGCACATTAATGCAAATTATTTCCTCAGGCCATATTTTGCAGGTCATCATGTATCCTAATACACATATACTTTGTAAGGCATACACATAGAGGAGAAACATCTTCATTTCTGTGTTCAACAAAAGCATTAACACAATAAATGGATCTTTCATAAAAGCAATCAAAACAAATCCATTTTTAAAAAGCAAGCAAAATATAATTTAAATGCCACCAAAAGTGCCATTTAAGAATTATCACACCAGCTCTAAGAAGCTGGCTGCTCAACTGGTCAGTCACAGCAAGCATAGAAAATGAATTCTTTCCTTGCTCCTGTTCTGGGTTGCCACCAGCCCTCCATAGGGCAATGCTGCCTGAGAATGGCACAGAGCTCTTTTATGTCACAACTCAGCTATATGCTGGCGGCTGGCTTAGAGGAGCCACAGTCCTTCACACCCCTGCTATTTTGTTATAAATGTAGCATCTCACAGCACAATATTCTGAGCTGGAAGGGGCCCACAAGGATCCTCCAGTCCAATTCTTAATATGTTTGTGGGATTCAGCCCACAGTGCTGGTGTTTAAAGCACCATACCCTAAACACCTGAGCAAATCTCAGGGTCCACACACCTTCCTTGGGGCTTCACTGAGATTCATAGAGAGACCCTGTACTTACGGTTCCTTTCTGCAGAGAACTCACTTCTAGCCTGGAAAGAAAAGTGTTAGAAGCTGCTTTAAAAATAGTTGAAGGAGACACTGGATTTTGCATATGGATTTAAAAAAAAAAACAAACAAAAAACCAAAAAACAAAGAAACAAACAAAAAACCCTCAAAACTAAGCAAAAAAAACCAATGCCCCCCCAAACAACAACAACAACAACAAAAAAACCCAACATAAAACCACCACCACCAAAAAGAAAAACCAAATCAAACAAAAAAAAAAACAAAAGAAAAAAAAAGGAAAAAAAAAGAAAACAAGCAAACACCCCACACCCTTAAAAGTGCAGAAAACCTATTAATTTATGTTTGTCCATAAACCTCAGGAATCTTGTATTACAGTGCTGTCACGGAAAAAAAAAATCTGATCTGCTTTAGATGAGTGAAATATTGAGGGGCTATGTTGGACAAAATGGTTTGTTTGCGGTTTTATTTGTTTGTTTGTTTGTTTGTTTAGGTTTTTTGTGATTAAATATGAGACCTAAGGGATTAAATTTCCAAGTAATAAAAATCAGCACAGCTCCACTGATCTGAATAGGGCTATGCTGTTTTTTGCCCCGGGGATTAGCCTCACCAAAGGCTTTGTAAGCTTTTTTAAGTTAAAGAGACAGGCTCGCTCTCTGTTTCAGCGCTGAAAGGAGGGGGGAATTGTGAGAGCAGGTTAATGGAAGCTACAGCTTTAAATTATAAACTACAGGATGTTTGGAGGCTTTAGAGACTAATTGTAAAAATCTACTACACTGGTCGAGAAAACCAGAACATTACAGCTTATATGTACGTACACCTACCCATACATATATATTCCGCAGTTATTCAGTAGGTGGCAGTTAAAAGCCCAGGCGAGCCCCGCAGTCGCCATTTAGGCAGTAGCACCGGCAGAGGCTGGAGTGAGTGCGTCCCTGGGAGCAGGAGGAGGGAGGCTGCGATCCAGCCATCCGGAGCACGGTCCAGGGCGCAGGTACCGGGAGCAGGAGCAGGGGCGGGGAGCGGAGCCGCGGGAGCGGCACAGCGCCAAGGGCAGCGCAGGAGAAGGAGCGGCACCCCCCGACTGACACACGGGATCCTCTCTGCTGCACGGAGCCCAGGGCAGACAGAGAGAAGAGCTGGTGCAATGACAGGCAGAAACTGAAGAGCATTCGAAGATTTCTGCTCCCACACAGGTAAATTTCTTTCCATTGTTTTTCTGCACTACCTTGCACAACAGGCATAGCTTTGCATTGGATTTAGAGGTCTTCATTTTCTTCAGCCAAAATCCACAATGCTCTCTCAGGCAGAATTTCCTCTGAAGTCAATAGAGTTTTGCCTGAGTTACAACTGCAAAATATGCTCTAGGCTAATATCTTATTTAGAGAACATGGCATGCTGTAAACCGGGGCTACCAAGGAAGCCAGACGCTGGTCATAGACACACTGGCCAGTTAACTATCATTTAAATAATAAATAATAAAATATCATTTTTCTGTGTGCTGGGATGCTAGTAATGACCTTTTTTTTTTTCAAGCTGTCTTTCAGTAAACTCGATGTGCTGAATTTTGCCCTAGTTTGTAGCACTGCCACTGCAGTGGCTTAGGGAGAGATTAATGTTTTATTTCTTTTAAATGGAAGCTACATTTTAACTTAACTGATAGAAGAATACAAAAATGTGGAGTCTGAATAAATCAACACAAGGTGTTTCTTTCTCTGAGACATACAACTTTGCAGCATCCCATCGACAGTCGGGATTTTTTTCTTTTTTGAGTAGATTGTCCCTCTCCCAACTGAATGAAAGAAAATAAATCATGAAAGACCATACTTAAGTGCTTGAGAGGTGCTGAATTCAGATTTGATAACACTTTATCCCTTGCTATCTTCCCCATGAAATGTGGGATGCTCTGTATGCTGCACCACTCAGACACAGAGCACAGAATGGAGCAATAAAATAGGATGCATTTTAATTTTGAAGATTTTTTCTGAATGTCCTGTTCTCATGAGTACCTAGTAAGTGAATTCACATATGCCTGTTTATAAATGCACACATACAGCTGTGTAAGCTGTGTCCAGCTATGTACATCCCCACTCCTTTCGAGGTGAACTAAGCTAGCTGACGAAACTGATTGCTGTTGTGTCTTTGCCAGGCTTTACAGTTTACCATTATCTAGAATGTTTGCAGGTCTCAACATATTTAATTCTGGCTTAAAGGGCTATCTTGGCTTGCTCCCCTCCCCTTCCCTTTTTTACTTCTCTGACTAATGGACTTCAGTTATGCTCAGAAGCTGCTCTCTGGGGCATGTCTGCCCATACTAAATGCAGTAGTGCCAAATCCGTGCAGAATGGGTTCTGTGCCATTGCTCTGGAGCTATGAAATGTGATATTCCTCCAGTCTTTGTGCTCTCTCTCACACCGCACATGACATTTCTGGGGCTCTTGCATGAAGAACTATGCAAACAGGGAACAAGTTTAAGCACACATCTGCAAATCAAAGCTCCCATGGATCTGGAGGAATCATTGTGATGCACGGCTATTTATCTTTATTCCTGGTATGAAAGAAGAACAAATTGTATAAATGAGCTGTGAATACACTTAGGCTGGAAGATTTCAAACCATTAGAGCAGCAAAGTTCTTAAATTACATTCTAGTTGAAGTAATATATATGAGAACGTTTTAAATGCCTCTTAGTTGTAGCTTGATGGAAGGTATTATGTGAAATGGTTGCCTGCAAAGGCAAAGCACTGGATTTGATAATCGTCTCTTTCAGTACAAAATACCATTTTTACTTTTCTCTTGAAGTTGCCTGCACTAAAGAGTCCCTTTAACTTAAGCAAGCGAGTCAAGATCTTCAGAAATACAGTTTTCCATGTATCTCACATCAGTCGGATGAAAGCATATTTCTGCACTGTGCTGCACTACTGTTTACACCAGCAGACTCACAAGCTCTGATGAACCTCAGGCTGAATAATATCCCTTTCTCACAGTACAGAGCAGAGCTCTTTGGAAGTTGATTGGAGTTCAGAGGCTCCCTCTGGCCAAGTGGTCATGATTATATCACAACAGCATTGCAGTCTCTGTAGTACCAATAAAAACAGCGGACTATATATATAAACTGGTGCTGCTGATCCTGAAGTCATTACTAGCACTGTTTCTAGTTTGTTTTGAGGATAACCTGATAACTTTCTTTTCGGGCTTTCTCTTGTGCTAACCAAAACAGCTGCCCATGTAGAGATCCCAGCATCATGTGTGGAAAATCAGACTTGGACTTTTATTGTGACAGAGTACGTGCTATTGCTCACAAAAGTAGATTTTTAAAAATAAATGTCCAATAAACAATATTCTGGTTCAGAGATCCTGCTACAGAAAGACTGTATTCAATTCCATATCCCCTTTTTCTCTCATTCTTTATGTTTATAAACTTAGCTTTTTTTGTCTTTTTTAAATGGCTTTGATTTATTTTCTACATTGGATTGCATTCAGTACACAGTGTTCCTCAGTAATTTTTCTGTAATACATAATAAGCTGCATTTGAATATTCCCTCTCCCACACTTTGAGTGAGTATCAGGACATTTGTACATGTAAAGAGTATTCACTGTGGGACATTTCATTTGGTATCTAGGCTCATTCCAAATGTTTGTTAGTTTCCCCTTAATATTTTATATTTCTAGGACTAATTGAGTAAAAATCAATATTGAATAGAGGAAGAAAAATGGCAATGATTTAAAACATGGATATTAGAAATATTAATTTTCCTTTAAAATGAGCAGTTTCCAAAAATGTACCAGGAGAAAATATTTCTGGGAATTTTCTTTTTCATTTGGTATTTTAACTTTAAATACAAATATTTCCAAGTACCAGCAAACAGATACTTTCACTGCATTTTTATTGTGACATTAAAACATGTATTAAATTACCTTACTGCTGGAAGAGCAGTGGAAAAGACCTCTCGAGCGTCAATGCAGCTGTACACACTAATTGAAGCAGAACATACTCTAATTTCCCTTTTTTGAGAAAACAAAAATTGATTAGCTTTCAACCACAAAATATTGATAACAGATTAATTCTTGAGACGAGCATCAAAGAAAGACAAGAGCAAAACGTGAAAAAATGTGCGTCAAGTCTGTGATAAGTGTACTTTTGACTCACACTGGGGTCAGGAGCACCTCCTCTTGACAAAATAAGTTTAAGTTGAATGTTCAGCTTCTCTATCTGAGATTAAAATTAGTCTCTCTGGCTATGCATGTCTGCAATATGCTATGGCAGGAAAATGCGGTCAGCATCAGCCTAACTGCAAGTAATAAAATTGGTTTTAGTTGAATCTGAAAAGGTGTCTGAACAGTGAAGTTATGTCAGCCTTTCAGTTTCCTCATTCAAAATATGTATATATTAAAGAAACAATACAAAAAGGGCAAATCCATTCCTGGAATGCAGTTTTTTCCTTCCCAAAATGCCCAGCAGTCCTTACTTTAAATTAATCTGAAGCTAAAAAAAAAGCACTTATACTTTTTTATTTATACTTGTTTATTTTTATATTCTTCCCTGAAAATTTAAGCTGCAACCTTTCATCTCTCCTGAAAGAATTACTTATTTAAATAATCAAATATTAGCTACTATCAGTAGCTAAAATATTGCGGTTAATCCAAATAAATAACATTACCACTTTCCCAATCTCTACACACAAAGCTTAAAATGTGTTGCTCAGTATGTTTTAATCTTCAGAATATAATTTTTATAATTTTGTTTTTACTGCAAGGAAAAGAAACATGACTCTAGAAAAAAAACTGCTCTTAAGGCTAAACTGTCTTACTTACCTGTCTTACTTTCAGAATTGAAAGTATTGCAAATTGGGGTACTGAACATTTATAAACTATCAGGAAGATTCTATTACTATATTGTACTCCACAGTTATAATTTAGTTGTTGGTTTTCAAAACACTCTGATTTGCAGAAAAAATTCTGTGGAAGAACAGACTTCTTACTAGTGTGTGGAAGCATATCAACAGACATATTATACCGTTTAATTAATTAGCAGGGATCATTTTGGGTCCTGAAATCCACTGCATTAACCTATTCCCAAGTTATTGCCCAACCAACCAGTGGCAAAATGTTCTGTTTAAGCTGTTGTTTAGAATGGGGTATTATTTGGGCTGTGTAAGAGCATCAGAAATACTCCAGCGGTCAGGATAGCTATCTAGCTATCCTTCCCAGCCAGGCAAGGAAAATGAATGACAGGAGTTATCTCATAAAAAGAAGTCACACTTAACCTTTAATAACTTTGCTTCTATGGGAGATTAACATATGTAGTCTCAAATTAGCACTATGGAATTGAGAACTACAGTGAAAGGCAAAATGGCCACCAGTCTTCAGAGTTTCTGTTGCTGAATGGAAAACAGTTTTCCATGAACGTACTATTCTTCTGTGTAAATATATATATTTATATGGAAATAGCTTGTTGTCTATGCTGGGACTTTTATCTCACAATACTGAGATTTATGAATCTCACAATATATAGAATCATTGACAACCTCTAAAGTAAAGTGATTGCTTGGGAAATGTTCTTTCTTGGCTTGGGGCTTTTTTTTAGTGCTTAGTACTTTTCCATTCAGGAAAGCTTTTACAACCATCCCATTATCCATCAAGCAAAACCTATTTTTTTCCAGTGTACAGCTGGAGAAGCAGAAGTTTACTACAATATGTAAAGCCCTTGCTCAATACCAAAAATGATTCTACTATTAGAAACCAGAGGGGCTGAAAATTCATACTGAGCCTCTGATCCTGCATTTACAGTAGTGACAAATTCTGGTTTATAATCATACTGCTCTGTCCAATGGCATTATGTCTTACTTGTTAAAATGCACACATACGATGTTGTAACAATCTTTTTACTTGGTTACATTAGATCTGTTGAAAATTGAGAAAAAAACTACCCTATATGGTTAGTTAAGTTAGGAAGAAAACTTAAGAAAAATCAGTTCCAATGGGAGCTGAATACAATGCTTTTATTTTGACATTTTTCTTTCTATGTGTGCATCAATGACTGCCTAGCTACACATATAGAAAGTCTTTTGAGTAATTTCTCTCTGAGTTTTGATAAACACTTAAAGATTAAGACACTGGTTTACCAAAATACACAAGTAGATAAAGCAATGAAGTATCTAACATGCCTAAAGCAAAGCCTGAATTTAGACAGGAACTGTGATGAAATTCTCCCTTTTAAATTTTAAGATTAATCAAGCCACTAAATTGGAAGTGACAACCAATAGGACACCTGTACACCCTGGAAAAGCTTAGTGTAATACTTCTGTTTCTGCACGAAAGTAAGGTTTTTTTTTCATGTCGTAAGTGTATTCACCTGTCCATCCTGGATAAATTTAGCATAATACTTCTGATGCTAAATGAAAGTAAGGTGGGTTTTTTTCATTTTTCATCATAAGTGCGTTCAATGAAGCTGAATCTTGTTTTACAGTAATGGTTCATTAGTACATGTCTGTTACTAAAGTGCTGGTTCTGAAAGCTCTCAGGCAACAACAGAGCAAACAATTTCAGTGTATTCCTATGTATAAAGCTCTTTGTTGGCCCAGGTCCAGCACCTTCTGCATTTTCTGCACATGAACCCTCATCAGGGAAGGGAATCAATAGATCCTTCTGCATCATTCATTCTTCTGCCACCAGTCCTGCCTTCTTCAACAAGCAATGCCACTTTAGTTAAACCTCTTTCCAAATATCCATGCTGTCTGTTGTTTCCATTGTCTATTTGTCTATTTTTCTCCCCTTTCTTTTTTCTAGTTCTTTCCTGCCTAGCAAAACTATTTCTGCCACAACATCTGTATGTTAGCCAAAGAACTAGCAAAGATTTTCTCGTAGTGACAACTGTGCATGTGGGATTTCTTTCTTTTACCAATGGTTCCGTAGGGTTTCAAACAATTTTGAAAAGGCATTGTTTTGGGAATGATATTTTCAATGTAAGTGTGATGACGACATGGCAATTTGCTAAAGCAGAGCAGAGCACCTGTGACTACAGGACAGCACAGAGGCTGGATTCTACCTCCTTTACATACAGATGCTCTTAAGACAATAGTCTCCTGTAAATACAGAAAAAAACTGCAACAAATTTATCTGAAAGCCTCCTATCCCTTTCTATTTCTTTTCTAAGTAAGGGCAGGAGCATGAAGGAAACCCACAAAATCTCTTAGAGAGCTCTCTGAAAGACTTTGTAATATTAATTTCAGTTTAAAGATTCTAAATTATCAATTTTCCATGCAAATTCAAACATTTTCAATATTGTAAAGAGCCTAGCTCTAAAAATCTGTTTTGGTTCAAACAAATTGACTTTTTAGTTTAAATTTTTGCTTTGTATGAATACATTGAATAAGAAAAATGTCTGATTTTGTCTCTTACTTTCAGATAATCAAGGAAATTTTACAATAAGGGCAATATGTCAGATAAAAGCAGCAGGTTTTTGACACAGTACTTTTTTTTCTCCCGAAGATGACATTTTCTACAGAAATCTCTCTGGTCATCTTCCTGTAGATGGAAAGAAAAACTATAAATGCTTTTCTCTCCAACTGTAGTTGAGAATAACATAAATAAAATGTGCTACTGCATTTATGCAGTGAAAAAAAAAATCATGATTTAGACTAGCTGATCATCAAGAAGCAGATTTTTTAAGAACATTTTGTTCTACATGAGAATAAAAAAGTTCTTTCCATATGGATTAGAAGCTCATGTTGTAGGAAAAAGCTGTTTTAACAGTTATCATTTGGTCTTCAAATGTGTCCAACTTTCCATTGACTTGAAAAGACCAAAGAATGCAAGTGAAGGAATAGAATGAAAAAGCAAGTCTTATATTAAAGATGAAGGCACTGGAAGTACGAAAGTGCCCATTCTTGAAATGCGTATTCATTAACATATATGGTGAACATACTGCCTGAGAAATGCCTCTTTGTATGCACAACAATAAAAAATTCCTCGCAGAGCTGTCTTTCCATCTTTTATATAAATAATGTGACCTTTTTCACCTTTGATACTGGGAAATGGACATTAATCTTACAGCCATGGTGAAATCCATCATATAGCTACATTCTTCATCTTGCACCTTGTATCTTTGTATAGCCGTGTCATCACCAGATAGCCTCATGGGTTGTTAATTTAAATTGAGGCAAGATTTTGAACTAAATGCATTGCCTGTACTTTATTGGTTTTTCACAATAACAATGACAATATAAACAGGGAGCTTAAAAAAAAAAAATATCCATGAATTACACGAGATGGTTTTACCTGAGGAAAAAAAAAATCAGGAAATTAACAGACAGCATCTGACAACTGCTGAATTTCATATCAGACTGACATCTCAGCAGGACATCATAAGACCTCAAGAAACTGGTTCTGTTAATATGCAATCAAAGCCTCTGACTCCAGAAAGCAAAGGTAACATCACACATTCATAAAATGAATGCTACACAAAAAGATATAATCTTTTATAAGTAAAAAAGTATCAACTAAACTTACAGTTTGTGACATTTTATGGTAGTCTAACAATGTAAACTTGGTGAAAATCTTCTGCAACAAAACTCAAGACTGGAAACGTTGGAGATAGATTGATTTTTTTTCTGTGCTTATTTTCAAGCATAAACTGAAAGAGTTCACCAGCTGTGAGATTCTAATCTTATATTGCTCTAAGGGTAGATATTCAAGTAGGTTAGTTTTCAGAAGTTATTTTCCAGCCTTCCTATACCTTTTGCCTGTTATTTCATAGGCTATCTATAGCTTAAATACAAACATGGCAGGCAAGTTATAAATACAATTGGCAGAAAAGCTAGACTATAAAAAACCCAGTTAACAATAAGAGAGAACTGTGGAGATCCAGTGGCTAAGTACAGGAGCAGTGACATTGATTTAGTAAATGCATATACCCACATGTAATTAATTAGTCAGCCAAAGAACATCAGGAGTTCAAACTATGAAGAGCATAATCTGTAACACAAGGCACTTTATTTAAACATTAAAATGCATTTTTTTTCCCACTATACAATAAAATAAGTGATTTTATGTCATAAATACTCAGACCTTGAACTGTATCCTTCTATCAGAAAAACATTTCAGTTCTTTCACCTAGCATACCAGAAATATCTAGGGAAAGCATGCAGACTAACATAAAGGTCTGCAGCTGAGTTTGAACCAGAGGCAGTGGTTTGCTCCAGTAAGCAGCCCAACAAGCTCACCTGCAGCAACTCAACTAGAGCTACTCCAGCCTTGTGCTAGCAGAGTATCTGCAGAAAACATAGCTAAATCAGCTGAGGTACAGAATCACTGTTTTGCTGAACTTTGCAATCAGATAATTCAAAATGAAGGGTATGAATGTATGTTATGAAAATTGCTTTGGCTTTTCAAGTAAGGATAGTGTTGATAAACTGACACTTTAGAGGATGATAGCAAGTTTTCACTGATGTAGCATGTGAAAGTAGCAAAGGCAGTAAATGAGGCTTCATTACAGAATAAGTCCATTCTCACCTGTAAAAAGAAACTATTTTTTTTCTGTGCAGATTACAAAAGACTGGTTTTCTGAATCATAAATGATCTTGTACATCTAAAAAGTCAGACTTCTTTCAAGTTAATTTTCCGTACCCTTGCTGGCCATAATGCCACAAGCTGATGAAATAATGCCATATTTTATTTTGTCCTCCTGTGTGTTTCAGTTAATACATTTTAAGACAAAGAAACATCAGTAAGATAATAGGGCAGTAAGAAAAGCGTTAACAAATTTGTGTGCAAGTGTATCACATTCATATAGATAGATTGTCAGTGGAGAAGATTCTGTGACCAGATCCACATGGAGAGCAAAAAAAAAGATAAAATACATTTGGGGAATCCTTTCTCCAGTGTAGTCATAAAGACTTGTATGAGCTGGGGGTTTTTTGGTTTTTTGGTTTTGTTTTTTGTTTCTTGTTTTTTTTTTTTCTTTTACTTCCTGAGCAAGACAAATTTATAAAAATCTGAGATTTTATTTTGGCAAAACTGAGGATCTTTAGGACTGACAGACAAAACCGTGGCTGAGGTTGCTGCTCCTTTGCAGTCATCCAGGCTGGAGAGAAACAGCTCTGTAGAGAAGATCCTGGGGCTGCACTGGGCACTCACCTGGCGATGTTCTGCATGGCCCCGGCTGCAGGAAAGCCCCCCGTGTGCTCTGGTCTGTATGAACAGGAGCATGGCCAGCCGGCCGAGGGAGGTAATAATCCCCCTCTCTCAGCACTCACGGGACAACAGCAATGTGGTTTGTCCGGTTTGGGCTTCCCCAGCGGGGGAAGCACATCGATAAACTGGAGCAAGTGCAGGTGAGGGCACCGAGGTGTCCAGAGCTGCGGCTCTGTCCTGCTCTGCAGGCTGAGGGACCAGGGCCAGCTCAGCTTGGGGAAGGCAAAATCCAAGGGATGGCAGTGTAGCCCTCAATGCCTGCAGGAAAGCCATCAGAAACGTGGAGTTACACTCTTCGTAACAAGAGATGCTGGGAGGACAGACAACAGGTATGAGTTGAGAGAGTAGCTTAGATTAGGTATAAGAGGGAAAAAATCATCCTGATGATAATTTTGCTTTGGAGTATGTTTCCCAGAGAGACTGTGGGAAAGATTGGGGATTTTCATATCTGTCCAGGACAGAGTAACCTTCTCTAGTGTCATGGCTGACCCAGCTGTGATAAGCAGTCAGGACCAGAAACCTACTCAGGTCCCTTCCAGCTGGAATTATCCTTTAATACTGTGGTAATTTCTAAAGAATATCTGTGAAAGCTCCCTACACAATAGGTCTGCTATTCTTAACCACTGTGAAGTTTTCCTATTGTCTAATGTGAATCTCTTCTACAATGCAAGTACATAAGCTCAATTTTTTTTCCACTACAGTCTCTGTCTTTGCAACAACTTGCTATATTTTGAAGATTGTTACCATGCTATTTCAGGACCCCTTAGACTTTTTCTGTATGCTTAATACTTCAGGCCATTAAGTGCCCCATTTCAGTTTGTTCTATCTTTTGGGCTACCATATGTGTCAGTTTTCTTGGAGATTTCTGAGTACATTTAGAGTATGAAGAGTAATAGAGCAGGAGTACACTCAGCTAGCTTTTGAAATTTTATTTCTCTACTCCATATTTCACTGATTCTCTCAGTAAAAGTTTTCATAGTGCATCTAGTCCTGTAGTTCCTAGGCTACATATAATATGACTGTGCAATGCTTAAGCTGCTTCTGAAGTGGAATTCGCAGATTTTACTCTCTTTCCTTTTTTACTTACAAAAAATTATTAAACTATAATTCTTATGGTAACTCATTCTGTGCAGTCATCTACAACTGTAAGCTCTACGACTGCTCCAAATTTGCATGTCTGCAGCTCTCACATACAAGTTTATTCTCAGCAGAACAGCCTTATGCTAACTTCTTCTTCCTCCTCCTCATTTTTTTTCCAGCTGTGTTTTTCCTTTCTTTTTTAACACCATGAGCTGCTCACTCATTTTCTTTGTTCCTCAGAGGGTATTATCTCTTCTATAAACACATACACAAGCATTTTTTCTGAGGCTACTTTTTCTTTCTGTTCCTTGAATTCTGCTGTCAGGAAAACAATTTTGCTTCAGTGCCTCAGGATGAACACTCTTATTTATCAATCTTTCCTATATTTAAACAAGCCTCTCAGAGTGACAATGAGTGTAGCACAGGAGAGATTGAAGGGGTGAAGCTGCCTTATGCTTGAAGCCAGGCTGGGTAGACAGAGCTGTGGCAGCTCTGCGCTTTGCCTCAGGATCAGCATCCCCATTTGCACTGGTTATTCTGCCGATGGTACGGCAGATGAGGAAGTACAACTCTGTCATCCAACATATTATGTAAGGACAGATGTTTTCAGCTTACTCAGACATTAGAAGTAGGACATTGTAGGATGCCCTGTACAAGAAAGTTAACAAAATCAGGATATGCTTGAACAAAAAATTGAAGACATTAGTGCAGAATGCGTTGCCGTAGCTTAAGTCTAAATGGCATAAAGAGCAACAGTATCAAAATGCAGAAACAGAAAATTTGGCATGAGCTTGCAACTGGAATAAGGGCATGGAGGGTCCACTAAGATTCACACCTCTAAAGCGTCAGTATTGTCCTGCTGCTAGACAGGTAGAAGGTAGCTTTAAATCATCCCCTGCAATGCAGTCACTCCTGCTGCATTGAAGAAATAGCTTGGAGGCTTTCTTTCAAAAGGAGAGAAATTCCTTGGGTTGTTCTGGATTTGCCTGCTACCCAGGCAAAATTACAACAGGCAAATTTAATTGCTTGGTGCCACTAAGGCACTTGGGCAAAGTCCCCCATAAAACCTCCCCATTTTCTTCAGAGCAAGTACAGACGCAGCAAATTTTGCAGTCTTTTCCACATGTACCTCCTATATATAACAATTTGGTCTGGAAAGTCACAATACCCTATGCTTTCTTCAGCTTTTAGGCTTCATTTTTAAAGCGTTTATTTGCTTAAATCTCACTAAATATTAAAAGACTTGTATGGGCTGTGTGCCTATCAAGCTGCTACTGATGGGAGGACAAATTAATCTTCACTTTATTTCAACGAATTCTAAGACATCATGTGAATATTTTACTGTTTCTGTTATTTAACAATTACTTAAATATTTGTGGTCCTCCTGTGTACAGATGGGTTTTGTCGAGGGGAACCGATGGCAGGACTCACAGAATTTTGTGGCCTTTGACATATGCCCCTGCCAACCTTGTCAATACAAGCCACTAAAAATGTTATTAATATCTCTGTAGATTCTCTCTGATAAGTATAGCCAGTCTTGTGTCAAATGTCATCTGCTGCAATATAAATATTGGAAAAAAAAGGCAGACTGAATGTGAACAATATGAGTTTATCAAAATGTAATCTTTGACCTGAAATGCCAGTGGCAAAACACACTGAAGTGGGACATGCACTCCCAAGGAGTTAAACATGAAGCTCAATAAGTGCGGTTACTGAATAATCTACAAATATATCTTAGTTGTCACTCAGAACTGTAGTCCAGTCGCAGTGGGATAAATTCCTTAACTACTGAAGAGCTGAGATATTCAGAGAAATTGACTATCATACACCTGTACAGTGTACAGTGTATGATATATCACCTGTATGATATCTACAGTGTATGTATATCACCTGTACCGTGATCAGTTTCAACTGTTATTTTAGATCGATTTTAGATATAGAAGAATAATTACCTTTCTACAGTTTGTTCAGGCCAAGGCCTTGTTGAAATTCCCAGATGCAACTTTTTAGTTCTGTGAATATTAATCCAGTAGGAAGAATACTGAAACACATGATGTTAATTAAAAATCAGCCATGAAGTGACAAAGATGATATTTTGCTACCAGTCAAGATTGGATTGCAAACTCTAATTTACTACTGAAATAAATCGTTCTGTAACCCCCTTCAAGACTTAAGTTACTACAACTAGTGTGCCATCACTTACATTACATTTATTTCTCTTATTGGGAAAGATATCACAGCATGCACTCTACAGATGTACCTGTACTAATGTCTCTATCCTGGTTTTTGTTTTCTCTCCTAGATTTCCCCCCCTAGCTGAGCAAGTGACACACAGAGAAACATGCCTGAGCAAAGCAATGATTATAGGGTAGTTGTGTTTGGAGCTGGAGGAGTGGGAAAAAGTTCATTGGTCTTGAGATTTGTGAAGGGCACTTTCAGGGAGAGCTACATCCCTACCATTGAAGACACCTATCGGCAGGTGATCAGCTGTGACAAGAGCATATGCACTTTGCAGATAACTGACACTACAGGGAGCCATCAATTTCCAGCCATGCAACGCCTGTCTATTTCTAAAGGACATGCTTTTATTTTGGTTTACTCTATCACCAGCCGGCAGTCCTTGGAGGAACTCAAGCCAATCTACGAACAAATATGTCAGATTAAAGGAGACATAGAAAGCATTCCAATAATGCTGGTGGGAAACAAAAATGATGAGAACCAAAATCGAGAGGTAGAAAGCAGTGAAGGAGAAGCCATGGCTAAGAAATGGAAATGTGCCTTCATGGAGACCTCTGCCAAGACAAACCACAATGTGAAAGAGTTATTCCAAGAGCTGCTAAACCTGGAGAAACGCAGGACTGTGAGTCTGCAAATTGATGGCAAAAAAAGCAAGCAACAAAAAAGGAAGGAGAAGCTGAAAGGAAAATGTGTGGTGATGTGAAATGCACTGTCAGAAATCAGCTGTGAAGTCTCATCCAACAATAGGCATGTAAAACCCATAGACAGCAAACAACCATGCAAGACCCTATTTATTAGTATCTGTTTTAAAAGAAATACTTGGAAATTGAAAAAATGAGGTATTGATTGCTGTGAAAAAAACTGAAAAATAAAAATGTGTGTACTCTCTCAATCAATTAAAGTAAATCAGGAAGAAAACAAAAGATGTCCCAGAATACCTTATTTTGTAATATACAAAAAAGAAGAATTTTCATAATTCACATAATAGGAAAGATTTGGGAAATCAGCTTAATATTATCTGCATTTGCATATAATTCCAAGAGAAAGCAATGTATAATATCAGAAGAAAAATGAAGAAATGGTTGTGAAGAAACCTAGAACATACAAATGCATGCTGGATGGTGTTAATAATTTCCTTCAAGAATGCTGTGTATGAACAATTCTATGCCATTTTCATTACTGACTGGGAGAGTGTGCATAAGACTGTCTTGGATCACCTGAATAAATGAAGAATTGCACAGTAAAAGGAAGTGTGGGGATATCAGTTAAAAAGAACAGATATTGTCTCTATGCCCCCAGCATGATCCTTCTTTCTAGTGTGATGCAGTGTTTTAACTGAAGGTTGTGGAAAAGCCAATCCCTGTAAGAGAGCTGGAGATCATCTTTTCTGGGCTCATTGCTTCAAGAATGACCTGAGTTTCTGGCCCAAATATATTTCAGAAAAATAGACATTTGTTTGTGGAGAATGCCAGATGGGAATGGTGTACATATAAAACCAGAAAGCTGCCACAGGGAAAACTGACTGGGTAGTGCCCTATGAAAGCCTCTGTGGGATAGACTCGGTTCTAATGCTGCTGCCTGTTAAATGAACACATGGTGTGGTTAGTGAATGAATGGAATATCTTTTGAACTGGTGGTACCCTTGGAGAGGGTTTGGCATAATATACAAATTATCAGATAAACTGAGTGATGCTTCTTTATGTTACTATATTCCAGTTAGAAGGGTTTATGTTCATGCCCTATGAGATCTATTGCATTTATATTGTCTAAAGTATTTTCTATTAGCCATTTAAACTCATTATTTTGACTGCCGTGACTATTTATAGAACCAAATATATATCTGAAATTAGTGCCCACAAGAGTCTCTAAAATGAGGTTTTTTGGGATAAGCACTTCAGGATCTGGCATATTAAGAGTTGCGGTCAGGACCGTGTTATAATGCAATAAAATATTCAGAATAGAGAACATATTATTTAAAACATCCTGTCAGGGGAAACTGCTCTTCTCAAAACTGTTGAAAGGGGAAAAAGAGTAAAAATTGTCAGCTTTCCTGGCTGTCTCTCCAAAGCTTTTTAAAAAACTAATATGAATGACTGAAGTATGTATCCTAGCGATGACAAAGGCCATCTAAAATAAAATAAGCACATACAATTTTTAAAGGACACATTAAAATTGGGTAAGTCATAATTTGTACCTCTAGGAATTCCTTTAAACCAATAAAAAGAGCCTGCCATATTTTTAGTAAATTTTTATGTCAAGAAACATGGGAAAATGAAGTCAGGTACTAATGCTATTAGCCTGCATGCTAGTGCATTATAAACACCTTCCAGGGGATGCTCAAATGCAGTGTTTGCATTAAAAATTGCTACCTTGTTCCTTTCAGAGTTATTGCTTGCTTACCTTCCACCTTTCTAGAAAGGTGCAGACATTTCAGAGGTAGAGTAATAGAATACAGAAGAATTGCTACTAGCACTGTCTAGAAAGCAGCACAAATTCTGTCATTCAGTCAGGAGAAATTCTGGCACCAGTAGAATGGAGTGTGAAACTCCTGCTGATTTCAAAGAGACAATTTTTTTTTGGTGTTTTTTCTTTGCATTGAGAAAACTGGAAAGAGCATGGAAAAAGTTGATGCTCTTCGTTGACAGTAAATTCCAGGCTCTTACACAACACTCTTCATAAATCTCAAAGCACTTTGCAAAAATTACGACACCATTTTCTTAACTTCTCAGGTGGTGAAAGTGAGGCACAGAGAGAGGAAACAACTGCACATAGATTGTCCAGCAGGATAGTGACAGACCCAGGAACAAAAGCAGATCTCCTCTGTCATGGTCCAGTGCTCATTCTGTGTTTCGTCAGACTGTCTCTTTACATTCTTAAGTAGTTGCTGAAAGACATAAAGAAGCCTGGTTTGACCTATACAGCCAAGTGCGTCTTTCTTGACAGTCTGTCAATAGATCAAAAGGTATTTCCAGATCAGGGATGCAAAACACTTAAAAGCACTATGCTTAGTAAGACTTTTATAAATGTTTATACATTTACTCTGTTTGTAAAAAAATTTGCTGATATTACTCAACATCACAGCAATGGATTCCATGGATGAAGCTGGAAAATCAGAAAAATTATCAACCTTAAGGCATGATGGGTCTCATACAGAGGTCAAAAGTAGAGAGGTTGCCCTCAGATGCTAACACACCAGTGCCAAAGGTCATCATGGGTGGCACATGCCTTAGCAGCCAGCATAGAATTATGACGGAATCTCAAAGATAAAAATAAAAGCTATATATAGAACCTTTTAACATTAGTGCTTGAACTGGATGAATTATTTACATAGTAAAATATCTTGCAGAAGTACAATATCGGGGATCTGAATTACTTAAAATGTACTGACTGCAAAGATATTACAGGCTGAAATTTAGCCCTGGACTTTTTTTTTTTTTAATGTGCCTCATAGCAAGAATAGAATAATTGTATAGCAAAGGTGGAAATAAAACAAGTAGCTGCCAATGTTAGGCTTGAGGACCATATTCCTTTAGTTCCCAGCTGACTCCTCACCCGCTACGTAATAAGCCATGAAGTATTTCATGGACTTGCATGTATCAAAGCAAGGCCAGAACAGAAGCAATATTACTCAAGGACCACAGACTCAAAAGAGAGCATATTTTATACCCTTGCATTGCCATCCTAGTTTCTACTATTAGATTTTACATATATTGCATACACGTGAGCTGGTTTAAAACGTTTGTTTTGCTATTACATATAGAGTTATTTTTTTTAATATGGAAAAAAATAAGGTAGTTCAAGAAAATATAAAGCTTTGTTACATTTTCTGTTTTATTTGGGAATGCGGTATCACTATGATAGCCTGTTTAAAATGTATATACAAAATATTTAAAACATGTAAGTTCTACAGTGAAATTTAGCACCCAGAAAATACAATCTAGCCAAAATGAATCTTTAAAATGCATGATTTTATATGTAGATATTAAATATTAAGGTATATTGTCATTAAAATGTTATGTGATTTCTTTAGCAAACATTTTGTTTTAAAACTGGATAGGAAGTCATTTGTGTCTATTAGTTTCCATGTTTGTGGCGATGTTCTAAACATTCAAAATAAAGTTTTAAATCTTAACACATGTTTGGAAGAAGTCTTGCTGGTATCTGCATTTTGTTTGTTTCATATTATGTTTTTTTTTAAATTGTAAGGGCAATTCTCTAAATCAAAACAGACTCTAACATGCCAGGCAGTGTCCCAAAGTCTTCAGCTATACAAATAAATTCCAAGGGAATTGGAGCATTACCTTACCTAATGCTTGCCCTTCTTCTATTGTAGTCTGGCAGACACACACCTTTCACAGCAATCTACCTTCATCAAAAAACAAAAACAGAAACAAAAACAAAACAAACAAACAAAAAACAAAAAACAAAACACCCCCCCCAAAAAAACAAAAAAAACCAAACAAAAAACAAACAAACAAACAAACAAAAAACCACCAAAACCAACAACAACAACAAAAAAAACCAAACAAAAAACAAACAAACAAACAAACAAAAAACCACCAAAACCAACAACAACAACAAAAAAAACCAAACAAAAAACAAACAAACAAACAAACAAAAAACCACCAAAACCAACAACAACAACAAAAAAAACCAAACAAAAAAACAGCAACAAAAAATCCAACAAACAAAGCAAAACCAAATCAAAACAGCTTGTCAGTAGGTGCTCCTTTTGGCCAACAAAGAGCAAAAGAATTCTGGAACTGCTTTATATTTTATTAATTCCTTTAAAATAATGCCAGATAGAACTGTGTGCTTGTGAAAAAATGATATTTAATGTATAGATCTGGCTATTTCTGCTCATTTTTAAAAAACTTCTGATGTTCTTGCAAAACTTCCTACTATTGCATTCTATATTACCACCTCACCTGTTGCAAAAAATGTCAATACTAATGCTTTATCATTTCTTGCAATTCAGAAGATGCAGCCATAGTTGTTCAGTTTAATAATTATTTCCATATGCAAGCAGTAATTCATATTCAACAGAGGAAAGGATCAACAAACAATCTTGAGTACATAGACACAGTGATAATAGGCATTTGAACCAGTGATGAAGTATTGAGCATTGAATGTAATTTCATGCCATTGTGAAATAATTGCATTTGTCAGTCCACAAAGCTTTTTATTTTTAGTAAAGAGCTTTTATTAATTCTTCTTATTATTATTTTTTTTTTTCAATATGCTATCAGTTACTGCTCTTGGCCCTTATTCTGACACAGTCTATGGTAAAGCACTGAATGTGGCAATTCACTGTCTGGGTTTTAGACAATATAGTCACTAATTACTTTATAGATATTTATTATAACATATTCCACAGAAACACCAAACACATTACAAAATTCCCTTGCGTTCATTTTTTTTCCATTGGTTACCAGTCCTGTCTCCCAGTGGAAAATATTTTAATTTTTTACTCATATGCTCATTCAAATTTGTGAACACCTGTCACACTTATTTCACTGGCATTTTAACTGACATGTTTCACCCATCTTCAAAGCACATTTTCTAATTAATCCATGAATTTATTTCATGTAATTAAGTGTGTCTAAAGTTTAACTCTACTAAAACTGCAAAGAGAGGGAGAGCAGAGCTCTGAAAATACATATTGGATGTTCCTGATGAAGGATGCAGACTCCTCTGTAAATTAACCAGATGTATATGCAGTTTAAAGAAAGCATTAAAACTCTTTTGTTTCACATAATTTATCTTGGTTGACTATGCTGTTTTATGATGGCTCAAGGGATCCCTCTGAAATCATAATAAAACTGAAATTAGAAGCAGGAGCTGTTATTCAGTCTGATATATTTATTTCACACTCAGATGCCACAAGTGGCCCACAATGGATCCTACAAGAGCGTCTCTATTCTTGGGTTCTCAGGTCGTAGTGCAGCTGGCAAGCGGAAGGGGCAGAGCAGGGATGCAGCACCATGATCCACCCCAAAACTAAAATTGGCTTCTCAGCCTCAACACCTGGTGCTCTAAAAGCTGTGGGTCACAGTGTCTGTCACATGGAAATTTCCACTGTATTTGGGTTAATTTCAGTAGAGAAAGCAACAAATAAAGAAGCAGAATTGGTGTTCTTCCATAAGATATGTATGGCAATTTTGTTTTAATATGTGAGAGGAGAAATATTGTTCTACATTATCTTTCAAAGAGAGATGGGGTGACCATTGAGGGGCCACTCACCCCAGTGTATATCTGCTTTGCTGCAACTTCTGTTCGGTGTTATTGTAAAGGTAATTTTCCTTTGGAATTTCCCTTCCTTCTTTAATTCTTGGCTCAGATTTTGCTGCTGGCCAGGATGGTCCTAAAAAACTATTCTTGGCCTATTTATTAATTTATAATAATAAAATTATGCTGTATGCTTAGGCACATGAATTTAATTCTAGATTTTTCCTGTAGGCCAGATGACTCCTGTGCAGTGGGGTCATTGTAACAAAGTAGGAGAAAGTAGGAGAATTATAATTTCAGGAGGGAGGAGGCCCAAAGAAAATGGGAATATCAGAAAACTTTACATTCTATAGAACTTACTGTTTCTCAGAAAATTCTGAGATTGGCAAGGACTCCTAAAAGTATTTTCAAAAGAAAAGGCAATATTGAGTGGTCATGTCATGCTGAGCTGCACTAATGAACATGACTCTTCGAAACATCGCAACAGTAGGTTCCACAAGAAGAGCAATTGCTTCTCCCTCAGTGATCTCAAATCTTTAACTCCTCATAAAAGCAACTTTATCCTGGATGGCTGACTTACATGCCTGTGTAGGAGAACACACTCTATAGCCACAAGTTTTAACTCTCTTTTTCTTCCTCTTGCACTAGTTTTGACTGAGGGGGAATTAATTTTCTTCACAGTGGCTGGTATGGGTCTGTGTTTTGGATTTGGGCTGAACACAAGGTTGATAATACAGAGATGTTTTTGTTATTGCTGAGCAGGGCTCACACACAGCCAAGGCCTTTCCTGCTTCTTGTACTGCATGGTGGTGAGGAGTGTAGGGGTGCACAAGAAGCACAAGAAGCTGGGAGCAGGTGTTGATCCCAACACTCCCTACCAGACTATATGGCATCACGCTCAAAGCTTGGTGATGAAGGAGGAAGAGCGGGGACATTTGTGGTAATGATGTTTGTCTTTCCAAATCTCTATTACGTGATGGGGCCCTGCCCTTCTGGAGATGGCTGAACACCTGCCTACCCATGGAAGGCGCTGAATTAAATCCTTGAGAGGCTTTGGCTGTATGCACAGCTTTAGCTTTACCTACCAACCTATGAATGTCGATCACATCCCATTATTTTTTTCATTTGTACTTTTACAATTCTCCGCCCGATCCCACTGGTTGCAGGAGTGAGGAAGCAGCTGCTGTGGTGCTTACTTGCCTGCTGGGGGTAAGCCATAAAACCTATTTAGTACAGGCAGTCCTCTTTCCCACTACTTGGGCAGAGACAGATGATCTCCACAATGAGAGGAGATGACTTCTACAGCCATGAACATCACGCCCTTTTCTTCTACAAACCTCACACTGAAGCAAGGCTTACATTTTACAATGAAATTAAAACTCAACTGAAACAACAAAGTCTAATACAGCAGCAAGGGAAAGCAAGATAGTTTTATAGAAACATGTCTTTAAGTGTCCAAATAATAATATCTTTATTTGCAGCTCTAGGAAGTGCATGTTCACATGCCAACAAATGGTAAAACGTTGTGTTAGAAAAAAGAGGCAGAATTACAAACAGTGGGTTTTCCAGGGATGCTGAATGCAGAAAGAAGGCGAATGTGTTTAATTTCAGTGGTAATATCTCAGAAGGTTGGAAAAAAGAGGAAAAAAACAATAACATATCCTTAAAAGTATCCTAATAATAAAATCCATTAGGTCACAGATTAATCACTCAGAGCAAGTAGCAGTCAGTATGAACCTTAAAAAAAGATTGGAGTAAGAGAAACAGTCTTAAATTTTGTCCTTCCTTTTTATTGCCATAACAATAACATTTGTACATGGTTGCTCTCCTGTTTCTTTTCAAAATCAAATCTGAATCTAAGGCTGCTTCATTCTGAAAGTTTGACCTACACTTAATTGTTTCATCATCTTTTGTTTGCCAAGTGAAAAAAATCTGAATACCATTTTGCAAAAACACCAAGTTACCCCACTGTGTAAAGAACAATTTAAATTTGTTTATTACTTACTAGAAAGCAGTTCAGAATAATGTATTAAAATAATCAGAGTGGTCAGTAGGCAGCCACTCTGTTAAATCCTTCCCGTGAAAGAAAAAATCCTATGAGTTATGTAACCACACATAAAGTGTACCCAGATTGTAGATCTGGAAAATACCATGAAAGCCAGATGGTTGCAAATTCAGAATTTTATTATGGTGGGATGGGGGGGCTGGCAGGCTGGAGGGAGGGTGGGGCTTGGACAGGGGAAGTACATCTGTCTGTCTCTTTTCCCTGCCTCTCCCATGCCCTGGGAAGAGCAGTCAGCCAGACTGCCTTTGCGACAGCCAAAGCACCCAATTTTGTGCGAGAAAAGATTTATAGAGCAGAGAGAAAAATCAAAAGAGCACAATTTGTGGTATAAATAAGTAATGCTTGCATAATGTTGGCAAATATGGTGATGTGAGGGGATTAAAAAATTATGTGAGTCAAAAGTAATAAACTTCAGCATTATGGTGTGGCCTTCATTGGCTGTGTATTAAGACATAGTTCTGCATCTGTCAGAAGTTACCATGTCTAAACATTGTTGGGTCCATTTGGTTACACAGCACCACTTTTAACTATTCATGGAAGCGAGATTAGTTAAATTTAAAGGATCAGTTGCAGTCAAGAAAATATATTATTCTGCACTATATAAAGGTAGGAGATAATGTATTGTTAAATGCAAGCTACTAGTTAAAACTGTATTCTATTTACTGTTGTGATTTTTTTTAACATGTCAGTTGTGTTTCCTCAGAACCTTGAAATTAGTGCTCTTCTATTGGATCCTAATATGAGTTAGGTTAATAAAGGAAACTTTCATGTCAATATTATTTTCAGCAAGAGATTTTTAAATTAGATTCAATGTCAATTAGAATTTGTAGTTCAACAGAAAAATTTAAGTCATTTGTAGAGAAAGTGTTAGTCGTCCTTTTCTCCCACAAATATGTTTTATGGTTTGAAATGTCACTAAAATAGGTATTTTAGAGCACCAGTCAGGAGTTTGAATAGGAACAGGTTTAGCTTGTAATTTAAATTTCAAATACATGGAAGTACGTGCAAGTTCAAATTTTTCTAAATGCTAGGGAACAAACTTATACTTGGTTTAGTTTGTAATAAATTTGTCCTTAAGTTTTCCAGTTTGTTTTCAATAACACTGTATTTGGTGTGGTCACAATGCACTTGGTATGGAAGCAAACAGCAGATGTTTTGCACTCTGTCGTGACTCATGGTTGATTCTTTTTTGCTATGGGAAATTACTAAACCAAGAGGCAGATAAACCTGTAAGTTAAAATAGGAGACTCCTAGGAAATGTTTTTCTTGTCTGTTTTCTAACTCAAACTTTGTTTGAACTATAGCAAAATGACTAATACCCATGCATCCAAATTCCTTTTGTATACAACTGCAGCAACCCTTCTTTTGTTGTTGTTTTTCTAGAAATTGCAGGAAACTTACAAAACATATAAAGTGAAAACTACATTTCTCTATTTCCTTTTAATACTGTTTTATGAAATAGGTGTCAATTTTTCAAAGCCTCTCTTTTAAACTTACAGCACAGGGTGAAAATCTGTTCCCTTTGGATACCCCACTACTTACTCCCATGGTTCTCATGCTCAAATTTTGTTTCGTTTCTAGAGTATGGCATTATTTGTGTATTCTTTGCAGAAGATTTTCTTTAAAATAATAATTAAAAAAAAAAAAACAACAAAAAAACCCCATCCCCAAACAAACAAGCAAACAAAAAAACCTAAACAAAGATGAAAGGCCATGTTAGATGAAAGCTTTCTTGAACATTCATTTGAATATAGCTTTGCTGAGAAAAAAAAATTGAGTTCTCATCTCAGTCTTAAAAGGAACAACATAAACCTACTGACTTCTGCTTTCATTGACATGATTGGCTTTGCATATGGGAAGAAAGACTAAAATGACAAAATGTCTTAATTGCACCCTGGTGTGAGAAAGGGAGAAAGCAACTGAATGGTAAAAATTCCCTGCAGGAGATTATGGTGTCTACTGATTTTGCTTTTTATCCATTGTCTGTGGGAAAAGAGGCAATATTCCCATTAGAATCTTTGAATTGTAAATGTTCAATTTTTGAGGGCATCTAAGTAGAGAGAAGTTAAGTAGTCTCTGGCTTAGATTTGCTCATTGACTGGACATGAGCACTTACTGACCAGTAGCTCACTTGGTCTTTGATGAAGTTTGCCTATTTAAAAAATAATAAACTAATAGGTACCACTCCTCGTCTCTTATCCTATGACTTTGTGCAGGATTATAAATAGAAAATCCCCAAATTATTAGGAACAGGTCAGCTTTCCTGCTTTTTGGAATATCATATTTCTAACTAGCAAAAGTAGAATTTCCCAGATCTACCGGGAAAGCTTTCAATGTTTTTTGACACATCCATCCAGCTGGCTTTCAAAGACAGAGAATGGGTGTTCCTTCTGGGAATAACAGTGATCAATGACCTTCAGTGAAATTTATATATCAAATGTCTTCCTTTTAGTTTTTTTCCTTTTGAATAATAAGAATATCAGATGGAAGCAATTTCTGTTGCTACAATTGAATGAGACATTAATAGCATAAATAGTTTTCTAAGACTTTTTAGAACAACAGACCAACAAGAAAATTTGTACTATTTAGCACACAGTGAAAATATCACGCAAAGACTCGGTCTTGCTTTACAAACTAGTGAGTGGTCAGATGTAACTCAGCTTTTCTGTCTCAGTGTAATGCTTTCTCTCCAGTGGAGGCAACAGCTGGAGTGCTGTGTCCAGTTCTGATCTCCAAAGTACCAGAGAGACATGGAGGTCCTGGTGCTGGTCCAGTGAACAGCAAAGAAGATGATTAAGGGACTGGAGCATCACTCTTATGAGGATAGGCTGAGGGAGCTGGGCCTATTCAGTCTTGAGAAGTGAGAACTGAGAGAGGATTTCTTTCCTTAATTCCAAAATTCTCAGCTGAAATGCCAAGGGCAATAGAGTTTATTAAAAACAGAAAAATAAGGGAAAGGCAACACTGAGACTGTATTTTTAATGCTGTTTTTTCTTTTAAACTATGTTCATGTTGCTTAGTTTTTTGCTCTTGTGTTTCCCCCTCAATTAAAGAGAACATCCTGGGAAATCCTCATAAAAGCTCATAATTATTTTCCATCTCTCTTTACCCATCTCTATAGCTAAACATTCCAAGAGATAATACATACAAGGCTGCTTTCTTCAGGAATTACAGTTTCCATGTTACTGGACTTTTTCTGGCATTTGGACATACTATGATAGAATAGAAAAATCCTCCCCTGGCAACAGAGGTTGCCAGGTTGGCAGCAGTGTGGGCAGGAAAATCCTGTTTCAGTGAATTTTTTATCTTTCAGTTATCACTGCACAGAGAAGAAGTGTATCTGCCAGAAAATTGCTTTCTGTATTTTTTTGCTATCTTTGTATTTCCAAATATGAGGAAAAATAGACCGGATTTAGAAATTTATGAATCACAAATGTATTTTCCAGCAAAAATGATGGCAGATTTATTTTATGAAAAATCCAAAGCATGGATGAATAAGAACCTTAGTACTGTATAAATTACTTCAATGCCATATGGACAATACGATTAGTATAGCAATCAAGCTCAAAGGGAGATTAATCATGAGAGATTCATCAAAAAAACCCCAAACCTGTAAAAACAACAAAGTAACTGATGTAGAAAGTTTAATGTCTCTCAAATATGTTTATAATTAGGTAGCTTAGTTTTTTGTGAAACTGTTCTTTTGTTTCTTAACATCTTCAAGCTTTCCTGGAAAGGACATTATGTCTGGAACTGACATGGAAGATCCCAAAAAATTTAAGGATGATAATTTTTAATATTTTAATTCTGCTTTATTTCAGTGACTGAGAAAATAAAGGTTTTCATTTACTGGCTTGGTTCCAATGGTTCTTTTATTCTCTCCTGTAAATAAAATTTTTTCGTGGACTTGAAAAGGGCAAGTCTTGTTTCAGCACTATATGAGTCTTCCATGTTTTAATGAGCCTGCACATTCCAACACACAATATGGTACTTTGAGATGTACACTACTCCACTTGAGACTATGCTAAACAATGTAGCTTACAAAATTGCAGATTAAAGATTTTCCATTTTATGAACAGTTTTTTTATTTTTTATAGAGAGCAATAAAAGCTAGAGTACATAAATTTG
>VWZS01008003.1:262925-355793 GCA_013397075.1 Rhabdornis inornatus
TAAAACTCGTTTTCTGTTACCTGTATTTAGTTACAGTGGGCTATTAAATATAATTACCTAGTACTTTTGAAAGTCAGTTTGCTATGGAAAAGTAATGTAGCTATTAGAATAGCAATTTTTTTTAATGTACAGATTTAAATGCACTATCTAAAACTTTTGAAGAAAATAAAAGCTGTACTATGCTTCCCTCAACATACATGAAACACAGGCAATCTTCTGTGTATTTACATGAGGTACTATTGATACCTAAAGAGGCAGAAAATTATTGATATCCAGGTTTGGTTTCATTTTTCTGTGCTTTGTTTTCAGAAGACTTATGGTTGCTTTCAACATTCACAGTGTTCTGCCTATCTGAAGGATCAATGGTCAGGTCATTTTCTAAATTTGTATGCAACTACAAAGCTGAGAAGATTTACTGAACTCAGAATCAGGAAGATAAACACTTAGGACCTTCAGGTTCACAGGTTCTTTCTTTCCTATTCACTGCTACTCGAGCGTCTGAGAGAAAGGAAATTCTGTTCTCCAAGTTTGGTAATATTAGACTTTGCTGAAATAACTACTGCTTGAAATGTCACCGTCAAGTGCAAATCAAACACGTTATTTAATTCAGACTTTCTACTCAATTATTCAGACTGCAAAATAATGTAACATCCAGATTCAACTTGTATAAAAGCACAACTTTTTGACGATTTATGGTGAAAATACCTGTAGAATATTTAAAAATTAACTAAGGAGTTATCTTACAAATATTTTCCAAAAGTCACTAACTGATAATCAAGAATTATACTGATTATGTAGGTAGCAATATTTAGGTAATAGGTAGAAATCTAGGTAAATATCAGTTTGCTGTTTTGGTTTGATGTTACTATCAGAATTATTTTCAAGATAAAACACAAAAAACCCCCCACAAAACCCAAAAAACTCACAAAACCAAAAATCCCAAAATCTCATCCCCTCAAAACACAAAACCAAAGAACCCAAAAAAAATAAAAAAACCAACCCAAACATAACTCAAAACCAAACCAAACCAAAAACCAAAAAAGCCCACAAAAAACCTAAACAACAAAACAAAAAAAAAGAAACACACCCTGCCCCCCAAAAACCCAACCAAAACAAAAAACCAAACCAAACCAAAACAAAACAAACCAGACAAACAAACAAACAAAAAAAGAACACAAAAAAATCAAGACAAAAACCCCTTTCCCAAAAGCAGAGGAAAAGTGGAAAAGCCAAACACTACACCTCTTAACTGAAAATTGAGATTTTTGCACTGGCTAGTTAGGTCCAAATTATAGATGAGGTAATTGAATCTGAGCAGGTGAATTATCTTCTTAAATTTAGATACATGTTTCTGGACAGCATGACATGTAGTTTACGTGTCCCACCACACAGAGAACCATATCACTTGTATGTGGGGTGAACAAACCCAGTCAGCAAAATACTCTCCTGGGATTATTGTCAGTGACAGAATATTCTAACTGTCACACTCTTGGAAGAATGCTTTTTTGCAATCCTTAAAAATATTTGTTTTAAAACAGAATCACAGAGAAATCCCAATTTCATGTAAGGAATACAGTATCTCACCAGCCCAGCCTTGTCAAGAAGAAAGCAAGAATCAGTGTTGCTTAGTACTCTGTTTTCACTAGTCAGCAATGTTACTTTCTGTTAGTTCATTGACAGGTTTCCTTCACAATCTGAGATAAAGCCCATTTTCCTGTTGTGGGGGCTCCTGCCTGAACTCCTTTCCTGGGGATGTAACCAACAGGAAGCCAAGGCATTGTAAAATGGGTGCCAGGTGACACAAGTTTCTCCTCATAAAGGAAAAATGTGCTTCCAAATTGAAGAAAACCAAAAAGTTCATGAGCCGTTTGCTATTCAGATATCCTTGATGGGATACAAATGACCTTGACAACACAGCCAAAGCAAGGTGAAGAATCGAGTGATGCTTGCAGCAGTTACCAGGACAGCAAGTCCCTTGCTGGCATAGGGAAGTAACTACATCTTAGATTCAAGAAACTTTACAGAGACTTCTAGGAAACCATCCCACATCTTGAGCTGTGAATGGTGACTTCTTCAGGGAAGGAGAGAAATGGAGAGGCAGCTGCACTAGAAATGAAACTTAAGGTATCTGCAAGATGTGAAAACTTTAATCATTTTCTAAGAGCCCATTTACTGACAGATGAATAAATACAATTAGAAAAAGTAAGGCTGAAAAATACTACCACTTGAAGTCATGTCCTATTTGACTACCTGCCATCAAATCAAGTGGAGAGCTGACAATAGCTGACATGTAGAAGGTTGTGGCCAGCAAAGCATAATGCTAAATGTCAGGAAAAATATACGATAAATCTGAAATCTGTTGTATCACCCAGAAAGGTAGTATTAAAACTCAAGGACATCCAATCATCTATTCCAAAATCTTTAGGAAATATACTGTGTGAACGACATTAATTATGACCCAACTAATGTTTTTTTAGATTTACTTTTACCAACTATTTTTAGTTGGTTGAGGTGATGTGAGATAATACAATTATTGGTGATATCAAGACAAAATGGCAGTGCCTGCTGCTCTTAAAAGGCAGCCTGAGCTTACTCTGACAAGGGGAGGATCCACACAAACGATGCCTGCAACATCTGGAGACTATTGGTCCAGTTTGCCCAATATCCAGCAACATTTTTCACCCTGTTGCAGGCTGATGATTACCAACATCAATGCCAATCATCACAGCTTCCTCCCACCCTGGCAGAAGGTGTGTGTAGGGACATACACACAGAGACCTGACTATCTTTCATTGTGGTCACACCACGTCCCAAAGTGCCCCAGCCTACGCAGCTTTAAAATACCTTTAGGGAACGTGATTCCACCACACCTCTGGGAAGCTTGCTCCTATGCTGCATCACCATTGCAATGAGGAATCCTTTTCTAGTATCTTATCTAAGCCTCTTCTGGTGCATCTTGAGGTTTGTTCTCTCACCCTGTCACTCACTGCCTAGGAGAAGAGACTGACCTCCACCTGCCTCACCCTCCTTTCAAGTGGTTGGAAAGAGCAATTAGGTCCCTCCCCAGCTTATTTCCTCCAGGATAAACATCCCCAGCTCCTGCAGCTGCTCTCTAGACTCTTTCATTGCTCTTCAAATTATACTACGGGTTTAGCTCTTGATACACAGTCAATACAAGCCAATACAATACAAGTCAGGACTTGTGTGCTCAAGTTGCTGGAAAGATAAAGTATGATTTTTTCAGAAGAACTTCATGCTGGAAATTTTATGTGCAAATATCAGCACTAATATTAAAATCAAATATTGAACACAAATATTGGAAATACATGTTGTTGTTGGTATGTATAAATTCTCTAAACAGAGGGGACTAGATTAGTAGTGCCTTTAGTACTTATTGTGATTTGTCCTAGATTTTTATCACTTTATCTGAGCAGTTAGAAAATGTCTGGAATGTAAAAATTCCATTTTTTTTTTCTTCAAATGCATCGTACTACTTTGTTGCTTTTATGTTAAAGTCTTGACAATGGTTTTTTTTCAACTCACATCTTTAAAATCAAAGGCAAATTAACAAGGTCAAGAAATGCAGAGGAAAATATTCTTTTCTGTAGTACTTGCAAGTGTTCATTTTATAGTAAATAAATTATTATTTAATTCAGATTATTAGAATTAATAAGGACATCTTAGGGTTTAATTGATGTAGCAAAATGAGATATGTATTTATATTTGTATATAAAATCTGAAAATGAGCCATTCATTAGAGGTCCACTTAGGTGTACAGTATTACTACTATGCTTAAAGGTTCAGACTAAAAGTTTTCAGTCCTTAAAGATGAACAACAGTTAGGTAAAATACAAGTTTAATTTCCATTTTCACAGTGATGCTAACTAATTTGTGTTGTCTTTTTAACAGCATCATTTTAAATGAGACATAAGAATGTAACAGCAAATTTTAATTTCCATACCCAGAAAGCTTGTCGTATAATCCAAAAAAGGCATAATCCCAGATTATTGATGATTACTGACTGAAGGATTTTAAGTAAAATGAAGAAAAAAACCTGCATAACTTTTTAAAAATTAATACTTCTATACTGTAGGCACCAATAAGTACATTTAGAAGTTGCTATGACAAATAAATATTAAAGATTTTAATTTGACAATCTTTGCTTTCACCACTGCTTCAAGGCCAGAAAATAATTTTCTCTAACATTTTAAATGGGTGACACTGCCTTACTTTACAGATTGCTTTTTAAAAATACCATAAAATCCACAGTGACAAATCACATGATAATCAGCTTAGTTTAGATTTTTCCTATATTTCAGAATAATATATTTCTATATGCTTAATACAGATGATAAGGTTTCTTTTCTGAAACCAAATAATTCAGCTACATCCTTAAGGAAAATCCCTTCCTTCAATAATTTTCAGATTAATTTTTTCCTCTTAAACGTCTTTGAGATTAAAATATGTCAGCATATGTGACATGACAGTTTGTTCATATTGTTGACTGTCCAGAGATAGCCATAAAACTACAGAAATGTAGACAAGGATTTTCACATAGAATCTAGAAGCATGTAATGAATATTGCCAGCAGACTTTTAGTGTTGAATCACCACAAGGCCATAAATATTGTGCTAGAGCTATTAACTGAAGAAAAAATTCAATCTAACAGGATCAAGAACCACCTTAGAAATATAGAGCTTTTCTGATTAGAACCTAATTAGTTCTGATTAGAACTAATGTTATAGCACAGTGTGTGTGATTTTTTTCCCCCACCTTTCTGTTTATTTTTTCATGTTCTGTATCATCTTATGATTTAGATGCCTAGAACACAAGTCAGAGAATTTATCTGTATATTGAATAAAAAGCCTATTTTTCCCCCTACAGAGAATTTATCTGTAAAAAATAAAATTTATTTATTTTTTATTCAATTCAAAGGAAAGAAAATAAAGCAAAAAAAAAAAAATAGCCAAAAATAGCACATGACATACTCATAAAGACATAATTTATTAAGCATCTATTAGCAAAAAATAGGAAGTGCGAATGTACCAAAGATACATACCATGCTACTACTGTATCTCTCTCATAGCACTTCCTACTTAGTGTAATCAGAGTAGAGAAGCCACATTGCACTCCCTCACATGCAGTTATAAAGGGCAGAGAACCAGCTGACACAAACAAACTCTAACAAAGGGAGGACTTTTATTGAGATGATGTAGCTACCGTGCTAATGCCTTGCATATTGTACTTGATTTCACCAGGATAACGAAAAAAATAAAAGACAATTACAGCCATGCTCCAGCTCTGAGTGGAGTATGGTACCACAAACATTTTATGTCCCAAAAAAGATGACTCCCAGAGGTTGATGCTTTGGGCTGTTTTTTTGAGGTACATCTACAGATTTAATTAGCCTTCACCCTCAGAGCATGCCAATCCTGTGCAAGCTGCCTGGATCATGTACAACCTAGTCTTTTGTAAGTGTTTACACTCAACCACAGGTAGAAGGTGAGAAAAAGTAGTCAAGGCTAAGAGAAAAGAACAAATAATTGCAATTGGAATTCAAGGTACGATTTACAGGTAAATGAAGAATTCTATTTTCAGGGCTTTTTGCTTTTAAATCTGTAAGTTCTTTGCAACATAGTTGTACAAGTGCCTGCTCAGAAATAAGTATCCCAAATGGAAGGATTACATGCTGGGCAGGTGATGGCTTCATTTGTGTATAGAGACTGACAAAGGATGAAATTACATAATTTATGATCCTGTCTGTTTGTGAAAACCAGATTTTGGCTGGTAGGAGTAGTTGCAATGCTGAAGTGGGTAGCAGCACATGAGCTATGAAAGTCTGTGAGACGGATATGGCAGAAGAAGATGGGGAAGTGCTGATACTATCAAAATTTTGGTTTATCCAGACAGCCACTGGCTGTAGCACCAGGAGTGTGGTTTGAGGGTTCTGCAGTGCATAATCACAGAAAGCATTGGTTGAAAGCCACTTCTGGTGGTCACCCAGTCCCATCTCCTGCTAAAAGCAAAAAATCAATGGTATATTGTGTTAATCAAAATGTTTTTCAGTCAAATCTCCACATCTCTTAGGTTAGAAGTGCCCAATGGAAATTTTTCTTTTTCCATTGCTGTAACTTAAGCCTGCTACCTTTGTTGCTGCGCACTTCTGCGTCCTGGCATGCCTGGCTCTCACTATACATGTTCTGCAAACCCAGTACTCTCAGTCTCTCCTACTAAATGTGCTCCAGTTCCCCAGTTATCTTGGTGGGCATCTTAAAATTTGTTGATATCATTTTTAAAGTGGTAGGCATGAAACTCAGAATAATAATCCAGTTGAAGTTTATGAATATGACTAGAGGCAAACAGCCACTTCCTTAAACCTGCTTCCTATGCTTTGCCAGTGCAACCTAGTATGCAGCTGGCCTTCATTACTGGAAGGATACACTGCTGACCCATCTTCCAATTTGTTGTCCACTAGGACCCTCAAAATTTTTTCTTCAAAGTCCCTTTCCAGCTGTCATCAGGGTGTATTGAATTTGTTCATCACATGGACATGATCACGAGTTGTTGAATTTTATGATTCCTGTCTTCTTTTCAGAAAACTCAGTCTTGAGTTCCCTTTGACCTTAGTTAGTCCCTTTAAACAGAACTACTCTCTAGTTATCAAGTGCTTCACACAGGTAAGTCTCATTTGCAAATTTGCCAAGGAACTACATCCCTCCATGTGAGTTGCTAAAGACCTTAAACAGTGTTGTTTTAAGGATCAGCCCTGGTCAAAGGCCTGACAGCATTTGTAACTGACCTTCCAGCTGTCAGCACTAGTCTATGAGCATAAAGAACCTGCCAGTTTTTAACTCCCTGGTAGTCCATTCATCCAGTCTATACCTCTCCCTGATTATGAGAATGAGAAAGACCATTCTGAGAAGCTACAGTGAAGGTAAAAAATAGCTGCTGCTCTCCACCTGTCAGCTAGCACACCAAGCAATGGCAGTAAGGTTGGTCATACACACGATGTCCCTCATAGATCTGACTATTCCAGCCTTGTTATTTCTGATTATATATTCTTTATGGGTAGAGACTGTCATGCAGTGGAGCATGTAATTAAAGTCTGATATTTCCTTCTAACACAGCAGCTAAGCTGTGCACTTTCAGTGTGCCCCAATAGCTTGGTGCATCAAGGAGTCAGGAAATAAAATGCCCTCAAAGCATTTTTATCCCTGTCTGCAGGGCAGTAAGGGTTCCCCCTCTGGGCCAGGTTGGACCACATTAGTTAATACATCCAGATATGTACGACCAAGAAGTACTTCTTTCAGTTTAGGTAGAAAAAGTACTCTTCCAAGTTACTTGGTTTGGCTCATGCAAACTGGATTTAGGCCACAAATCATGGAAGTGTTTCTTTGGGGTTTGGGTTTAAAACCTCTCTTTTAAATGCTGCTGTCTTGCACTTCATTAAAATGTATAAATAGTTATTCTGATTCAGTTTATCTTGCAACATTCCAGTTGCCTCAAAGAGTGCATTATTTTTATATGACCATGCGGAGATTTCGTCAGGAGAGTGATCTCACATCCCGTACGTGTTGCATTTTTAACATACTGACTGATGGATGGTGTATTTTCAGCACAGAATTCGGACCAAGACATACCATAGAGATGAGAACAAAATTTACAAAGCTTATAATAATTTTCTTACTTTCTTGAATTGCACTTGGAGCCCAGCCTAATGACTAAAAAATAAAGAACTAGAAAAAGATTTCAAGATTAGGTTCCATGCAGTTTTTTCTTTCTTTTCAAATAATGCTGATATTCTCATACTTGCTCTGAAAGGGGCATCTTGCCCAAATACTCCATAATTTTAAACCTGGACTATCATTGCCCTCAGTTAAATTACAAAATTGTTTGCATGGATTGCTTTTGCACAATTAGTCCACGCTGCTGGGACATACATTTCACATTTTGTTAGAATAATTGTGTTAGAATGTCTTACTTGGTCAATATTAAACATTGTTAAAAAGAACATTATTTTTCCCTAACTGCAATTTGTAACAGCTCACTGGGAAAAAAAGAAATTGAATTTCATTCTAGCAGTGGGATTACCCATCCATAAAGCTGTCTTCCAAGACAGACTTAGATGAAATGTAGTGCTTCTAGTTTGCAAGGGATTTATTTCAGTATTTTGCAATTTTGATCCAATTTGTCAGATTTTCTTTGTGTACGTGTGTGTGTGTTTCATGGAATCCAGTAAGGATAAGGAAGCTCTGTCCCAGGAACTTTAAGTCTTCTGGTTCTTCAAGAAGGATCTAGATAACTCAGGACTTCCAGAGAGCCCACTGTAGCCGCAGGAGTCAAAATCCTGAAAGCCAAGAAGAAATATAAGGAGACCAGGGATTCTTAAACTACTTTTTGGAAATTATAGTCATCATAAAATACTGGCTCAAAAAACCCCAACCAATAAACAAATTAAATATTATCTTCTATTAAATAGAGGATTCTAAATATTTAGACTTCATCTTAGAATCCTCGTCAATAACCATGAAAATTATACATCAATGTTCACTTTAACACAGAGTTGTCTACATTCACAAAAATTTTTTTTACTGGAGACATGACTCCAGAAAGACAACACTGATTTGACTGGGGCCGCAAAGTTAGGAAGAACATAGCAACTCAATAAACAACAGGATGAGCTTTGACATGAGAACCTTGCACTTCGCAAATGAGTTTTCCAAGCCAGCCAACTCTAGAGCAGGAATGGGCTGAAGAAGAAAAAGAAATGTGTGCAGCTAGATACCATAATCAGAGATTTTTCTGCCAAATTACTATTGAAATCTCCTGCGAAAAAGCAAAGGCACATTAATTTTAAAGATTTAATTTTTTAAATGAAATTGTATACTGAAATGCAGAAAGATATTTTCATTCCATGAGGGAAGCAGTTAGCAGACCAAAGTGTGAGAAAAGTGCTGTAAATCTCCATTTAAGTAAACCAAAGAAATTATAAAGAGGAAAATGTAAGGTTACAATATATCAGAATTCTATAGAATAATAAAATAGTTTGAGTTAGGAGGGACCTTTAAAGGTCATCTACTTTAAACCACCCTGCCAATAGATCAGGTGGCTCAAAGCCCCATCTGACCTGGCCTCAAATTCCAGGGGCTTCACCCTCTGTCTTTCTTCAGGCCCCCTTCAGGTACTGGAAGGCTGCTATAAGGTCTTCCTGAGCTCTCCTTTTCTCTGGCTGAACAACCCCAGGTCTTGCAGCTTTTCTTCACAGGAGAGGTGCTCTAGCCCTCAGATCATCTTCATGGGCCTCCTCTGGACTCTCTTGAATAGGTTCATGTCCTTTTCATTCTGAGGAACCCAGAGCTACATACAATACTCCAGGTACAAGGGCACAGCAGAGGGGCAGAATCCCCTCCCTCCTCTGCTGCCCACGCTGCTTTGGATGCAGCCCAGGACACGTTTGGCTTTCTGGGCTGGGAGTGCCCATGGCTGGGTCATGTCCTTCTCATGAAGGCTGCTTTGCCCACCCTGTGATATATTTGCAATTGTCCTGAGCACAGTGCAGGACCTTGCACTTGGCTTTCTTGATGAAATAATATAATTTCTTAATAAAGCTCCCCTTATTGTTTTTTACTTTTGTTTGGTTGGTTTTTGTGTGGGGTTTTTTTTGTGGGTTTTTTTTTTGTTTTGTTTTCAGGACCAAGAAAAAAGAAAAGAGGTAAGAGAGCACAGTATCAATTCCACTGGATTTTGACCTGTCTTTTTATAATTANAGATCATCTTCATGGGCCTCCTCTGGACTCTCTTGAATAGGTTCATGTCCTTTTCATTCTGAGGAACCCAGAGCTACATACAATACTCCAGGTACAAGGGCACAGCAGAGGGGCAGAATCCCCTCCCTCCTCTGCTGCCCACGCTGCTTTGGATGCAGCCCAGGACACGTTTGGCTTTCTGGGCTGGGAGTGCCCATGGCTGGGTCATGTCCTTCTCATGAAGGCTGCTTTGCCCACCCTGTGATATATTTGCAATTGTCCTGAGCACAGTGCAGGACCTTGCACTTGGCTTTCTTGATGAAATAATATAATTTCTTAATAAAGCTCCCCTTATTGTTTTTTACTTTTGTTTGGTTGGTTTTTGTGTGGGGTTTTTTTTGTGGGTTTTTTTTTTGTTTTGTTTTCAGGACCAAGAAAAAAGAAAAGAGGTAAGAGAGCACAGTATCAATTCCACTGGATTTTGACCTGTCTTTTTATAATTAACAGCCTTTCTAGAAGAAACAGGAGAAGATTTTAAATTTATTATTAGTCTAATCCAGAGTGTGGGGAAAATCAGAAAGCTTATGCTCATGCCAACCAAAAACCTGCTTTCAGGTCTGACTTCAAACTGAAGAAATATTTTTTAGGCACAAAATTTTTAAAGTTTTAAAATAATACTGCCATTCTGAAGCAAATTAAAGGGATGACTTCTCAGGGAAAACCCTTCATTACATTTAAGCAGGCCTAACTGTATAATAGTACTGTGCTATTAAATATCCTAATTTAAGAGGGTAACATGAATATCAATTTGTGGCTGAAATGAACCCTGTTCCTCAACAGAACATTTAGGCAATGTATGAGACAAGAAACAGAAAAAGTATTCTGGATCTATTTTGGAAGTTATCCAGGTGTTCTTATGAAGGAATACTTCATGAACTGGAATCACCTTAAGGCTTATGATCTCCAAGCTTGTGGTAGCAGAAGTAGAACACTGTGACATGTAATGTCATTGTATTTTGTCTCTGTAGCATGGCCTCAGCTCTTGAGCATTTCCTTCTTCTAATATGACTGAGAACCTGCCCTGTTCTTTTCTGTCCATTGCTGCTCATTCTTCTGAAATGCCATGGAGATATTCCTCCTGAGGCACAGAGCATAAAAGCTCTAATTTTGACAACAATGTGATGTAACCTGACAATGTGTCATTAAATGTCATCCACTATAAACCTGAAGAAGGAAAATAGCTCTGGCTAAGACTGTGTAGTAGCATAACACAGCCCTACTTCACTATCTAGAGAAAACATCACTGTCCTGATCTACAACTAAATGCCACTTTTTACCCTTGGTATGCTTACCCAGTTAGGAACACTGAATGTCTTGCTGCTGTAAAAACAAAAAAAGTCCTGAAAGTGATAAAGAATTAATGAATTACTGGTGGAAAAATAAGTACATTCTATTAACAAAATACTTTAGCTAAGATTAAAACTAACAGAAACAAATACTTAATCTTATTTGATCCCATATGATATGCTTTACTTTCAGGTTAATTTTTTTTGCTAAATGTTACCTTCATGTTTGATAAGAAGAACTTTTTTTTTTTTTTTTTTTTTTTTGCATACATTACGAATCTGTCAGAGGGCTTAATTTCAGCTGGAATGAGTAACATCCTGTTCTTATACAGTAGGCTACATTTCTCATCAACACCCCTTCAGTCCATTGTGAAAGGAGGAAAATGGCTGGTGAAACAGCATACAATTTCCTTTTTGTTTTTTTGGTAACTACTGCTTTGTTCTTTGCTTTTATGTGATATTAAAGCTGTGGAAAATATGTTTTCATGTAATAGTTTCTCTGATATGCTTTAAGCAGCCCAAGTGGAGACTGTCTGGGAAATCTTGCCATAACAAACAGTTTCTCTTTCTATGAAAGACAGAAGAAATTTTTTATTAATTCTTATCCAGACTAAATAATTGCTTGAAATATAATTTTTTTTATATTCTGGATTTCTACCAAAACCGGTGCCAACTTGAGGAGAACAGTTCCATTTTCATGGTTTCACTTCATTATTGGGACAGAATTAGGCTGCCATGTCCATTTGCTAAAGGAGTAATTTAGATTAAGTTTTATAAAGATACATGCTATAAAATGGGAACATAAGGTTAAATGTTTTGGCATGATTTTCATTTGCAAATTGGCATTTTTTTCTGGTCTATTCAGTTACACCATGTAACTGAAGGATTTTGATGCTTGGCTTCTACCTAATGAACCTTTGCAAAGAAGCAAGGACCACTGCATAATTCTGAAATTAATGCTCACCACTGAAATTAAAATTTGTACAAAGTGGAGACACCAACTCTCTTTGCAAGTCTCTCTCAGATTTTGGGATAATGACCTGGTTGGTGCCACTCAAGCTTCCCACCATCCTGGAAACTGCTGTGTGGTTTCTGCTGCAAGACCTCCTCCTAAACCCAGCTACTAACCTGCCTCTTCTTTTTTCTTCCCACTCCTTCCCTAATATTTCCCTTGCCTTTTTGTAGAGCAGGCATGAGCCCATGGACCCTAAGTTTCAAAAATGTCCCTGTGCTTCCTTGCAAAACTTAAGACCACAGTCCTCTGTATTTTAGAAAATAAGGAAAACATAACTGTCTTTTCTGAGTGCTATTTAATAATTAAATTGGAAAGAAGTATTCATTTTCTTCCTTGGCTGCAAGAAAAAAATACATAAAACAGAGGCAAAATGTGAAAAGAATAAAGTTGAAGAGGTAAACTAAAATATCAATAAATATAAAGGAATTATTATATAATTTTGGATGGAATTAAAAAGCATAATGCATAAAACCAATTGAAATTATCTACATTTTTAAAAATGAATACTTTCTCTCCTTCAGCTTTCCTCTGCTCTTGAACACTGTGATACTTTCTTTCAGAGTCAAATATCACAAATATCTATCAAAAATATGAGTGAACTCACAATATGTAGCAAATCTGCATACTATTCTATAAAAGAATTACTAAATATTGCATGTTAGGAGATAAATGCCCAAGAAAAATAATTTAAAATTAATAAAATATTTTTTAGTGAGTAGATTCAAATCTTTTAGAGCAAAATTATAAAAATAATCACCTAGCATAATTAATTTCCATCTTTTGTTCTTAAGTTTCACAAGCTAATGGATCATTCTAGCTGAAGCATCTAAATATTTTCCTTCCTTGTATTTTAAGACTAAAAGACTTCATAAATCTTAGTAATTAGTTGTTTGCTTTAGAAAGAACAGAGTGTAGGCATATGGCATCCTCACAGAAGTGCTAGCTTTGAGGCACAGGACTTGAAGCTCTTTCATGCAACTATTCATTTCAATTTGAGCAGCACTGATGGTCATGACTGTAAGAAGTGTACTATAAGCTTCATAGTTACAATTTTCCTAAAAAATATAATTACTTGTTTAATTATGACATTGACATATTTAGCAACTGTTAGTAGCAATATATCTTCGTATAAAACTAACTTATGAAAGAAATAAAATACTATGATTAAAGCAGTATTTGCCTATGAGGTACTAGGTACAGTTGATTTAGAGCTGAATGCATTTTAATTGTATCATATAGCAATGTAGCATTATAGTCTTGAAATTTACATTTTGCTTCAATTTCTTTAGAGGAAATTAAAACGATTACATCTCTTCCTGGAATACCTATTTTATTTACATTTGGAGTAGGGCTAAACTGTGACTGTTTTGCATCAATGAGGATGCAAATGCCAAATTTGCAAATGCAATGAGGATGTTTTGCATCAATGAGGAAAAAGAAATAGAAAAAAATTCGCTTGTAGCATGTTTTCATTTCAAGAGTGAATAATTTGATAACAAACAATTCTGAGACAATTAGTTATGAATCACCATGCCCTCATACACTTAAGTATATTTTCTTCAAGTCTATATCTATTTGTCACTGTAGAGGAAGCCTAGAAATGACATCTGTATATATCAGAAAAATCTTTTTAATGGATTTCAAGTTATATTTCTTAATTACAGTTCCTCAATTAATTGCTGTTCCTCAAGCATTTGTATTTAATGACAATGTGTATACCCTTGTCCCCTAATACTTATAACAAGTCATAACTGCTGTATTTGAGCTCAGTTACTTAGACTCTCAGAGTTAAATAATGATTGTCTGTCCCCCTGAACAATTAATTTCCAAAAGCATGATGAGAGATAAAGCAAAACATAAAATCTGAGAAGGCCATGTCAGAAAATATAATGTCATAGAGTCACATCTCAGCTAAAAATTCAAACGGGATTAATTCATAGTAATCATGGCAGCAATCTCATAAAGCAAAGTCATCATTGAAGGACTAGTTCAGTTCTACTTAATTCTATTTTCTGTACAGAAAAAATTCATTATTTCCCCCCTGAATGAAACACACCTGTGGCTAAGAAAAGGTCTTATAGAAGTCTGATTGTGAGAAGGAGTTTGGGAATAAAAAAAAGGTATAGCATGAATTTTTGCTGCACAAAAAGAAGTGAAGATTTCTTTTTAGCACACAAAAAAAGATCTGACTGTTCTTCCTCACACAAGTTTTATATTGAAGTGATGTCACTGAAGTCAGCTAGAGTCACATCTATGTAGCCATAATTCATATTGTGGAGTGAAAACTCTAGACTTGGTTTGTACAGTACATAACAGACCTACAGATTCTCTATTAGAGATTGAGAGAAAGAAAGGCAAATAACAAAAATATTAAAATATTATTGCATTGTTACAAGATATAGTTCTATAAATCTTGGTTCATGTGCATTAAAGGATAGGCAGTCTTGCGAACATCTCCCTACCCTATGACTCAGATTCAAAATTGATCATATCTGAGATCTGAAATAGTGTGGTTAACTTTTGTTTCCTATTCATTTTTTTTTTTTAAACATCCCAATTCCAGAATCTGGCCAGGTCCAGAAGGGAAATACCTGAGTATCTCAACAGACTCTTCTCTAAACATCTAAAACATCTAAACAACTAGACAGAATAGAAACCCCAAAAAAAAACCAAACAAACAAACAAAAAAAACCAACAACACCAAAAAAAAAACAACAAAAAACCGAAAAAACAAAAAACAAACAAACAAACAAACAAAACAAACAAACAAAAAAACCCAACCAACCAAACAAAAAAAAAAACTCAACAAAAACCCAATTAAAATGCTTTCGCTTTTGTCTTAGATGATAGCCAGCTTTTATAGATCTGTGTACCTCAGTTAACTCTGTGAGCTCTAGAGAAGATGGGAGATGTGCCCAAGCTCAGCTCTGAGAGCTGCTGCTTTATAATCAACTTAAGTAAAAGTCAGCACCAACATCCTTGATTCCTCCTTTGGAACTCAAGCCTGAGATAACCTGTACAACTTGTGGTCAGAACTAATTGCAAATTAATGACTGAAGCTTCTTTTCTGCTCATTGTTTGAAACACAGATCACATCAGTGCTTTCAAAGACCTTGGAGTATCTTGCTGGAAAGTAATAAGGCCTCCTGAAAACACAGCAAGATAGAGGCTCTGCAACATAGTCTGTATTTCAATAGAAGCACACAGACAACTTGAATTCTAGTTGCCTGGATGTCTCTTACAAGATGGTGGTTTGACAGCTTTTGTCAGTGATGTAAGATTTTGGCATATCTTGAAAGTACAACCAGCAGCAGCTTGAGCATGGCTTATGTTCAGTCAGTGGGAATCTTTCCAAAGTCAATGAACCTAGATCTGGTCCCATTGCAGAGAACAGACCTGCAGTACTTGTTACATTGTGGAATTAGTATCTGGTAATATAAATATGCAATTTTAATTGTATACAAAACTAATGCTAAGTCAGAATGCTTCTGGTGCACAAAAACTTTGAAAATGGAGACTTGACAAATACTAACTTCTACTACATATTGACATGAGAGAAAAAAGAAAGCTTTGCCAAATGCCATAAAACATCAGTGGCAACAAGGTTTTTAAACCTCTATGAAAAAGAAGTGGAGTAAGAATTTTGTTCTTCCTATAATGAACTACGATACCCCTAGCATTTCACTGAAGAGGAATGAGTAAATGATGTTCAGTTTACAGTTATACTCATTTGTATATACGTAGTCTTTTATGCATACTAGTATTTTCCCTTATATTCACAAAACATTTAAAAAACCCAATAATTTCTTCCAAATATACCTATTTTACCAATAAACAGTATTTTTAATGCCAGCAACAATGTCGTTAAATTATCATAAATTAGATTTAATTGATAAGATTGTACCACTATCCTGTTGTATCATTCCTGTTTTGTGCTGCTATGTTTAACTTACTGTTGAGCACATTTTGTGAGTGTATTGAGTCTGACTGAGATAGAGTTTATTTCCCCTTAGCAGCCCTCACAGTGCTGTGCTTTGCATTGGTAGCTGGCAGGGTGTTGATTACATACCAGTGCTTTGGCTACTGCTGAGCAGTGCTGTCCCTCTGACCATCCCCCAAATCAAGTGGCTGGGAGGGAACAGGATCCTGGGAGGGGACACAACCAGGCCAACTGACCCAAATTAGCCAAAGGGACATTCCACACCAAATCACACCAGCTCAGACATAAAAGGTAAGGGAGGGAGGCAGGCCTTTGTTGTTCTACAGTGTCTTCCTTCCTGAACAACTACAACCTTTGCTGAGCCATGCTTCCCAGGCAGTGTGAACATTGCTTACTGATGGGAACTAGAGACTGACTTTTCCTTCTGCTTATGTGAGCACAAACTTCTGCTTTTCCTGTTTGTTGCTTTAGTAAACTGCCTTATCTCAACCTACTAGTTGTTTTCCGTCTGATTTCTCTCTCCCTTGTCCTACTGAGAAAGTGAGTGATAGAGTACATGGCACCTGGTGTTCAGCCAAGGTCAAACCACTACAGTAAGTAATGGCTAAATGCGTACAAATATTAACATTTGCAGGAAAATACTGACATTATTTTCAGACATTAGGAAATGCCAGTAACACTTTGGGAGAAGATGATCTGACTCCTTGCAAAACTGTTCTCCAAAGATCTTTCTCCCTTCTAAGAGACTATCCTCACAACTTCATTTTTGCATGAGGTTAAAGAAGCAGAATTAAATGATCAGACGTATTGCATAGTCTACCGTTTGCTCATTCCTATATTTAAAACCAATGAAGCTCTTTTTTTGAAAAAAAAAAAGCAATGTTTGTCTTTTAAAATATGTGTACATAATTCAAACTGCTTCTCTTTTATGTTCCATAGAGAAAGACATCACATATTCTTTTGCCATTTTTTTATCATTAGATATCTCTAATATCAGGTGGGCTTTTCTTTCCCAGTTTTCCACAAAATGTTGATCTTTAATGAGAGCCAGATTTACCATTATTCTGGTTTCAATACCAGCCAGAAAATGAACTCCAAATAAGCCACTCCTCTTCACCCACCCTTTCCAGGAAGGGAAGGACAAAAGCAGAGACTATGGGATGAAATAACAATTTATTGAAAGCACAAGGCAATGGAAACAGATCCACACAATTACAGCAGTATTAATAGCAAAAAATATACACAAAGAGAAGGTGCTTTATACACTAAAAAGTGTTTACCAGTGGGAGCACAAAACCAAGGTGGTGGACACTCCTGAAGGTCCTGTCTGCCTGCCTTCCCCACACAAAGACATTATGGCAACTGTCCCCGCTTGCCACCCACGTGGCCATCGGAAACTAAGGCAAGATGGCAGGGGGGCTCCCACAGCTCACGTTTCCCACCCCCCAGCCTGAAACAATGACAAACAATGGCAACCAAGCTCCCCCAAACCTGAGTCATCCCAGTCATGTCACACGGCTGTTCTGTTGAGCTCAGTTCCATGCAGGTGCCCACATCACCATTTTTACTACTATGCTGCATTGGAGGGCAGCTCTATGGGTGGCTGCCCCTTTTTCCAGACATTCTGATGTTTTCCTCTTGGCTTGATTTTTCTGGGCTCATCTAGGCTCCCTTCCACTTGGTTCAGCCACCTCAGCTGAGCTGGGATCCCCACCCTCCAGTCATTTTCCTGTGGCAGGCTCTGTTCCACTGCTATCAGCTCAGCAGCACTAGTGGGAATTTTCATTTTTTCTGCTTTCCTTTCAGCAACATATCTTGTAGCTATACTCTGGAGAAATGGGGTGGGGGGGTAGGGGGGACCAGCACTGGGAGCCAGTTGTTGGAGGGTCTGGTATCAAGACCTTCCTGCTGCAGCAGGGGAGGCAAAATGATGCACTTTTGGTGGAGTGCTCAGTTTTCTTCCTGAAACCAGGCCCCCCAGCAATGATGTGCGTGGTAGAGAATAACAACCTGGCCATGACCACACTGCACTAAGTGCCACCCCCTTCCTGACACCAGGGCAGGCATCAATTCTGATCTATTTGAGACACAACCTATCTAAAATCCTCAACCATACATCACTTTCTTCATTCTCATCACTTAAATTACAAAAGTTTTTTAAAAATTGTTTTTCCTACTTTGACTGAATTAATGATTGTAATAAGGCAACCACTAAAAGCAAATCAAGATTTTGCAGTTGCTGAGAGTTTGCTGACTCATTAAAACAGTTACTAAAAGGCTCAAATAGTGCCAAATATCATAAGACAAAACATGTGTCATGACAACAAAAGTTTTTGGTGTAAGATGTACCTCACAACTGCTATTTGTGATACTGTCATTACATACACTGAAACAAGATGGGTCAGACAAATTGAACCAAACCTATTGCTAAATTCTCCCCTGGAAGAGTCCTCTAACTCTCACCATTCTTCAGATTTCACCCTGGAAACAGAACTCAGATGATAGTGAGTTGTTTCAGAAGACCACATCTTATTTAATTAACTACTCCCATATATCAGCTCTGTCACATCTGCTATGGCCTTTAATCTGCTACCATCAACCACCAGCTCTGTAAGTTGAGAACAAGTATTGCCAGATAAAAGAAGAAAGTGAAACCGGGTCCTTTACTGAAAACCTCTGCTGCAGCACTCCTGTTTAATTCCCTACCCCCACACACAGACAAATACACTTCTGATTAAACATCTAGTGCCTCAGGATTAAGTGATTAATGAAAATGTATGCATGAAGACATATTTGTGGCTTTGACCTTTCTTTAAATCTTGTGCTCTGTATAAGAGAAAACAAAAACATAGACAAAAATGACTCAAACTTCAGAAAAACCAGGATGACAGAGCCCTTTCAAATTCTCTTTTCTATGGGAAAGATCCTTACATAGACTTCAGAGACAAGGTTGAACCTGTTTTCCTAAAAGAAATGAAAGAATGGGCCAGAAAGCTTAGTGTAGATACACAGAAAGGCATGTGTTCCTTTAAAGGAAAAAAAAAAGAATAGTAACCTTTTTCTTTGCTGTGAAAAACTGTTTAATTTAGACAGTAGTAGAGCTAGTTCTGAGTTCACTGAGTTCTGAGCGTATTATCTCAGTTACCTCTGAATGTAGCCAAATGCTCAATTGCCTGCTTTAGGAGTGAAGTGTGGGTCTAGTCATGACTTGTGAAACCCCAAGAGTTTCAGTATGTATGACCTACATCACTACACCATCATTTCCACGTATCATCTACTTCTGCTATGCTGTATAACCACTGTATTCTTGTCTGAGCTCAACACTTGGCAGTATTCAGTAAATTTCACTCACTTGTACTACTGTTTCTAGATTCCTATCAGAAACACAAGACTTGTCTTTATTAAAAGTCACAGTGAGATGAGTAAATTGACTCATTTCCATTTAGGGGGTTTGCGGTCATGCATGATTAATCATACACAAAATAAATGTGGAAATATAGGCATTTCCACTCTTCATTTAGAACTGGAATGCACACTTTTCAGTATAGACTTTGCCTATTGAACTTTCTCAGGAAGGAATACTTTATTAAAATATGTATGGTATAGAGAAACCCAGTTCTCAGTGGCATATGTAATGCCCATATTTTTAAAGTTGTTCATGAAAACATATTTGCATAAAAATTAAGTTAGCACATGATGGAACTTTGATTGCACTTGCACTCAAGCTAATTCTAACTGTATGTTCACAAACATCACATTTAAGCCTTTCATAATCATTGCATTAAATATATCTACTTACATGAGAGATGAATCAAGTAAAGCTATGTGAAACTTAAATAAATAATTCAACATGAAATGCTTGATGATCTTTGGATTTAATTATAATAATACAAAAGAAGAATGTAAAATGACAATATAAAATATAATTTTAATTTTGCCTTGATACCAAAATGACTTTCAGCATAGTATCTGCTGATGAATAGCTATTATACAGAGAACTAAAGGGAAATGCATAAATACCATGTGCATTTCCATGTCACTAAGCAGCCCTCTGAGCTGCTCATTCTTCCACTTCACCTTTACCTCTTTTCTGCTAGATGGTGTTCAGAGACTTTATGTGAAAATGAAGGAAAGGAAAAATGAAAGGAAAAAGATGTAGCATGAAACACAGGAAAAGGAGTTCACTGGAGAAGGAAATTGTAGCATATGTAACTGGAGGGAAGAGCTGAACCAGTCCCTGAGAGAAGTTGGGCACTCTGTCAATACACAGAAGCAGTGCAATAAGGAATAATTCAATCTATACACTTTTGCTCTCCTTCCTTTCCAATAATTGCTCAGCCTGTACATCTCAGTTTTGACAGCAGAAAGAGTTTCAAGCAAAGCAGTGGACACTTCTACCAGATCATGGTCACTGCTCCTCCTGTTCCTCTCTGACGCCAAACTGTATCTGAAAGAATGCGGAGCCACGCCCAAGCTGTCCCCACGTATTAAGGATACAAAGTGAATGGGAAAGGAAGGTTACATTACACACTTCTAACTATTATGGTAGTTACAACTGAATTAGATTTCCAGCAGGACAGAAAGCAAAGCAAACAGAAATGACATATGTATGAATACTATAAATAACATACTACTGTTGAAGTGATTTGTTCTGACTGGCTTACTTGACATCATTGACATGGCACATTATCCTGGCAAATATCTCATTAGTCTTTGCAGAAGAAGCCTGGATTGTCGAAAGAAAGGGAATATTTGCTATTCTTGAAATACTGTATGAGGGGCGAAGTAGAAGAAAATAAAATCCCTGCAGACACCACATATTTTCTTATGCTGTTTTTACTTCTTATCACAGAATTTCCTTCTGTGAAATAATCAAGTTAATTAAACTCATAGAATAAAAGTAAAATTTAAAATGAAATTCAACTAATTAAATCAAATAACTTCACTTTTTAAAAGCCACACAAAACTGTGAAGGAAGTAAATACACCTCCAGCCCTCTCATTCCCTGATTTCCACTGTATTCCATTAAACACTTCAACTTGCAATGCAAATTCACACTCCTATATGTGTATCTCTGTCTCAAAAGTATAGAATTACCAATTAATTACCAATAATTCAGCAAGTTGCACAAAAGAAATATCTACTAATATGACACCATATATGCTTTAGCATGATGCAGTCTTTCACAGCATCCAGCCAATTCCTATGTGATCTCAAAGAGCAAGGCTCCATTATTCTGAGGCTCATGTTTAAGTCAGAAAAATGTGTGGAAGAGAGTCTGGAATTCTGTATCTGAGCTTATGGTTCTCATCTTGAGCATTGGGTAGATGGAAATTGTTCTGTCACACATAGCAACTCCTTGAATAATTTCTCTATTTGATAAGGACTTTATCCTATAGTAAGAGCATGTTGTGGTAAGAGATGGCAACAGAAACTTTTGTTCCTTAAGTGCTTTCCAGATTTGTCTAGATACTGACTGGTTTTCTTCTTCATGTTATTGTTTACATTTTATCACATTTCTATTAAAGCCTGATTTTATTTGGAATAGAAACAGGCATTTCAAAATTATTCACAGGGAAAAGTCTTCAAGAAAGTAACTGTGTCAGCTAAAACATTATGATAAAATTTGACTTGACATTACTTCACACTGTTGGGGTTATTCCACCTTCTTAAGTGCTATTATGGTAACATTGAAGAATTATTCTTTCACAAAGCCTTTACATATCAGCAGAAGTTGATTGAAAGGTGAATCCACTGAAGCTTCTTAGGCTGAGTGCCAATATTTTTCTGTCTAGACTCAATTCTTCTCATACCCATTGGAATGAATATGGTTTCACAGGAGATACTGAAAGGAGCCATGGACTCCATAGCAGAAAACTTATGGCAATAAATAGGAATGGATGGCTGATTCCAGCAGAGCTGGAAAAAAATGTTTGTCATAGCAAGCATGAATGCTGCCCAGAAGAAGGAACTAACTTAAGTGGGAAAAGTTACATGCATCATTTTAAGTTTCAAATAAATTTTCCAAAACAAGATGTCCATGTCATCTCACGTTTGAAAGGGCTTCTCAAGAACAAGCTTAAGTTACATCAAAACTCTGAAAGTATAAGAACACCCAGGTGTTTTACCATGGCTATTTGACTTACGTGCTTTGGGCAAACAATAGCAGAGATGACAGGATGCACTGACCTTAACATAAACTAGCTAACCATACTCTTATCCAAGATGAGTTTCAGGGTTGCTCAGCCATGGTGATACCACACCCATGAAGTCTTTCAGCACTATGCCCCCCAAACTAGTTAAATTCTTTAAAAAACTACACCTGTCTGTTACAGTCATAATTTCAGTAGCAGCACAAACATGTTCTGTAATCAAATATCCTCTTTCAATTTTTTTTTTTTACTAAGGCGGTAATGAAATGCCATTATTTACCCTTATATTATTTTAATGTCAGAATATGCATATACCTGTATGCAGTTCTCCAATCCCTTGTGCATCCATGGGAAAAGATGGATCTTTCTGTTGAGGGAGCACTAAACATCTCCATTAACAGTAAAGAGCAATTAAAATCATAAAAGCTGTCAAAAGTATTCTGTATTTTTAAAATTGATTTTTAATTTTATCAATTTAATTTTATCAATTCTAATATAATAGAATTAACAGGTTTTAATTAAAATGTATAAACATTATAAATTTTACAGTAAAAAGTGCTTTGGACCTGGAGACACTGAATTCTCCATTTCTAGATTTTTTTTTTAAGTAAGTAACTTTTACAGAGATAGTGTAAAGACCATGTTAAATTTACTGAAAATATAGGGATATGTTAAGAAGCACACATGTAATAGAAACTGATCAGCATAGGTTGAAATATCTATAGTATTAAAGCAAAATTTTGGTTTAGGTGGTTTCATGTTTACTACACATCCACATGCAAGCTGTTTTAAATGGTAGGTCCCTCAGAAATAGTTTGATGCTTCTCATTTTCAGAACACATTTATTTAGAAAAAAGAAGGGACTAATTCTTCTCTTTAATCTCTAAGTTCCACTATTAGACTGAAAGGAACATTTGACAGCCCAATTAGGTCTGACAAAGGGTTATAGTCCATTTTTCGCGTTTCAGTCATACCTCCCAACCTGTGTGGCATGCTGGTCCCTAACCTGCAGGTGCATCCTCCTTTGTAGCCCTGTTCTGTTGTCTGTCCATGATGAGATTTGTTAAAAAACTTAGCACATGCTATGCATTAGTAGTAAAATCCAGTTAGTTCACAATTGAAAGAGGTGAAAGTAAGAATAATATTATTTACTAAATGCTGCTGAAGCAGAACATCCTAAAGACTACCAGAGACAAAGATGGAAGTGGTGTTTAGTAAAGTGGGGTAAGTAAAGTGTCAACCTAGATGTCAGAAACTGGTCAGATGACACTGCATTTCTTATAGTTCCTTCTATTTATACAGAAAAAGTAATGGCTTCCTGGGACCTGACAGGAATGAATGGTTTAGTCCCAAGGTTAGGCTGTTGTCTCTGGAGTTGTTTTTTGGGGTGGACTATGCAGCAGCATCCCGAAAACATTCTTTTCTTTTGTGAGCATAAGCAGAAGGGCAGGCTTTCTAACCTGTCCCATCAGAAAAGCATTTAAGTAGACTCAGCCAGTAACAAAGTCAAAACCCTTTAGTGGTGCTAAATTTCTAACACAGAAGCTGAACCAATTAGCTGAATATAGCCTCTGAGTAGAACATAGCTTTTTAGAAGTACTTTCACCTTCTATTTGCCTCTCTCCCTGAAGACATCACTAAAATCTTATGCACTATGACAAAGGAAGTAGAAATGCAAGCTCTTCTTTGTAAAAAGCACCCACTACTTTCTAAAAGGTACAGTTTCTTATTTGAAAAAGAAAGGTCTTTTTGGCATCACTTGCATTATCTGCTGCTCAGCACTTTGTATACAGCTCACAGTCAGTTTCTTGAGGTTTCAATATGCAAGTCAGTTTAAGCTCCCTCCATTGGCTGAGTTCCTCTGAGTGAGCTTTAAGTAACTGGATTATACAGGGAATTCTATTTGTCATTAAGTTAAAAAGAGGAAGTGTTCCTTAGAAAAATAGGCAAGGATATTACCAGCTGTAGAAAACAAACCTAAGAAAAATGTAACGAAGCCATTAACAAAACAAGATATAAAGTTAACCCAAGTGCCACAAAAAAGCAGCATCAGTTCAGATTTAAGAAATTTTTAAATCTAGGAGTTCACATTTCATATGTGAATTCTTTATGCGTACACTTCTCAGCAAAGTTTCTCTTGATACTGCATCAACCCCAGTAGTCCTTGCATTAATAAGTGAGTACATAAGGAGTACGTTCCTTATTTTCTGTATATTCCTTATTCCCGTAGATGAGAGTAAGAAAGAAATACTGCATTTGGACAGGGGCTAGCAAATTTTCTGAGATCACTGAGAACTCTGAGCAAGGAAGTGAACCTTTTTGAGCTCTTTATCATCACCCTAACTGTCAGATGACAAAACCATAAAAATAGCCAATGTACTGAAATGTATTGTTTAGGTAAGAGAAACCAGAGTGAAAAGCATGAATTTGACTGGAAAAAAACCCATCCAAACAAACATCTAGTCATGTGATTTTTATCTCAGCTTAACAATGCAGCACAATCAGCTTGCCTTCACCTAGCAATATGCTGATCTTTTCAAATTTTCATCTTTTTCTTTCATTCTTCATCCTTTTATAGATATAAGACAGCACTACTAGAAAATATGATTTTTTTTTTAAGATATGCATTCTAAAATTCATGCTTAGGGAGAAAACAAGAAAAGATGTGTCTTATGTTCGTGTTTGTGTACCATGAATAGAAACATTTTTCTTTAATCGTATAATTTGAAATCACATCTATTAATAATCACTGATACATCCTAAATTTTTTTAAAACACAAGAAGAACTTTGCTAAAGTATCAAAAAAATGAATTCCTACAAAAACTATCTCGTAAGAATACACAGTAATTACAACAATACACAAGAAAAGTCACTTTGTTGGAATAGGGTACAAACAAGGTTACATTTGCAGAAGTGCTAAATGGCATGTGCAATGGACCTCTCATATCCACATACTCTGTTTATATTCTGCTGTTTTCAAGCACAAGATACTTCTGTCACTTGAAAATCTCAAAGGTCTTGCTGCTTAGATATTAACAAGGGCTGCTCTCAGCTGCTTGAATGCAAATAAAAGAGACATTATATAAGATGCTTAAATAACAAGAGCAGAAGCTGGAAATTAGGTCTACTTGTTTGAGTCAGTCACTTATTACTACACAAGATAATTATGTTCACTCTTGTTTTTGTTTTCTGGCTATTTTGTTTTCTGGCTATTTGGCAATCATGTGAAAAATGGAAGGGGAATGAACACAAGAGCAACATCTAACTTTTTGATAACACATACTCACTCTCAAGAGGAAGGAAATGCTTAAGTGCCTCAGACTGAAGGGTGAGCTGGCCACAGGACTCCCACACTCTGGGTTAGCCTTCTAGTTATTGAATTTTTGGAAAAAAAAAAAGGAAACCAGACATGGAAATATTGTGCTTGGTTTCTACTACTCTGTTGTTCCAGAAAAATAACTTTTGATTTGATATCATTAAAAAACCAAACACCAAGACAGATGCTTGGACATTTGGAAGTATTGGGATTGGGATGCTCAGTGCACTGTCAGAACTACACGGTAAATAACAGAGCGAGATGCTTTAACTCCCAGGAGATTGAAGTTCTGTTTCTAACTATGCCCAGAATTGTACCACATGGCTTTCCACATTCCATATTCTGTAGTGATTTTAGTGCAAGGAAGAATAAAGCAGTCATAGCAGAGGCACCTAGGGAAGAGGAAAATGACAGTGTTTCTTTTTAAGGCCTATAGTTTTGTTTCAAAGTCCTTGTATAGTAAGTGAATTCTCAAGAGAGTGATTCAAATTATCCAAATTAGCTGCTTACTTCTTGTAAATATCCACTCTAGAGTGAGAGGTATGCAGGAATTGTATGTCTAATTATTTACAAATCTTCAGCTACCATTGAAATACAATAAGATGTCAAAATAATATACTTATTTCCTGTACTTTCATATTGTGAAAGGGGAAAGGACAAATATTTGCACTTACCCCTTTTATCAAATTAATAATATAGAAGGACCTAAAAATTGAGCCCTTGTTAAAACTGCTCCTCTTCATGTGCTTGTTGATACACAGTCTACTAGAACAGGGTTATTTTTCACTCAGCCTCTCCTAGGATACATCATGGCTGAATTGCAAAACAGAATTCTGTAGAAAATTGCAAGACTACTTTCATGGTACTTGAAGAAAAGTTGAAGTAGTTTGAACTCCAAAACATAGCTGAAGAATTTACTTTACAAACAATGTAAATTTGAAGCAGTGGGAGTGCTTCAAATGTCAAGGGAAAATTATCTATCGATACCAGAGATTTTTACATCATTGGGAGCTATTTTTTCAGAAAGCACTCCACACATAATGGAATAGCATATTGCATAATATTTATCATCTTTACTAAAGCAATTTTTGTCTTTTTTTAATGACTGTTAGAGAATAAAACCAACAACCAGAACCCAACAATGAGAACCACACGTTCATTTATGAATGATGCAGAAAAGGTTTGTACAAAAAGAGAAATATATTCAAATCATGCTTTTATCTATCTCATCAGAACTTTTGCTTATGTGTGGTACAAAAAGGAAAATTTACTATTTCTATACAAATTATAATGATCATCTTCTGGTACAGTTCATGAACAAGTTCAGTACAAGTAGAAGGCTAGTGTGGATCTAGTAATTTAAGTCAAAATTTAAGACTCAGCCAGCTAGGATGCAGTTTGACATTTAGATAGCTGACCTAATTTTAAAATGAGCTGCATGCATGCAATATCCATAAAGGTTAATGTTTTTATAAATAAACCTTCTGTAAAGAATTTTATTATCATTAAGCATGCACAAATTCTTTTAAAAATGGATTTAGAACACTAAAGTAAGCATAAAAGTATTATGGCCTGAAAAAAAAAAATCAGTTTCAGAAAAACGAGCAGCTCTTGTATGTGGCATCTAGCCAACAGTGGGGGGAAACTTGAGCCAATAAGAAGAAAAAGTGGTGTCTAAGTCCTCTCAGTTGTCAATAGTTGCATGAAAGATTGAAATCCAGTTGTCTCCTTGCATCTTTTTGATCCATCATGCATCATCCAGGCTTGTTCTAGCCTAGTAAAACTGTTGAAAGACACCTTTTAAAATGAAAAAATACCATGGCCATTTGGCCAAGCCTATAAAGGTATAGAAATGTTGTAGACAAATGTATCAGGAGCCAATGCGTAAATTATATAGTCCTCTGGCCATAGCCCTTGAGACTCTGATGGCATGTTAGAAACTCCAGTTTCCAGAATGAGGACCAATCTATGTCTTACACTGCAGACAGTCATGTTATCATTATTTTCAGTTCCAAGTATTACAATGAGACCACTTAAGTCTTAACACGGCTTGTGAATATCTCTGCTTTGGAGATAAATTGTCAGCCCATACACCCCATCATCTCCACTGCTGCAGATAAGGATGTCACACTCCACTAAAAATGATGTGGATTGCATTTGACCCAAGCACAGATACACACACCTATGACAACAGGCAGACTACCAATTATTTTAGTGACCTTCTGCATGCTTATGCAGGGAAGAAATGGGAGCATCAATTGCAACTCCTAAAGTATTCCTTTCTCTTTGTTCTGGATAACAAGCAGATGGTGAGACTTTTCATATAGTTCTTGTACAGAAAAATGCCTGCTCAGAAGCATAGGTCCATAGAAAGCTATATAAAAAATAGCTTCTGAGGTAACTGAAAATGTTACCTCAGAAAGTGGTTTATACAGACATCTGCTCATCACAGAAACATCTTGAAACAACTTCAAGAACTGTTTCTTTCCAAACAATGGCATCAAACAAAAACAGAAAAGTAAGGAAACTCTCAACAGAAATAAGGAAGATCACACTCTTTCCTCAACTGTTTCTCAGAGAAACCTCCTCGTGGGAAAAATAACTCTCTATCCTAAATTTCTAATATAGCAAAAGATATTGGGTTTTTCATATTACCTTTGCTGCACTGTTGCCTGTCTGCAATTCAACCTAGTGGCTACTGAGCACTTTTTTGAAGTTTTCAACAAATATTCAGAATTGCATTAGCGATATTTGGAGAGATGTGAAATCTATAACATGGTATACTCAATGACCTGCCCATATGACCCTCAGCATGGGGAGGTAGGGCCAGCACAGTGAGGGTCATATTGGCAGCTAACATGCTTTGCTCTTCTGTGGTTACCAGCTTCCCAGATTGTTTATTACTTCCAATGATATCTTGATAAGAAGGTCCTCTTAAATCTAATCTGAATGGAATCAGAGCCCTGGCCATTCCTAATTTCAACACTGGGTTGATACTTTTCAGTGTTTCTGGGAGGATGATTGCACTGTGATGTAATGATGATGTCTGAAGTAGCAGGTTCAGGAAAACTGAAGGAAAAAGTGAAGTGTCCCAGATAGTGTGATACAAAGTACAATCATACAAATTGCATCCAGGAACATAAAAGGAAAAGAAGAGGAAAAGGAATCCCAGTTAGTCAGTATTTATAAAAGAAGCACACTTCTGCTGCCTTTGGCCAGTATATGAGAGAATGCTGCATAAATATACTTATGAAATCATTTCGTATCACTACATCTACTCAAGTTCTGTTGGTTTGCAGCTGGTAGTTCGAAGTTCATGTAACAGCAGTGACATTTTCGGGCATTGTTTCACTACAAAAGTGTACAAGTAGTTATACTGGTCTAGGATAGGAAACCTGTCCATGCAAAGGTTCCAGAAATGTACATGCAAACAAATAGGAACAAGGTCTCATCTGCAAATATGCAAAAACAATTTGTGGAAAGAAAATTCTCACCTCTGTGACTGCTCACCACTTCCCCCTCCCTGGAGCCATGAAAAAAAAATTTGTTTTCTGAGGTATCCCTATAAATTTATTAATTACACACCTAGTATATAACTATGATGACCTTGTACTCCACATGCGGGTGTTTTAAGGCAGTCAAATAACAACACCAATAGCATTAATCCCTTTGGTAATTACAGTGATCAAAGAAACAGAGAAAAATTGCAGGTTTCAACTGGGGAAACTGCTGGTTAATTTGTTTGCTCCCTGGGATGTATTGAGGGACTAATTAGCTAAATCATGGTGGGGTTTAAATATGTATGTGTTTCCTAGAAAATAATTAGTTGTTTCATTAAAAAAATAATGAGGCACCAGGTAGATGGATATACAACATTAGAAATGTGTGGACATCAGAATTAAGGTTCTTGGTTTACTTATTAATGCAACTTCATTCACATGATGATAAGTCTGCAGTTTTGCTAACTTGCTGTCTCCACTACAGCCTATTCTGTATCTAAATACGAAAGTGCATAGGCTTCTGCTTACATTCTGCTTTGGCTCTCTTCTCAAAGGCTAATTTTGTTCCTAGCCAGTACAAGCATTCAAATCATGTGATCTTTTCCTAGTGCTGACTCTTGAACCATATCTGGCAGTTTCTGAGATTTCAGACGGCACATCCCAAAAACACAAGTGTCACTCCAACAATTTATCACCATAAGCAAGATCACTGCTCAAGTTCAGAGTCCAGAAATATACTTAGAACTGGTCAGCTTGCTAGTTGTGATATAATTTAGGAATTTAGGTGGGTTGAGTTCTGTCTGTAGTTGTTAAATATGTTTCTATACCACCTACTAATCTTTGGACACTAGAAACTTGCCTTGCTGGTAAATGTTGCTGTTATAATTTTTACATTGTGCATTTAGATATGATTAGTATTTTAGATGTTGTTGAAGACATAATCTGTGGAGATTGATTTGCAGGCAGTGGACTTCTGCTCTTGCAGGGGCATGCTCAGTCCTGGTGAGGAATGTGGAAAGGCAGTAGAGTAGATGCATGTAAGACACATATGACAAGTGCAAATAAAATATCAAGATGTGATTGTTATAAAATGATAAACATAGATGAAAAGCGCTGGATGAGGAAAATGGAGTGGAGAAAGTTAGTACCCAGCTAGCCAAAAGAAAGACATAATAGATTTCATTACAGATGTAACTCTAGCTGAGGACATAACTTCTTGACATTATCTCACAAAGGTTAGAGAAAATGTATACGGATCTCTGAAGAAAACACAAATAGACTGATGCTAACAAGGAAAACTGAGACCATTGTTTTGTTGCAGTTGAGTGCATTTGGATTTGTTTCTTACAGAAAGAGCTGCCTAAGCAGTTGTTAAAGCCAGCTCTGTATGTGTGAAACTTTTGCTATATATGCAAAAGAAATTGTGTGAAAAAGACCCACGTCACATGGATGATGTACAGTAAAATTCTTGTCAAGACCCAGAGTGAGAATAACTAATTACATTCCTGGATCTGGACAGTGAAAACAATGGTAAGGAACTTAGATACCATTCTATTTTGCATTAAATATCTAAAAGAGGAAAAAAACCCCAAAACCTAACCTGGTGGTTTTGGGTTGGTTGTTGAGTTTGGGTTTTTTTTGTTAGTTCTGTGTGCTTGTTTTGGTGGTTTTGTTTAGGTGTTTGGGTCTTGTGTATTTTTGTTTGTTTTTAGTTAGTTTGGGGTTTTTTTAATATATGTACAGCATATGGACTACAGGGAATCAGAGTGAAATGAAGTCTGGCTGGTTGAAAGGCCTCAGTTCTTCAAGATCAGCCTGAGCAGGTCAGGGGGACTACCGCCTGACACTGCAAAAATGTGTAGGAATGTGCGAAGAACAGTCAACCGGAAGATATAAACATCGTAGGGAATGAAAGTGGAAGAATACAATTTAAAAACCCCAAACTCTCAAGAGAAGCATTCAAGACATCCACATACCCATCTTATTGTACCAACTCCTCCCCCTTTCCATACTAAACTCATAGAAGTAAGTGGGTGGTAAAAATATCATGGCACTCTGGGATAGTACGACTGCTCTGGATTATTTCAGCTGAGGTAACTTCCCTTTGCTAAGTATTTCTACATCAAATGTCACACAAAATATCCTAAAATTATTTCATGCTACTCAGAGCAGAGTATACAATACAGTATTTCAGAGAATAGAAACTATCCATAGAGTTAGTTATTCATAGAATAACTCCAAGATAAGCACCCACTACTTACCAAAATTAGATACACCAATTTTAGATATTTTAGATTGGTATTATACCTAGCAATCAAACATCAAACATTTGCACTCTGTTCCTTACATCTTCTTCTCTTTCATATTCCCTTTTTCCTCTTTTTACTCCTGCAAGAGCATTGTTGGTTTCTTACTAAGTACCTTTTCTCAGCTGTATGTGACTACTTTAGATAACAAGAAATGAAACTGAAATCCTGGTCTTGGCCCCTTAAGTCTTGGTGACGTACTAACCAAAAATTGTACAGGTGTTTAGGTGTTTCCTTCCCACCATGAGTTCTTTACCTTTGCATTATGAAATGTAACTCACAATGCCAAAACATCAAGGATTTCTCATTAATTTCTTGTTGATACTGCGTTAAGCATAAAAAAAACCCATATTTTATGTTACAGCATGAAAAAACGTTGGTGAAAGCCTTAGGGAACTATTCATTACATCAGAAAGCACAGATTACATTACAATTACAGAGTCTACAGCAAGGATTGCAAGGCTTCATTTGAGGAAAAGGATGTAGGGAATAGAAACTACCTCTGATAAAAGCGAATAGCAGGAAAAAAGAAAAGGGGGTGGGGATTCTCCATCAGATCTTGGCCTTTGTGAAGATTTGAAGTTGTTTACTAGGAGCTTGTCCTACCAAGGGAGTAATACTGTAATTTCCCAAAGAAATGCTGTGAAAATGTTGTGTGTTTTGAATGTGCTTTAAAGTGAAACAGCTGTTACAAGTCCTGAAACAGCTGTCCAGATTATGTTTTTGCACATTTGTACTTGCGGATACCAGTGAGCTTCTCTTTAGGATGCAGCAATTTCTAAGACAAAAAGGTTAGTGGTCTGTTTTCATAGCACCAGATGAGAATGCACATGCATATAGGTACATCACTAGTGTTGCTGGATAGTGTTGGAGGTTCTCTGCATGGTTGCCTGTGGTGGTACAGGAAGACCTGAGGAGCAGTGGAGTATTGTGGGTGGCCTATTTCTTATTCTAGCATGGATCTAGGACTGTCCTGCACCTGAACTGTTTTCTGGTTCCCAACAATACCTCATATTGCAGATGTACAGCATCTACAAACAAATTAATTTCATTTCACTGTTTGCTTGTGCAGAAATGACTTCCAGCACTCTATGACACTACACAGGCATGTATACTTTCCCCTGCAAATAAATAAGACTGTTTGCTCTGGTCAGTTTCCAAGACCACACTACAGAACAGTATGTGGCTAAAAATGCTGCATATTATACCAAAAATGCTTACTAGGGAAACCGTGCAACAAACACCAAGTACTCATGCTGCATAGAAGTTGCTGCTTTATGTCTCTTCCAGACTACTATAAGAGTTGAATTTATTGAAATAAAAACCCAGTGGGTACTTAGCACTCATATAAAGCCTACTCATAATTTGCTGGCTCTGTAGGAGTCTCTTTACGCTGCAGGTTCAGGACCCTCTGAATTGCACGTATTAATTACATTGCCTACAGGAAAGCAGGAGTTTAGCTGGGAAGCTGAGTTAGCAGGGTATATCCACCATGAAATCCTTACAGCAAGGTAGTATTGACCTCAGAGGCATATTTTTAGATAATCTACATTCTTACACCAACATGATTAAAGGTTGCTGCAGTGGATCTTGACTAAATCTGTTTCTAGAAATAGGCAGACGATATAATTTTTAGAAAATCAGAGTAAATATTATTTTCTTTTCCGACTAAGGTAAAGCTCTGGTTTTATTAGCTGGGTCAAAAAACCAAACCAAAGCAAAAACGAGAGCAGATGTTGGTTTTCTTTTCTGAGTGAAAAGTTAAATGAGCTTTACAGTTGTTAACCAGATATGAGAAGCTGTCTCCAAATGCACAGTAGAACTGCAGCATTGTAGACACTTTAAGAAAGTTGTATGTATCTTATCAGTCTTGACTTGTACATGCTTATATGCAAAGCAAGCAAGATGCTGCTGCACAGAACATGTTCTCAAAACTTGTTTTCTAGCATGCATTCAAAACTGTAGCAGCGAGACAGACATCCATGAGTACCCCAGTGATGATTCATAGCCCTAGGTAATTGCCCTGATTTTGAAAGCTAAAAATCTAACAACATAACAGGCTGCTACCATTAAAGTAATTATTGTGGAGCTGAATAGACAAGATGCATTTTCAAGACAAATCATTTGGACATACTAACCCTTGAAGACAAAACCCAAATAGACATTGAACACTGATTTTAGCACCTTTTTGTAATTAATTTAAAATGCATATTTTTTCAAGCTATTTACGCATTACAGACAAGAACTGAATGCTTGCAAACACTTGAGCCTTTTGTGTTCAGAATTAAGTCTTTTTACAAAATATTCTACGGGAAAGGCCTTTCCTCCCTGGTGATTGTTTTAAGTAAAAGGTTGGACTAAGGATGAACTTTGGAGAAGTAGAAGATGACCATAAGAGATTGCCTTTGTAATTTAAAGTACCAGATTACAGCTTCAGCAAGTACTAGAGAACCCATGTGAAAGTGCTGCTACAATGGAAGCACATTATAAAAGATGGCTATGATAAAAATAAACAGTTTTTAGGTTTAGTGTAACTGTAGTGATTCCACAACCAATGAATACTGCAGTCTAGACATTGATCTGGATGTAGAAAATAAATAAATTTATTTATTTTTTTAAATTCTGTGCAAGTTCTTCCTCCAACTGGAGGTCTGAATTTTGCAAAGGGATGATTGAAGACGATGTCCTTCCGTACTATAAAAAACATGGCATCACTGACTCAATGAAATTACTTCAAATACTTTCAGAACTACCTGAAATACCTGGATATACACGGCAAATAAAGTCAGAAGTGCAGCAATCCATGATTTTTTTCTCATAAGGGTCAAAATTTAAGTTGGACATGAGATTAAAAAAAACAAAAGAGAGAATGGTGGACAACTCCAAAGTACAATTGACGGCTTAAATTAGGTTAAGTCAAGTTAAAGAACTAAACCAAGAAATAAAGAATCAACTGATGCTTATCAACTGATAAGCATCTGCCTATTTTGTACCAGAAGTCACAGGCATTGAAAAAAAGCATGGAAGTTGTCAGAATTAAAATGCAGAAAGCTGAGTTGTGCTTTCCATTTTTTATGTTGAAGATTGCAGTTGCTTGAGAATCTAATTGCCCACTATCATTCCCCTGACAGCAACAAAACAGGCTCTGTGTCAACAGTTTCAAACCTTGCTTATCTATCTCCTGAGAAGAATCATGCAGCCCTGCGTGGATGTTAGGTTTATTTAAATTTTGTCACAATGCACTAGAAACTACCTTTCAAATCAGTTACAGGATTATTTATAATCCCTAAAAGTATAGGTCCCAACAGGACTTCTTCCATTTCTACTTTATAATCAGAAAGAAAAGTAAGCAGTACAGTGAATTTTTAGATAAACTGCAGATAATCTTACTCTATTATTGTAGCTAATCTATTGCAGAACACAGAAAACAAAGCAGTTACCAGTATTTAGTGGGCTTCTTGCACAAGAGCCAAACAGTCATGCTTCTGTCACTATTTTTCCCACTGTCTTTAGAATCAGAACATCCAGGTGGAATATAACCGAAGATGAAACTAAATTGATCCCACTCAGAAAAGACAGTCAGACAGAAACACAGTCCCTTGTGTTAAATAGCACTTTTATGTATCTAGACAAAAGCTGAATTAATTGCACTTCATAGAGAAAATTGTAAAAGAAGAAAAATACTAAATGTAATACTAAATGTAGATTAATACTGAATGAGAATGAAAATAAAACAGGTATCATCCCAGAACATGTCACCATCAGAAGGACTTAAGGCACAAAGGCCATGTAGCTATTTCCATGAGATAGTGCCAACACAGAGTCTTACAGAAAATTAACAGGTTCGTTCTATTTCCACAGATTAATATTTGATAGATATTGATTTGATATTACCTATCAAATAAGACAAATTCCTTACAGAAAAATGTTGTGCACATTTTAACTGATGAAAATCAAGATTCAGTGTCAAAAACTGTGACTCTATATGCATACAAAAATCATCTTCAGCAAAACCTTTAGTATCTTGTGATGCTGGGGGAAAGGAAGGTGTTTTCTTCTTGATCTGCACTGTCTGTATCAAGGCAGCATTGTGAACAAATGCTGAGGAAGTGTTCTGCTTGCCTTGCAACTCAGCAAGACAAGATAATATAAAATCTATCCTCAAGGGTGACATGTTCTGTGGCAGCTGTTTTAATGCTCACGGGCTTGTAAGATCAAACATTTTTACTGAAGTGACTGATAACTTTCAGACTGACAAAGAGACCTATATCCACACTGAGTGAAATAATAATCAGGTAAATTGAAAGCATCTGAGCAAATAGGAGGGTTTTGGTCCCAATAGCTATCTGTAAAGCATGTAAAATATCATCTCAAAAGTTTCTTATTTGAAACAACAAAAAGGAAACTGTATTAGCTTACCCTTTGTCAAATAGTGTAGGGGGCTTATTTTCCATTTAGCTACAGCTGGTAAAATATGTTGCAACATACTATAACAGCCAATTCAGTGTTATTCCAGAGTTAAAAGTTATCTTAACTAATTTGATCATTATTTGAGTCATCTAAAGTTATCATCCTGAATAAAAACATACTTGCTTGTGATTGTTCACTGTTGGAAAATTAGAAATTACTGAGATGAAAAAACTGAAGTTGCTGTTGGTAACAGAAATATCAACAATTTTTCACAGGTTAAATGAGTACCAAAATCATGAAATGTCGTTTGAAAATGGGTGGTGAGTAACATCTGATCTCAGTGTTCAAATGATCCATTCTATCAACCCTAGCAGGTGTAAGAGGCAAAAAGGCAAAGCCTGTATTTGTCACAGGGGTAAAAGGAATGCTATCTCTGAAATTACTTCCAGACTTTCAGAGTCAACATTTATTTAGCTGACTTTGACTTAGATTTTGGTATAAAACATGACAGTACATTACACAATCACAGAATCAACGAGGCCAGAAAAGACCTTTGAGGTCATCAAGTCCAACCTATGACCCAACACCACCTTATCAACCAGATTATGGCACCCAGTGCCATAAGACATCCAGTCTTCCCTTAAACACCTCCAAGGGCAGTGACTCCACCACCTTCCTGGGCAGTCCGTTCCAACCCCCAATCATCCTTTCTGTGAAGAAATTTTTCCTGATAGCCAGCTTAAACCTCTCCAGGCACAGCTTAAGAATGTATCCTCTACAAACAGCTGAGAGCTTAACCTAGTACAGTATTCCTTGTCCCAGTGGAGACGGGCACATGACACAACACTCTGGTTTCATGCAGGAGCAGCCAATTGTATTGAGTGTGCCTCCCTTTATAGAGTTTCCAAAAGCTGCGTGGTTGGTGCTGACTGGCTGGATTTGGTTGCCACCCAGCTTACGGGCCAGCAGCTGTGTTTGTCCCTAACGACCCACACTGGCTGAGTTATAATTAGGGTTATCTGTGCTGTGAGGCCTCTAGGCCAGCTGTTAGCCACCACAATTACTCAAGAAAAGTAAAAGAAACTAGATGACCTGCCAAAACCAGAAGGGAAGAAGGCAGACAGGTAGGTAACAGCATCCACCCACCCTAAATCACACCCTAGTATTTACATTAAAAGGAAAGGCAATACCTCTCTCTATTTTGTAAGACAAAAGCCTCTATTATTCTATTAGTTATTTATACCTGCAGTAACTTCTGGAGACTGCAATATCCACTTAATTTCAAAAGAAAAAAAGGAAGGGTGCACAAATATGACTTAATTTTATTAAAATCCTCAAAGTCCAGCATGAACCCAAGTGATAAATTTCAGAATAATATTATTAGTACCTTTCACTCTGTTTTACTGAAAACATTCAAAGAGAAATAAAAATAGAAAGTACTTGGTACATTACCAATATTTCATAGAAGAAAGAAAAATGAAAGATAAGCCTATACAAAGATGTAGCTTTCAGGGATGTGTTATAAAATAGTCTTTTTAAACATCAGCCATAAGATTTTGTTTACAACAGGCTTCCTTCTTATTTCTTCACAATCTGTTTGAAATTCTATAAAAGCCAGAATTCTTTTGATAAGTGATATTCATGGAACAGATTAAGGTTTTCACAAGACGATGAAAATTCCAAAGCCATGCTTTTGTTAAAAATAGAATTGTTTCTTAAGGGGCTCTCCAAGGGCCAGACACATCTTTTGAATTTTTTTTCATTAGTGAGATGAGAGAGAGCTGATAATATATAAGCTTGAATACATCCAGTGCATTCAGAACTGCTTTAAAAGAGGCTATGGATATTTTCCATACCTGACCACCTTTTTCTAGTTAATTCATGACCTGCAATTTCCCTGCTATTTTTCCCCTGGACAAAGATTCCTAACCAAGCAGAAGTAACCAAAATTTGGGTAAACATGATGAAAGTAGAAAACATAGTAAGTAAGCTTTTGATTACTTTATTCTATAATTGCAGTGGCTTTTTTTTTTGATTGAGAAAAACCCTCAATCAAGGATGACACTAAATTTTAAAGTATTAGGTTGAGAAGTCCTTTTGAAAGTGATACTAATCATGTCACAGTCTTCATTTAGAGATCCCATTTCATCTGTAGATATTCACATTGTGTAAAAGAAAAATGGAAATTAAATATTAGCAGTCACCCTACAGCATACCAAATTTTTGCTCCTCTAATTCCAAACACTGGAGAATTAGAAAGCAGCAACTACATTGGCAAGGCTGACTGTGGTGCTGCTACAGGACCCAGGAAGTTTCCCTTTCCTTTTTTGGATCCTCTCTTGTAATTTGTTTGCACCCTTACCTAGACCTCTTTGCTCTCTGAATCATTATTTGCTCATAGGACAATCCACTACAAGTCACAAGAATGACATAAGGAAAACCTGTTTCTGGAAGCTCCAATAAGAGATTGTTCCCCCTATCTAGCCCCTTCCCACTGGCAGCTCACTGCTGCCAGAATATCTACTGGGTGGTTTCTGCAAAACAGAGCCTTTGTAGTACAAAGTGGTCTGTAACTCTTCCTCACCAAGTACTTTCCTTTGCATATTCGTCACATCCAATTTTCAGCAATTAATAAATCATTTTCCCATGTCAGGAGTATTTTTTAAATGAGGGTTATTGTTTGGTGGCACTTTTTTAAAGTGTTTTCTGCTGCAAGTCTACTTCTGGAAGTGTATTAGTTAATGAAAACACTGATAAAACCTATAGAAAGTGAAGACTGTCTGTAACCATAGATCACTGTCCTATTCTGCAAGCCAAAGTATATTGGTCCTCTTTCTTCCAGGGGGACAGTATGTGGTAATGGAAAGAAAAGAGCTTCTGACTACAGAGGAAACAAAAATCTGGCAGAAGAAATCTGCTCGGTTAGGGGCCACCAATGACAGGTTCATCCTTACACAAGGGAAATATGTCAGCCATAAAACTGGAGAAGCAATGCTGTGAATGTGTGTTTTATGGCACTCAAAGAATCACCAGCAGAGGTGTTGGCAGAAGCAGTTGTAATATAATAGTGACAGCATGCCAGAGTTCATTGCTAAGGTCCACTCTACTGCTGGCAGTTAAAGCATGCAGAGAAAAATCTAAAATCAATCAATCCAAACACAAAATCAACTTCAAGTTTTCTATGCAGAAGCTGGGGATGGAAAAAGGATAAGATTGAAAGGGGTAAGGATAAAAAGACATTAGGAAGATCTTCCCATTGAATCACGAGTTTCAGAGTTTGGCATGCCCTCACCAAACTTATCTCCAGATTCAACCAACAGTTTAGGCCTAACTTGACTTCAATCTAGCAGCACTAAACTGATAGTCTAATTCAAATAAATTAACAAAATATTCTATCAACTTTACTATAAGCACAACAGTAACTCACTTAAAAGGCCTAATTTACCAATCTAAAGTACTTAAGAACCTAAGAGAGCAACATTCATAGCACATTTAGTTGCTCTAGCGCATGCAACCTCACACATCCAGAGGCCTAAAGGAGTATGTACAAGGTACAGCCCTGTAAAAATTCCTCTTGACTTCAGTGAAATGTTCACATCAGATTCTTCTGCACCTTCTCAGTGGGTGAAGGGCTGTGCCTTAAAGAGTAGGGGTATCATCCCAGGCTCCATTGGCAGAGTTTGCTGTCAGTCCTCTGAGTATCACAAACCTGAGAGTTCACTGGCTCTGCTGTGTATGTTTTAATCTGGGAAAATCTCCCGTGGCCTTTTACCCTGTCCCACATATGGTGAAGCCAGCCAGACTGGTGAGGCAGAGACCAGAGTTGCTCCTGACAGGGGCTGTCAGAGGTAGAAAACCTTTGTGCCGTGAAGTACAAACATTCTCCTCTTCTTCATGTGTAAGAGCTTCTGAGTTGTGGAGGGGGTGAACTGGGATGGACTAAATGTTGGAGGGGGCAGAAGGGTGTGCTGCAAGTGCCCAGGAGGGACTGCAAGAAGAAATGGCAGAGGTCCTTGGGCACTGAGGAACCATGGGGTGCAGCCTTCCTGCAGTGACAAGAGTGGGTGCAGAATCCATGGGGACATGACATTTCTTCTGTTGCTACCCCATGGCTGGGACACTATTGTGGTCACTGCAATAAAAAAAAAGAGAGAGAGAGAAAGGACAGTAACACACATGGACCTCTTTAGGGAAAAAAGGTCAACTTTATTGAACGGACAGCCTGTATTTAAAGCATATTACGCTAAGACAGGACAGTAACTCATTGGATAATTGGGAGAAACATCCATGATATTGTAACTCAGTATGTGTCCCACAGGAAAAACACCAGGTGTTAATTTTTATTATGAATTTTATTCTGTTTTTCACTAGATTTTATTCTGTTTTGACCATATTATTATCCTGGGAGGGTTCTTCCCTAACTGAAGCCATAATCAGCTTATCAGTCTGGGAATGGACCAGAGAGGCAAGAGAAGTCCAGGCCTGAGAAAGAATTCTCAAGCTCTCTAAATGTGTGTGTATCCACACACCGTAGTCCAGAGCTGCCTCAAAACCTCCGACCAGCTGCAGGTGCTCAAGACAGGGGAGAGTTGATGCAAGCAAGGGAAAGACTTGAGGGACTGTTGGCAACAGTAGCATAATAAGTAGGTCCTTACACGTCCTATAAGTACCACAGAGAGCATCACACATGCTGGGAGGGGGGGAATCTCTCTCTCAGCCTACAGCAAAGCAATCACGTATCTACCCTGATTTATGCCAAGGTGCCTGCATTCCCATAAACTTCTCCTGATACAACTAGCATCATGGTGTATGTTAGTGAGTACAAGGGTCATTACTGTCTGCTTTCAATAAGCAGTAAAACACTCAAAAATACAATCTTCAGATTTACAGAAAACTGCATTATTTAACATCTGTGCCAGGGACATTCCACATTAAAGCATCAACAGAAAAAAGACCTTACTCTTACCTAAAAGAGTTTTCTAAATGACATGTATTATTTGGCCTGTGTATTATTATTTTTATTCATAATTAATGAAAATGTAGCAATTTTTTGCTAATGGAAAAGAACCACAGCAAAGAGCACTTTGATTGCATTATATTTATTACCCATCTTAGGAACTAAATATGCACTTAACCTGTAATTAAGGGTACACAATAAGAACTTCATAATATTGCAGTTGAAAATGCCTTCTCAACAGTCCATCTTAGTACCATTAGGCAAAATATTTTTTTTCTCTAAGGACTGTCTCTTTGAAGTGCTAAAATTGTTTTTCTGGAAGAAAAAAGGAACGGAAAGAGAAAGCTTAAATGTAGCACTGCCTTGTTTCCTTACAGCTTTCACACTTACTTGCCAAATGCTGTGCTCAATCAACACTGCATGTGAAAAATAATAAAAAAATACAATCTGTGATGGTCTGAAACTTCCCTCTCTGCTGGAGAGCATGAGGAATGGATCCAAACAGGAAAAAAATCTGATGGGCAAAATCTGTTCACAAAAAAATTTCAAACATTTTTGCTTGAAAGTTGTCCTATTGCATAATAGCACACAGCAAAATGGGCAAGGATGCTTAGTCTGTGCTTTACAGAGGGTAGTCACTCTTGACTTTGCCCAATTTCTGATCACCTCTGTTTTCCTTTGCCATAACACACTCAATCCTGACTCTCAGGCTTTATGTGGAATAGATGGATGTTACTGTAATATGGAAAGCAGAGAGAATTTGTGCAAACACGCTCTTTGCTTGCTGTGACCTCTGAAGAGGGCCATGCTTGACCCCACAGGTACATAATTGTCATCCTGACAGTGCCACAGGAACATCAGTATTCCACAAAAAGTGTTACGTGTTCCTACCTTGCTACGTGCCTAAACAAGAGCTAAGCCTGCTTCTTATTTTCTGATAATTGATAACACAATTTGACCCCAGAAAAGCTTTATATTTCAGTTTTAAAGAAGAGGAAAGAGGACTAAGTGACATAAATAAACCTCAGATGACTTGTCATTTCTTTCCAGAATTTAAATAACCTCTCAAATTCAAAAGCAATATATTTTTTCTTAGAAGTAATGAATATCAAAGCCTTAGGCTCAAATATTTAATCAGTCTCTTCCAATCTTCTAGAGATGATTCATCTTCCAGGCACATGGAATTATTTACAATTATATGTATAAATCGTTTAAAAATAGACCTTTAAAATTAATTTTTCACGTCTGTTTTTAAGATTTTGGGCTCATATCTCACTTGATTGATTTATTAAATAAGCATGTTGATAAGCAGCATGTGGTACATGCTTATAGAAGCAATTTAATTCCTAGTAATATTGAGGGAGAAAGGAAATCTTCATGGCAATTCCATATCCTGATATTATGTGAACAAGTAAGAGGGAAGGGTTTGCGGTTCCCTGAAAGTGGGACTTGGATGAAATTAGTATTTGTCTTTAAATTACCCACTGTAACAGCTGTCCCAATGTTAGTAATGACTTTAGCACTGTTCTTGGGAGATGCCCTTTCTAGTCTATCTATATTTCCTCTGAGCAGAGTTAGCAGCTGTTACTGCAAATTACTGATTCTGTGTTGGAATATCTTATACTTTTTTCTGGTGGAGCTTCACTGCTGGACATTCAGGGAGGGGAGAACACCCATGCTGCTGCAGTTGCAAGCGTTTTTCTATTTAGGACCGTCGTAAGTCTAATAGTAAGACTTGCTGCAGGCCACAGTCTGCAGATAGCTTGGAGCTTCTTCAGAAGTGTGCATCACTTTTTAAGTGAAACAATTTGTGACTGAATGAACATTGATGGTTAAGCTCAGAATTGGTGGCATTAGAGGGAAGGATATCGTTTATTCCTTAGGTGCTGTACCTGACTATGATCATGAGAGTTATCTCTTCCACTCGCAGAGTGCAGTCTGTCTCTGAAAACTGCTCCTGGTGCTGTGTAACTTGCAAGGGATGCTGAGTGCCATGACAAGGACAGACAGACAACCCAGGCAATATGAGGCAAGACAGAAGATACTACAGGGGGAATTTGGGCAAATGAAGGCAGAAACTTCTCAATGTTTCTTGCCATGGCATCAATTCTAGCTAAGCTTTTTTTTTTCTCTACTTAAACTTTTAATTTTAATCCAGTGCCTATCACAGAGCAAATTTAGTTGTTTATTCAAAAAGCTACAACAAACCCCTGAAATTAGCTCNTCCACATTTTAACATTCACATTATAAAAAACTACCAAAACCAGAATAATTATAAAAAGTCAGCCTTGAGATTTCTCAACTAAATCCAGCTGGCTTCATCTGATATGTCTCAAACTTCACATTTCCTCAGTAATCTGGCTGCCATAGCATGTTGTTGTTTCTCTTGCCACAACAGGAGGGTATTCTCCACTTAACAAAAAGACAGAATAAATGTGTGATATTTTAGTAAAATTATATGCTTAGTATTAAAACAAAAATTTCTGCTAGTTACTGTCTGCCACAGCTGTCAAAGTTGACTACAGAAGCCAACCACTCAGTCTGTCCTCAGTTTCAGTGCTTCCCACAAGATGTTCACAGTCCTGCATATGATGATGCTAAGTATGATGATGTTAAATTCAAACTTTTTGGATACTATTCACAGATCATATCATGCTCACAGTCACTCTTGCTTAATTTTAATCTGAGTATGAGTCTCATATTTTTCTTTTAAAGTTCCCAGTGGATATAAGTGCTCCAGTGTGCCGTGCACAAAAGTAGAACCTGCTTAAATGAGCTGATATTTCTGCAAGAGCACTAACAAGTAGATGTGTCAATGGACCTGATACAAAGCTTTACAGCAAATCAGAAACTGGATATCAGGATGCAGATGTCTTCACTCACCATTTTCATTCCAATCTGCAGATGCAGCCATATCTCTGGTTGAATGGTATAATCAACACAGATAAAGTTCTCTATTAGTAGTGAAAAAAAAGGGAAAAGAGGAATAATTGGAATAATTTAGTCCCCCCATATTATAAAATAAATAGAATCTATATGGATCATTCTTCAAGTATCATATTCTGAGTTGTAATATATTCTGAATTCTAATATATTTATAATTAAGGAAAAAAACAAAAAACTCTTTCATCCATAAAACTTCAGAGAATGTAAAATTTGCTTTTTCGCCTGTTAAAAAAATTACCTGCATAATATTCATTTAGGAAGGAAACTGAAAATTATCCTCATTGAATGTTTTCTGAAGGGAACAGAAACCTAGATGACATAACAGATGTAATTGCACTTCATACTAATTAACTGAGAATTTTAATTGAAATTAATTAGCATCCTATTGGGCATATATGCTTAGCTAGAACATAACTGTATTAACAGATTCTGATGATAATGAACCAAGAGGCTGTTTTGTCATTAGTGGACTGTCCCAGTAGACAAGAGTTTTGATAGATTATCCTAGATTCACAAAGTTTAGAGTGTGATATGGTTTTTCTTTTGTCCTTTTTGCAAAAACTAAAAGGAAAAAAAATTTAAAATGGAGACTGTTCATACTTGTTCTAACCTGTAATTTAATTTTTGTGTTTCTCTTCACATTTTATGCCAAGATTTATTTTGGGGATAAGAAGTCAGTCCACTATAATAGGACTAATAAGCAATGTTAAACGCAGGACACCAGTAGTGAATGTACACACCTCCAATTCTGACTTGATTTTCGTCTATTCTCATCTCTTGATCTTCAATACCTTTCTAATTTCACCTTGTTACTCTAAAATTCTTGTCATAAAAAAGAAGACATCTGTCATATAAAACTGTGAGGCTATCAATCTACCAGTCTGAGCAGTGAAAAAGTGGCATTTTCACATGATTCTAAGGCTTATTTTGCATATATTACTCAGAAGAGTCAAAGAGACACTGTCACATTGTGACAATTCCAGACTATTTTCCACATGGTAAGTATTCCACTCAGTTGAGTGAAAGGGTACTGAATTCCCCTCAGCACCACAAACACTTAAGGCAACAGACGCCCGTTGACTAAGGGAACCCAGATGATGTGGGCTTTTTAGAATGTAGCAAAGCTTTTGATACTGTCTCACACAGTATCCTGCTGTAAGAAGTGTCCAGCACACATGTAGACAAGTCCATAACCTACTGGATGAACAGCCGGCTGGGGCGTCAGGCCCAGAAGGTTACAATAAATGGCATCAAACTAGAGGAATGTGATCTCTGAGGTTCCCCAGGGCTGTGTTTTAGGTTCAGGGGTTATAGCAAGAGTCAGAGGTGGATAACGACACCTTACAAACACCTTTTTACCCCCCAGCCCCTCCCTCCTTCTCACCAACAGTGCAGAGACAGGACGTGGGATTTTGGTCAGTTCATCACTGAGATTTTTCTTCCACTGCTCTGGGAGAGGAGTCCTTCCCTATGAGGCCATGGTGTCCCTCCCACAGGAGACAGTTCTCCATGAGCTTCTCCTGTGTGGGTCCAATCTGAGGAGCAGCAGTCCTCCCAAAGCTGCTGCAACGTGAATCCCCTCCACGGGCACACAGTCCTCCCAAAACTGCTGTGGTGTGGGTCAGTCTTCCACAGGGTGCAGTCCTCCAAGGACAGACTGCTCCAGCCTGGAAGCAGGGCCCTCTCTCCACTGGGTCTCTCACTGGATCACAACCTCCTCCAGGAATCCACCTGCTCCAGCATGGGGCTCCTCCATGGGCTGTGGGTGGATCTCTGCATCCCCCACGGATCCCCATGGGCTGTGGGTGGATCTCTGCATCCCCCATGGATCCCCAAGGACTGTGGGTGGATCTCTGCATCCCCCATGGATCCCCAAGGGCTGTGCGTGGATCTCTGCATCCCCCATGGATCCCCATGGATCCCCAGGGGCTGCGGGGGCACAGATGCTCCACTGTGGTCTCACCAGAGCCTGAAGAGGATTCTCTGCTGTGGCCCCTGGAGCATTGTCCTCCCTCCTTCTCTACTGACCTTGGTATTGCCATGTTGTTTCCCTCACATGTTCTCACCTCCTCCTCTTCTTCAGATAGAAGAAAATGTGCCTCCCTTTGGTTTGATTTTCTTCTTAAAAATGTTGTCACAGAGGCATTCCCAGTTTCTCTAATTGGGTAAGCAGCAAGTCCATCTTCAGAGCCATCAGGGATTGGCTCTGCAGGACCTGGGGCCACCCTGCTACCAAGAACCAGGCCATGAAAAACCAACAAAATACATTAAGTAAATTTGTGGATGATAGTAAACTAGGAAGACTCTCAAGGGTGGACTTTCTCAAAGGTGGAAAGGCCTGGCAGAGAGGTCTGGATAGACAGAATAGGAAGCTGGGCGATCACCAGCATTACGAAACATAAGAAAAGCAAATTCTCTACCCGGGATGGGGAAATGCTGTTTATACCTACCTACCTACCTACATATGTACATATTTATCTATGTATCTATCTATCTATGCATATATTATACATACATACATACATACATACATGGCAAGTTGAACCTGAACATGAGTCATAGACAGACCATGTGGTCATTTGAACAGAGCTTTTTTCAACTGCTATTATTGAATGGGTTCTAGTGCTATCTAAGAAGTGTTTGAAGTAAAGTGGCATTATAGTAAATCATAAGCCATGAGTTTATGGTGGAAATTTGATGTTATTCATAACATCTCTCTGCAATCAGGTATCAAAATGATAATTAGCAATGCAAAGAGAAATTCACGGGGGGCTGAGGGACAGGAAATAATTTCTTCAACAAAACCTTTGGGCAGAGTGTCTAGTTTACATTCTGGAGTTCAGTAGGATAGATACCCTCTGGAGATACGAGCTTTGTAGAGTAACTTCATGCTGGAAATGCAGTACAGGGAGTCTTTTAATTGAGCTTCCTAGTTGTAAATTCAACAGGGCATTTCAGTAGCTCTGCCTCATTCAGCAGCTGGAGTGATTAATGTAGAGCTTGGAGTGACGGCCCAAGACCTCCCTCCACATAAACTCTCAGGTCAAAACAGAGAGAGTAGCTGTTTTGTTCCTTATATCCATGAACATAAATCCTTTTCAGTTCGAGGACCACTGCAAAAATTTCCTTTCTCACCAGGTCCTGGCTTTCTAACAGTGAATGCCTTTTGCAAGCATATAAGCAGGGTAAAGAGAAGACTGATGTGTCTACGAGGCATTAATATAGTAATTATTAGACAGATTTATGTAGTTTCTTAAATATGAAACCACTACTTTAACTTTTTCAGCAATTACTTTGTAAGTTTATAATGTCAAGCTGGACAGATAGACAAATAGATAGATAGATAGACATAATTTTGGCAGCTGAAATTAATTTAAAATTTTAAAATTTAAAAATGCGATAGACCTCTCTACTGGGTATTTCTGGCTTCAAATACACATCTAAATCACACACATATATCTACACATAATAAGTGCATGCTGGTAAATGCTATTTTATTCTGTCATATCAAAAGTTCTGCTAAATTTTCTTAAATAGTGTTAAGTGCTAAAGTTCGTTTTCATTTCACCTGGAATATAACAGAGCAAAATAAATTTTCATGGAGCTTGTTTTATTTAAACATTTATTTTCATGGGAAAAATATTAATAGTTTAAAAAAACTGACTAAAGGTCAGGTCTTATTTTTAGCCATGCTGTGTTTGTTCACATTGAGTAACACAGTTCCCTCCAACCGGTCAAAACAAAATGAATAAGAGCAGCACAATCAATCACTGAATAATCTGAATTGAATAATTGATTATTTTTTTTTTTTTTAGGATTTTGTTGTTATTCATGTCTGTCAAAATGGGATAAAAACGCCCTTGTCATTATAGTCAACATACATAGTACTTAGCTTGTTCTCATCCATATTACAATTTCTATTTTTAAAGCTAAGCAAGTGCACAAATTGGTATTTGAAATACTATTTTCTAAAAAAAAAGGAAACTTCAACCGAGACTGTAATTAATTTTATCCCTGGAAATCCTACAGTGTCACTAGGTCCACATAAGAGGAAAATGGTGTATCAGAAGTACAGATAAATTTTTATATGAATATCATTTACAGAAATTTCAATGGATCAAACCAAAGATTTCTGGTAAACTTTATATTTGTAAATAATTCCAATCAAAACATAGAATCAAATTCATTTTATTGTAGAGTTAGAGAGAGAAACTGGAAATTAGACTCTGGAGTGAAACAATTTGTGTCTCTATAGGCAGCCTAATCTCTATCACTAAAGTGTTTTACACCATTTTGCTTCCATGTGTGAAGACGTCTACCTCTTTTAAAGGTCCAGTTCTCATCTTAAACGCTGGCTTTCCAGGATAGGAAGGTCAGCTCTGAATACTGAAGTCCTGGCACTTCAAATTATATTGTCTGTGTAAAAAAGTAATTGAAATAAACCCAAACCAGTAATAATTTGTGAGACTTACAGAATTGACAGTTCAGGGAAGAAATTATTTTTTCACCTACACATCTTTTACCTACCAACTTGGGTCCTTCAGACAGCCTACACTACTAATTCTTCCACCAGGACACTTTGTGACAAGTTCTGTTAAATCTTGACGTGTCTGCTAAATCTCTTTTCTTACTACTTATAGTGCTGATCTCCTTGTTTAGCTACAAACAGGACCTAAAAACACAGTGCCTACTTCCAAAACTTGCTGACAATTAAAATTGCTTTTCTTCTACAAATGGAAAGCAGTGGCATTATCAGCTTGCATCTCACTGACAAGCAAAGCTAGATGCATTGATGTCTCCTTATAAAATATACAAAGATAATCTAATGCATGGAGCAAGAAACAGGAAGAAAAGCTGCACTTGTATTCAGTTAAGTGTTTTCAATAAGCTTTTAGGAATACTGAATGTATTTGTTGCAAAGACTTTTTTATTAATAGCAGTGGCAGTCTTGTCTAGCTGAGTACAGTATAGCTCAGTTGTGTATCTTTTAGATGCAATCTTTGTTATAAACAGTAAAAATGAACTGCTCTTTTACTAGCTAAATGTGTGCAATGAATACCCTTGCCCTGTGATGGGGGAAACCTGAACACCATCTATCACCAGGTGCAGAGATTGTCAATCTTCAGTGTTCTGGTTAGAAAAGTATTTTGTGCTCTGTTCATGGCCCTGGTTGTGGATGTCATAAAGGAGAAAAACTTCTCATTATAGTAATTGGCATTTGGGGAAAAATCTGAGGGGAAAGACAGTCAATCTTAGGTGGTCTGTATTGTTATAAAAACAATTTTAGGATATTCTCTGGTGTGAAACTGCAAATTCAGGCTTAATCATATAAGATCTTCACCAGAATAAGTTTTCAGAAGCAGACCTTCCACATACATAGCATATATGACACAGATATTAGGAGATACTTCAAAAGTCTGTGTGTGGTGATTAAGCTACAAAGGAGCAAGATATCTATGCAATGATTTTCAAAGAGTTTAAATGGCAGTGAGCCTTTCCGGATTTTGACCAGAAAAAATCGGGGCTCTGATCTACTAACCTGTCCGGCTATGAAAATTTAAATGATGCTGGCTTTAGCCCAAAACCTCATTTGTGTATCACATCGGAGATGAGCTGCAAAAACCAGTTCATGAGCCTGTATTAATCCAAATCAATGTGGCTACAATGCTGCCCTAGTTTTATTCAGTCCCTACAACTCCTTCCAGTCTGGGGCACAGAAAGCAGGTAAACATTCTGGCACTTCCAGCGTGATCGTGCTGTGGATCTTCCAGTGCATGTGCCAATGGAGCTTCCTCTTCAAAGTCATAAGTGCATTGTCCATCAGGATAAACACAAGCACTTCTCAGAGGCCTCATTTGTTTAGCTTTAAACAAAGAGTGGTTGCTGTCCACGCTAGCCTAAATCACAGCCCAATGATCCTTGTGGATACAGCTCTAAACCAAGCATGAGCCAGAGCGTACTGTGCTGTATGAAAATATTTCCAAGTTTAACTTATAATCATGATGTGCAACTGGAAAATTGGTAAAATATTTTAAGGGATAAGAAAAATTTTCAATACTGTTTTCTAACAGTTCCTTGTTAAACAAGCTAATAAAATACTCTTGATAGTATTTTAGTATTTTTTTATGAAAAAAAGCATAATTTAAATCCCAAACATAGTGTTGCAAGTAATATTAAGAACTTCTGCCAAACTGTAATGGATATGTTAAAGCTAATTCCACAAAAATTTAGTTTTCTTGCTTGAAAATGTTTGAAGGGAAACACAGAAATACTATAAGGTACGCAAAAAAATATGGATATGGTGATTGGTGTGTTCAAGAAATAGTCACATGGTGTAAAAAGTGTTTAACTCTTCACAGGCAGATTAGGCCCTTTAGATTATATTGGAAAATTAGAATTGTACTCCATTACTTTGTGCAATGTACTATAACAGGATTCTGATACAATCATTGCAATAATTCCATTGCCTCGCATTCTCATTTCTGGATTTATGATCTATTTATTGAAGTATAGTCAAATCCATTTATTTAGATAAACTGTCTTCATGCAGAAGGAATGCTTCTCATATATTTGAGAACATGAGATTTTATTAGAGAAATGGTCATTTCATTTTAACACGTTCTGTAAATCAGAATGCTCTGATTTACTCTACAAAGTTTAAGCTAGATACATTTCTCTGATATTTTAACTTTTCTTGATGCTTAACCTCTTCCATCCAAAGATTAATTTTAAAAATAGGACCTCACTTTGCAGTTTCAATAGATGAAGGAGAGAAAAATAGTGGATGGATTCTTACCAGGTAGCTTTATTGTCTTCATGGTCCTTATTTCAACTGTGGAAAACCTGAGGGGGGGTATAGGTCATGGTTGCTTTTGCTAAGCTCTTCTGGGACTGGAGAAGATGTGCTATTTCATGGGTATAAAAGATTTGCCAGGCGGAGGAATAATTCTGATCGTGTTGTTGCAGGGTAGGAGGTGGGGAGCTGTTACGATGGGGTTGTTGGTTGGAGACAGAAACGACACAGGACTCACCCAGGGTCATCAACAAACAGTCTCATTTACTGTTTGTGCCTCCTTTTATAGGGGCTTCAGATTTCCCATGCTTACACGTGTGATTAGTTGAGGTCTTAATGCTATCCAGCTCCCTAGCCAATGGTCCAGCTGCATTTGGGGCTGAATGAGATAGGCTGGGATCCTGTGCTTGAGTTTGAATCTGACCTATCCTTGCCTCAGCCAGGGATTTGTTTACTTCTTGGCTGGTTGAGTTTAGGGGGCAGCTTCAGACCAGCTGCACTGTGACAGGAAGTCTTCCAAAAGCTATTTCCAGGAAGTCAAGAACTACAAACTGCCTGCTGAGGAGCCACCATCCCCACTGCCTCCACAAGAAATCAGATTCAATTACATCTAAAATCAATAACTACATCTCCTTTAAACACACATGTAGATTTTATTATAAGATACAAAAATAATATTCAGAAGACTTCAAAACAATTCAATTTTATTTTATTTCAGTGAACAGTTTTATTTTAATGGACAAAATTTTTACAATTAATACCAACGCTAAATCCTAGTATGCGCCAGCCCACCCATCTTTGAAACTGTAGAGTTAATTTCTCTTCTATGTTTGTTCAATATATGTTGCATGAATAAATAGTGTGAAAGTATAAGATTATATTTAGAAACTAGATGTAACTATTTGCACTTGAGAAGCTAAATTTCCCTAAGCTACAGGACATTACAACTTTGCAAGTGTCTAACTGCAGAAAGCAGTGTGAAATTTTGTGGGGAAGTATTGTATCGTTAGTAGTCCATAAAAACAACTGCTGAGCTAGCTTTCCAAATTACGATTTACCACTCTTGCAAGTCAATGTTTTCTTACTAAATAGGTAAAAAAAGAGACAGTAGAGTTTACGGCATACACATTACAAAACTAGACTGTCTCTAAAAATCCCACAGGTTCTGGGATTCTGTTGACATGAAGTTGCCCAAATGCCATCCTTTTTTTCTCACAAATCAGAAGTTTTATGGTTAAGTCTTGACTAAGTTCATTAAAGTTCAGAGGAAACCTTAGACTTTTCTGGACAAACTTTGTCCTGCTGTTCCTTAGATTTTTGATAAATTGCAAAACACTTTTTCTAAATAAATTAGCTTTTGTTAATGTCTGGGATTTTTTTTGGTAGGAATTACTTGAATCCTGCTCCTTCAGCATTTTCTACTAGCATGGATGAACACCCATGATTAAGCAGGATGCTGGGTTAGGACAAGATTAAGTAAAATTTGATTTATAAAAAATTCAAAACCTGAGAGTCATAGAAGAAAAAGGAAATAGCCATGTGTGAAACATGTTGATAACTCAAATGTATGAAACAGCTTTTTCTTAATTTTTCATTTAATTTATAACTTTGATATTGGGGGATGATGTTAATGTAAAAACCGATGTAGTAAGATATTTGTGTTTTTCATTGCAATAATCTAATTTGGGGGTGTATTTTACTTTTTGTTTTTTTAAACAAAAAAATTATTCTTGTGTGGGCTTTTAGTAGAAAAACTGTTTCTGAATGTGACACTTCGTGTTTTTCATTAATAAAAATATTCTTAAAACTCCATGTCAGAATCCGTACTCAGTGTCAGTTTGTTATGTACTTGCTCTCTGAATCCTTGTTAGAACCAGAAAGTACTTCAGAATGTTTAGCATGTTCGCACTTCTTGCCTGTAAGTGCCATTAAGCATTAATTATATTGTGGTAAGCTGCAGATGTTAATAAATGGTGTTATCTTGAAACACTGAATTTTTTTTAAGTATGAAAACACTCGTTTTAGAGATACTAAGAAAATATTTGAAAACTATTCTGATGTCTGACTGAATCCCTGCTCTACTGGGTTAGTGTGGCCAGGGTTGGTAGTGGGGGGCTACACTGGTGGTTTCTGTGAGAAGTTGCTAGAAGCTTCTTCCATTTCCCCTTTCTCTGTGCTGCCGGTGGGAAGTAGAACCTTGGAAGGAGGAAGGGGTGGGGGATGGGCATTTTTAAGATTTATTTTATTTCTCATTATCCTGCTCTGATTTTGTTAGCAATAAATTCGATTAATACTCCAGGTGGAGACCCTTTTGCTCAGGACGGTATTTGGTGAGTGATGCCTCCCAGACCTTATCTCAATTCCTGAACCTTTGTTACATTTTGTCTTCCCTGTCCAGTTGCACAGGTGCATGATAGAGCAGTGTGCCTGCCTTCCACTCAGGGTCAGTATCACAAAAAACATGAGGCACTGGCACAGGCTCTCAGAGTTCAAGAAACTTTTGAACAATGCTCTTGGGCACATGCATTCTTAGTGATGGTGCTGTGAAGGGGCAGGAGTTGGACTGGATGATCCTTGGAGGTCCCTTCCAATTCAGCATTTTCTATAATTCTTGATTCTGTTTGCTACACACGGACTTTTGGCTTTTGAAAGCTGCTGATGGAAGTCATTTAAAAATAAGATTCTCTTCTCTTCTGGTACATAGTGTTTACATCAATGTTATATAATCTTATAAGTACAGGTTGCTGCTTTTGAGGCAGTGACATCAAGGTGTGCTTCTTTCACCCAGATTTTTATACCACCCCCATCAATCTGGTCGCTATGTGTCTAAGCAGTAAACAGGTACTTTGGCTCAAAATAGGAAAAAATATTCAGCATTCTTCACTGAAAAATCTGTCTTGATCTCAGTTTCCCTTATAGCAATGAAACCAAGTGAATTTTATGAAGTACAATGAGAAAATATACAAATCAGATTATTAGTTTCATACAACAATGAAGCACTGATTAAAAATTCCACAGCAATTAGTAAAAGCAAAACTGACAGTAATCACTTTGTATGTCAGTGGTTTACCAAGGTGACCTTAAAAAAACGTGCTGAAGATATTTGAGGGTTTTAGACAGTAGAATTTGGCCTCCTTAAAAGCAACACTTGATAGGGTTATGTACATACCTTTGCTCTAAACTCATGCTTTGTCTCAAAAAGAGAAAAATCACACGGTTATTCTGTTATTACCTACACATTCTGGACTGCCTGTAATAGTCTCTTAAGTACCTAAAAGGAACAATGTTTTAATTATGCATGGATAAATAAATTGCAGATGTTATCTGCTGCTTTCACACTCCTCAAAAAGCAAACTCAAAATTCAAGGTTGATTATTCCTGTATTAAAATTATATAGTTAAAAACAGTTCTCTAGTTTTGCACATATGCATTGAAAAGTGTAATAACAGTGAACACAGAATGTCTAAGACAAAACTGCTTGTGCAACAAATGATCTTTCTTTACTGTCTTGACAACAGAGAACAATAATAACCAACCTAACTACCCTATTATTTGGCTTTATTGTTTCTTTTCAGGCTTGAGCCAGTAAAAATTTAGCCACAAAACTAGATGCATTGAAAACATTTCAGGGTTTTTTTTCTGGTTACAATTCTAAAAAACTTGCCTGTGTAGGCAGTGATTTCATTGGATTTTATCTGTATAAGGGGAGCCTGGAGAAGTGAAGCCTGCTGTGGACAATTGGTTGCTTAGGTCCTGTTTTCCTCTAAAGCAAGCTGCTTCTGCATGAACTTTATGGGTAAATAATTGAGAGTAACTAAGTTACCATGACTTAATGACATGTCACGTGTCAACCCAGCCAAAACAGATCACCACGTCTATGTCCCTACCTCTCTGCAAGAAAGAAATGAGCATGTTTGCTCACACCATCATTTCTTTCATTGACCTAACCCATCATTAGTGTCTGCTAGGATCGTCTCACAGACTCAGTAGTGGTTTTTTTAGAAGTGATAGCCTTGGTTCAAAATCTCATAGAATGATTTTAAAACAGAGATGTATCTGTATCCATTTCATTTAGTATACTGTTTTTTGTGTGGGGGTTATGGATATCTTGGGACAGTATGTTTTTTCCCATTCTCACAGGTGCTAAAAAAGCTCTGCAATGCATTCAACAATACCATCTGTTGAGGGAAGAGACATGAAATGCAACAAATATATAAAAGGCACTCAGAAAAGAATACACTAATGTAAAAATTTGAGGAAGAGTCTGTAAAAATAAATCATACTTTATATTCAGTGTGTGAAATGAATGGATTTTTCCAATGCTGGAAAAAATATTCCATAACACTTTAAAAGCAGTATTTTCCTTTTTCAGTTATCTTCTCTATTTCAAGCCACCTAGTAAGTTAGAATCAGTCTGAATACAGTAAATAAAAATAAATAAATAAATAAATAAATAAATTAAACATATAAACCACAAGCAGTCCTCAAAACTATAGCAGAATATTGCACAATTCTACCAACAAAGTTTACGACAAATACGAACAATGTTTTTGTAGAATTGGGTAAAGGTTTATAAAAACCAGAGCTTGTTTGTGTTTGTTTGTCCAAGTGTATCATTGGCTTAATGTAAGCTATTAACTCTCCTTGCAAATGTTTTGTAAAAATCTACAGGATTTAGTCCTCTACCACGAATATTCATAACTAATTATGGATATTAAAATTTGCAATATCATTTTCAAAATATGAGTCAGGGACTCACCAGATCCTACTTAACTTCACGAAGCTCTATATTGGTATTTCACTGTTGCGATGAAAAATACCTCAGGCAGAGATTAGTGCTATGCTATATTAAAAAAAAAAAAGGACACAGCATAAAGAGCTATTCGTTTTGAAGATTTCTGTTTTCTAGTGGAAAACAATCCTCAAAATTTTTACATAGCTGTTAGGCAAGACAAGGAACAAGAGGAAAAAGGAAGATGTAGTGTTCTGCCACTGGTAGAAGATACAGTCAAGACACTTTATGAAGACCAGATGCTGATAACAGTGTTATGATTGTCACTCTTTTTTATTGTAGTGCTAAATGATCCCAGGTATTCCCATGAGTAAACTATGTCTAGTGAATTCCCACTTGATAAGCATAACAGAAATGCCAGTTCAGGAGTGCCTTTTATCTTTCTGCTGCTTGAGAATTGTCAAGCTGCAGTTACTTTGTGAGACTGTAAGACTTCATGACTTAAGATATCAAAGAAGATAGGAATAAAAGCAAGCAACACTTTCATTCTGTTGCCATGTAGATGCAGATAAAAGAATGATTTCCTTTTGTGTGATTATATACTAGCTAACTTCAGTAATGATATCAAGGTGGTAGGGACCTGGTCAGAAATTTTTCCAAGTGGACAGCCTGCCCCATATTATTTGTGATCCCAGCTATGTGCTTATTGGGCATCTGAGCTAGCTGCCTTGAAGCTGCAGTCACACCTCCCGGTGCAAACAATACTTATCCTCAGGCAGATGTGGAGGTTTACTGGTTCAGTGATTGTTTCTGTATGTTTGTAACATCAGCCTACCCAAGATTTTGCTAAGAGGCTTCTCAATGTGCGGGAGAAAGAAAGATTTAGGGTTTCACTTGGTGACCGGTAGTGGAATTGTCCCTGATTTCAGGAAGGCTGATCTTAGCCAAACCAGTCAAGCCCCTTGCAGGCAAAGGCTCAGGTGTGGAGGGGACCAACTACAATGACTTGGTACTGGTCTTCACGTAATCTAGTAACAGAATGAAGACAAAAAGAAATTCTGAATAAAGTCAGATACTACTTAAAAAGAGCTATCATAGTAGCTAAGGCAAGAGCTCTACCATCCCCTTCTGACCCCTCACCCCACTCCAATTTAGTGGGAACATGGTAAATGCAGATGAGATATTCACACAGTAACTAATCAGTGAAAACAAATCAGTCATGTTTCCTGGAGAGATTAGTTTTTGGGTAGTAAAAATCAATTCAAAATTAGACTTTATATAAACCTGTAGTATAACCTTGGTCACCACTCTTGCACGTTGAGAAGACTTGATATGCACAACAAAACAGCACTGCCCCCTTTACTAGCACAGCATAGTCTGTCTATATATGTATTCTGTGAGGAATATGCTAAGGAGGCACTATATATTTATTTAGAGTTCAGTTCAACTACATTCCTTTGAACAGGTTCACACTGTTTTATTGCTGAATTGGTGAAACAAATTATTTTTTGAGAAGGTTAATTATCCCCTCTTATGTTATTATTTTAATAATATAAGACCAACGAAGAAAATGAAAACAAGTGTTACACATAGATTGCCATCTTGATGTGACTAGCCAATAAAAAAATGAAATCAATCATGTGTCTAAGAAGCACAATTCTTATTATTATATGCATTTAAACAATCCACTTTGAAAATAGCATTTTTAAAACTGGAATTGCTAATGAACTATTTATCTTAATAATTTATGACTGGCATGTTTTAAGTTTCATTCTTGGCGGAAGCCTAATTAAATGTATAATACATTTCTAGGTTAATTCCTTTTTAATTAAAAGGCTAATAATAATTTCTAGAACCTTTTTTAACAGTACAAAATGTGAAGAAAGCAGGAGAAAATAAACATTTCTTCTTGATCTTCCCTATCTTCCATGCCATTTATTAACTTCAGTCTACAGAACAAATCTACAGGAAAACAAAATACTTATTTTTGTACAACAGCTCTTGTATTTTTAAATACTCTTTAATGTCTTTCACAGCAGAAGCCAGACTGAGCTCTAGCTAAGCTTTCACCATTCTAATTTTCTCTCTACATAACCTAGCAACATCCTTGTACTCACTCTCTGTTGCTTGCACCATCTTCCTGAGGTCCTAAACTCTCTTTTCCCCTCTGAATTACTGAATTGAAAGCTTCCTGTTCAGCCAGGATAATCTTCTTCCCCACTGACTTAGACATCCATTAGCAAATAGGGATGGCTTGCTCCTGCACCTCTAAGATTTCCTTCCTAAAGTATGTCCAGCCTTCCTGGACCCATTGGTTATTAAATGCTGTTTCCAAGGGACCCTCTGAACCAGTGTTCTAAATGAGCCAAGGTCCACCCTCTGGAAGCCCAAAGTTCAAGTATTTTACTGACCCTCTTCCTTACTTCTCCAAGAGTCAAAACCTCTGTGACTGATTCCATGGTCAGTGTGCCCAAGAGAGCTCCTGACCACCACATGTCCCACAGCCCTTGTCTGTTTGTGAACAGCAGGTCTGGCAGGACATGCCCTGGCAGGCTCCTTTATCAGCTGTGCCTGAAGTTACCTTCCACACACTCCAGGAACCTCCCAGACTGTCTCCTCTCCACTGCTGAGTTTCCAGCAGGCATTTGGCAAGTTAAAGTCTCCCAAGAACAAGGGCTAGTGATATGAAACATCCACTGATAGAATATTTCACTTCATCCTGGTTGGGTGGTCTGTGACAGACTCCCAGCAGGATCTGTGCCTTGTTGGCCATCCCTGTGACTGTCACCCACAGGCTCTCAGCCTTGTCCCCACTGCCCCTGAGCTCTGTACAGCCAAAACCTTCCCCAGTGTACAGAGTACAGAGTCCCCCCACTGCCTCTCCTTCCTCATCTGTCCCTTCTGAAGAGCTTGTAGTCATCCACTGCAGCATCCAGCCATCCCACCACATTTCCATGGTGATAACTCCATCACAGCTTCCTGCTGCCAATGGCTTCTATTGTTTGTTACCCATGCTGCGTGCACTGGTGCAGATGCACTTCAGCTGGGCTGTCCATGTCACCCACAACACTGGTGTGTCACCCCAGGCTCATCTCTAGTGAGCCTGGTCTTTTCTCTTTCCCCTTTCAAACCTGGCTTAAAGCCCTCTTAACATTGCCAGCTCATGGGCTAAATTCTCCCCCCAATTTTAGATGGATCCCATCTCTGCCCAGCAGGCCTGGTACTGACTGCCCTATGGTCAGAAATGACAGAAGTCTGGCAATGGCTCTAACCCACATGTTGATCAAGTGAGTTCTCCTGTTATATATAACATATGTCTATATATATATATAGATATAGATATAGATATATAGATATATATCGATATATGATTATATATCAATATATAGATATAGATATATTGATATATAGATATATAGGTTAGATATATAGAGACATAGATATATAGATATAAAATGGACTAAACAAATGTAGGAGATGTCTGCAGAGCTCAGAGAATTTGCTACAACACACTTGCCAAGGCAGTTGAGGTTATTCCGTTTGGAAAGCAAAACAGAGTCAGATTCCTAAGTGTGAGTTACTAGAGCTGTAGATGGTAAATTAGTAACATATCCTCCTACTAATTCAGTGGGAAGCATGGCAAAATGTTAAAAAAACCCAAAACACCATGAAGCAATTTTAAATTTATCACTTTAAAAAGTATATGCCTTTCTGCTGTGTTGTAGGTAAATCAATGGCAGTTTCAGTCATAATCTCCATTCCCCAAAACCAGATGTTTGTTCCAATATCTCTTCCAAAACTGGCATTACAGCTCCTCAGTAATCCACCCACCCCATCCTTCTACAGAATAATGCACGTTTTAAATAAAAATCGTGGTGCTGCAAAGGAGTAGAACTATTTAGCACAGGCATCTGTTTGCTTATTTTTTGCTTCTGAGACAGATGCTTAGATTAAGGAGTAGTCTAAGATTGCTTTTGCAAAACTGCAAATAAAAATTGTCCAAGAGAATAGAAGGCTGTCTTCCTCTCAGGTCCCAGGTTATGCAAAGCTATGGCTACTATATAAGACTGAAATCCCAATCATATTAGTTCAGCTCTGGCCCCACTCTTGGTAGACTTGTTTTCAAGGAAATTATTAAATTATCATTTAGAGCCGAACTGTTAATATTTTCCACAGCTTAAATTAGTCTGAATCTATCTTCTCCATCTACCTCAGATCAATTATTTAGGATTAACAAAGTCTGTGAAAGGTGTGGGGGAGTGTATATATATATTCTTAATGAAAGAAAATAAATCTTTTGAAAGACAGAATGAAGCTTAGACCATTGAAAAATTCAATGGCTGGTGATAACACATGCTTCATTCCCCCCCAAAAAATGTAAACACAATCGGCTAGGAGACAGAAATTGTTCTTGGCCTCCTTGGTTTGAAGGGATTTAATTCTATATCCCATCTTTACAACATTGTCGTTTTCAGGATTTGGGATAGTTATTTGAATCTGTGGCATAGTAAGAGACAGAAGTTAAAAATCACGAGGCCAAAAAAGTATTAAGGAGAATGACTGAAACTTTTCATTTGAGGCAACCAGCTGGGAAAGAAGAGACCTCAGTTTTGATTCCTGCTTTCAGACTTATACAAAATTTACAATAAATATACAGGAAGGCTACTTCTATTTAATTATATGTGACATAAAACTTTCACTGCTAACTTACCTCTACCACTAGAACCCACACTTTTGAATACAGATTAAAGTCTCTATCAAAACAGATAGCCGAGATGTTGATGGATGTGATTTCCAAGATCCAATTCTCAGCATCAGCCAAATGCCAATGCCCAGGAAAGTGCAGGAAAGTGCAGAAGAGCTATGCTTCTCAGTGTACTCTCCCAGCCTTCAACTATTCTTACTCAGTGATAGGGTAGAGTTTGTATGTCTTCACTAGTTATGAAAATAGCTCCTATAATTAAAATCTGTTATGTTTAGGTACCTGAATCCTTCAGTGACTCTTGTCCTAGCTACCCAGCTTGATTGATCTGTGCTATCAAGTCATCACATAGGTAGGGTCTTATTTTTGGTGTGAATTTTTTTTAGGTGGGATGCTCTGGATAATTCCAGGGGTGAGTCTCAGGAAGTTCTGCTTTGGGTGAAAGCAGGCTGGAGCTGTGCACCTAAGACACTGATGAGAAGGCTAGAGATGCCGTGTGGGTGCCACTTAGTGCTCTGCACATCCAAAAGCGCGTATTTAGGACCAGAAAACATGAACATCATTGCTGGGAAAGATAGTGTGAATGTGTCCTCCCTTCTGTGCACCACTCCGAATGCAGGTGCACCCACTGAGAGTGTTCATGTTCTAGTCATATATACCCCTTTAAAAACTCCACCTGTAAAATCCATTTCGTCCCTATAATCCCCACAGAAAGTGACCATTGAACAGAAGAATTACAAAAGGCTAGGAAAAAGAAAAGTTCAATGAATCACTGTAACAGCTACAATTGCAGAAAAGCCTAAGCAAGTAAAAAAAATGTAATTAATCAAAAGATCCTTTAGATCCTTTTCAATTAAAATTTAAATATTAGGCTACAGAGAGAGAAAGTGTTCTGGGAAAGTAATTTTTATAGCTCTGTGAGGACTAAGTCATCTACAGATTCAGAAAATCCATGAGTAAGTTGAATTATCTTGTTTTAGAAAAGGCTAAAAAAAAGAATACTTGCATTTTTTGGATGGATCAGGAAATATTAAGAGTTCACTGTTCACTGTAGTGTCCTCTCTGGTTAAACGCTGATCGCTGTAAACAAGTGCTCTAGCTAATGGGGGTAAAAATAAGCATGTAGCTGTGGGCTGAATCATAAAAATGAGTCAATGGGAACTCATTTTACCTTTGGCTGAGCTAGGGTTACTCACTGAGCACCAATCCCAACATAAATTAAACACAGCTAACTCAAACTTCCCTTGGTATAATAAGATATGGTATTCATAAAACACCACATTAGCAGCATTTATCTTCAGATGTGCTTTCAAAAGGACCTGATATAACTCAGACCCATTGTCCCTTGGCATTTGCAATAAGTTATGTTAATAGAATAAACCAAGCTAATGTTTCAGTTCCCATACTAACATTTGTCCAGCAATTATCTAACATAGTCCAATATCTTTTCTTTTTCAGAGGCTTTTGTTGTTTCAGTCTTCCTCCTTAATGCACCTGTCAGAATGAATACACTACTTAAAAGCAGTGCTTTCCAATCAGATAGCAGATAGACATTATCCCTCAATATTCCATATAATTAAGTCATAAGTAGTTACCTTTGTCAGCTTAGTAGCTCGCACAACTTGTTCTTCAGTGTTCTTGCTTTCTTGCCAGTTATTTTGAGGTCATAAGCACTGGGTGTCTTACTTTTTAATTGAAAAGCAAACTTTTTCAATTAAAGGTACCAAAGAATCACCGTCTAAAGACCCATCATGACCCTTCAATTTACCATCAGGCTGTTGAACAAACTAAATCTCATGAGGTGAGCTGGAGCACATCAGTCAGGCAATCACAGAACTGAAGAAATGGTACATAAATGAGTAAGTCAAAAGAGTAGGAGTACTTGATCTTGCACCTTGAAAAATAGAAACTTCCCTCCTGACCCCCCAAATCATAGTCTTTTGAAATGAATACACAAAAAACTCTATGCCAATGAGTTAGCTGCTATGTGGGAAGTCAGCAGAATGCAGTGTCTTTTGTTAACTAGCCTCGGAATAATTACACAAGTAACTTACAGCTAATACCTGAAAATTTGCATGTAATGTAAGCAAGGATTTTTACGGAGTAATTAACACCTATAAGGTTCATTTCTTTTGGTTCTCTTCCATTTTTATTTTTGCCTTCTTTCTGCTCAAATTGCAAGAGAAGTTTTGTTCTTGTAGCTTAGGAGAAAAATATAGTGCTGTGTAGTGCAGCTGTGCTGCAATGATGCTCTTCACACTGAATGGGAAGACACATTTACTCTGTGCTTTGCAGCTCTCTGCAGGAAAAGGCTGGGTTTGCTTGCTGGATTCATCTCTCTTCCCATTGGAATTAATAACAGGTTTATATGGATTTTTGTTTTCACACACATTTTAGGAGGCTGGTTTAAAAAAGACAGTGTGAAAATGCCAGCCCTATCTGGAGATTTTAAAAGTATTTGTTGAAATTATATAAATTCAATAATTTCAACAAATCCATCAGTTCAAATATCGAGTTTGACATATGCTTTACACTGGTGCTTTCAATACCAATCTCTTTATCCGGGGTTCCTGCAGCTGCATAATGCAATTTCCATCTGTGATTCTGAAAAGAAATGTTCAAGGGTGCTACTTTGAATATGGTATTGAAATAACTCCCACTTGACTTACAATTATTACTTCAGATTTAACCTTTCATTATGGTAATCCACAGGTCTGTTACTTAAGTCTGTAGTCTAAGCCACAGTGGTTGCCTTCAGCCATGGATCAGGATTCTGATCCTGGCTTGTTTCTCTGATGCTGACCCTGGGCATAGATCCCAAACATGCTACGTGGCTGTTGAGTTGTCATCTCTGAAGTTATGTTCTCTCATATGAGACAGTGATTCCATGTAAAGTTATTTTTTAACTTCATGTGTCACTACTCTCATTGCATTCATAAGTCAATATAGAAGATGCAACAGATTTTTCAACGAATCAGTCAGGGCTTTCAGTTTGCCAGTTTCCTTTATCTTCTGAAACACCCCATAGTAATTCAGACTAGGCCTTATCTGGAAAATACATATCAAATCATAACAGAGAGATGATTTATCTCACATTTAGGTCTTAACTTGTTATTGTTCTCCCACAGCTACTTTCCTGTGACTTTTCTCATCAGAAAAATTTTATCCCTGAATTTATTGTTCTAGTCCATGCTGTTCTTCCAAGCCTACAGAAATAACTCGGGTCTGATTCCGTTGTATCCTCTCTACTGGTGTGTGTGGTCCAGTTCTGTGTAATGGAGTGAAGCAGCAAGTCTCAGAGAATTTTCTGTGGATTCTTTCCTCCACAAGAGATTTTGTTTTTCTATTGTCATTTTATAAGTAATTCAGCAGACATCCCCAGAAAAATTTTGATGACATTTTGTTATTTTCTTGGAAACTTTAAAGATCATCTATGCAACACATCTTTCTAAGACACATCAGTTTTTGACTTAAGTAGAAAAACATTCAAATTCTGATTACTTTTACAGAGTACAAAGGTGTTTTTAATGAATAAATGAATGAATGAGTCATAAGAACAAGACTATTATAACTTAAAATTATTTTCAACAAACTATGTGAACTCTGGAAAGACTTGTCTTTGAGTATTTTTAAGCTCATAATTTATCTAGTTGACCTTCTACAATTTTTGCAGAAGAAAATCATCATGGAAGCACAACCCAGACTAAATGTGTATATGGGTTCCATGCACCATACTTCTATATGGAGAGGCACCTCTTTCATACTTGGCTTCAGACAGTCACAAATCTGCAGCCTCATAACAATATTTTTTCCCAAAAGACCCTATTCAAAAAGCCCTGTAAGTGTATTTCAATATGGACTTTATAGACACTGAAGATAAAAAGCAAATAGGTTCTGAAATCCTACCTTGAGCTCAATTTTATTTCCAGTACCCAATTTCAAAACAAACTCAGATAGGAAAGCATTATGAAGAAGTCAGAAGCCAGTTTTGACTATGAGACAAGAGTACTGGTCAAGCAAAAATAGAACTCAAATATAGTCAACAATAGACAACAGAAAGCATACAAAAAGATGCCTGATTTACAATCCAAACCATTGCAAGACAAATCACAAGCCTTTTTTAAAAAAGGTTACTTAAAGGTGTACAGTTGCAGTATATCTGCTAATGGACAGTCTGAGTCAAAAAACAGATACCACAAATTAAAATTAATTTTTGGTATTACTGCTTGTGATAGTTTTTGCCAGTAATTTCATGTTATAATAGAATTTCCATTAATAATTTAGGTATTATTTGAGTGCATGGGCTAAAGACTTTCACAATCCATTTTTGTAGCTCTGCTTTTACACTGGACCTAAATAAAGCTAGCTTGACAGAGATTTACTGAACAAATTTTCAATGGAAATAGACACTACAGACTACACAATTTAGGTTAACATAGTACAAGGTTAATAATTGACTACAGTTTGGAGACATTTCTTACAGAAACTGAGTTGATGCAAAAGATAAAAGGAAAGCTCTGGGGTAAATATTTATACTTAACTGCATTCCAGAACACTTTTATGGGCTAATTGTGCTTGAGATATTCACCGAGTATAATTCCCACTATCACCAGACCACTGTACTTAGCTTCATGAAAACCAATCAGTGCAGTTAAATATAAAAGTATACCTTATCATTCATTCTTTGCAACTGCTAAAATATTTATAGATATAACTTTTATTTCATTGCAGCTTGAACTTTTTTTGACATACAAAGGGATATAGTGACATACATACAAAGAGATATAGATAATTTCTTATCTGCTGAATTATTGTAGTAATTTGCTGATAGCACAAGTATATTTATTAAAAAGGGGTCTTTTTAAGTTGAAAACAAAAACCAAGATGAAAACATGTCTAAACAACCTACTTCCAGTGCTAAGAGTGTGGATTTTTTTTTCTTTTCATCTTGTTTCAACTGTACAGTTCCCTGCAGCCGTTTAAAATGTGGGTGAAAAACAATAGTTGCATACATTTTGCAGCCACTGCTAAGCCTAGTGTCCAGATTTCACATACTGCCTCCACCCCACTGTGTCCTGGGAGTCCATGAGATGAGGTAAAGGTGCAGTTTGGTGATAGTCAACAAGATTGGTGTTGTGGTTAGTTTGCTGATGACTAGGGGGGCTTAGCTTTGCCTCCCCCATCCTGTGGCCCACAGCTTACTTGCAGTATTCTAGCTGCATCTATCCATTTTGTTAACACAGTCTCTGATCTATAGATCCCACTATTTTATTCCATAAGAATTTTTGGTCTGGATCTTCAATACTCGTGGCATTGCCTATCTGGATAACCCATGCATTGCAGTGCATCTTTCCTCCATTCTTCCACAGAGATCTTTTGTCTTTATCTTGAAAGGTGCTTCATGATTGACTGGTAATGGTACTTCTGTCCTTATTTTCTCAGTTATGTTAATTTACTCTCTTGCCCCTCCATTTTCTCTTCTCTGCTTCCTCTTCCCTCTTTGGAAGGCTTTTACCTTATTGCAACCACAGATTTTTAAGCAAATTATATATGACTACCTTACACATCTTGCTTCATCTTGCTTCATCTTCAAAAAATGAAGCACTATGCATGAAAAAAAATCTGTTTTCATTTGACAACAAAATTGAAAGGGAAGCACAAAATAAATAAAATAAAGATAAGCATAAAATCAGCAACACTTACTTGTTTCAAATGACTGATATTTCCAAAAAAAAAAAAATCATATGAGTTGGACACCTCCCTCATTAATGCCTCTCATCCATGTAGCCAGAATCCCAGAGCTTGCCTTTCGCTCACCCGAAATGTGAGCAGTTTGCTGGTCTGGTGGTATTTTTCTCATTCTCAAGGATGTGTCTATGTATTTCCCAAGAAATCATCTAATGAACTAGAATTTTGCAAATGAATACTGAAAAAATATCTGTGTTACTAGTAAAATGTACATTTTGGAGACACAAGATGATCAGGTATATCAACCCAGCCTCCATGGAACAGGTACATTCACACTGTGTAACTGAGCACTAGCTGCTCCCTGCACTGCAATTAGCTTTAATGCATCTTTATACCCTGCGTGTATGTGGGTATTAACAAATTCCATAAATACAGCTAGACAAAAATTATATCTGAGAGCCTGGGAGAGGCACAGCTGCTCAGTTCCATATCCCTGGGTCCAACCAGCAGTGAGGAGACACATTTCCAGCAGGCAAATGTACACAGCGCACGTGTACATGCCACATCCCTGTGAATACGCACACCCAGCCACATGAATCAAACAGACACCCAGAGCACTCACATGGACACACAGTGTAGTGAGGGCATCATCCTGCTTCCCTCTCATTTTCTAGCATCCCATAATAAATCCTATTTCATCACAAAATGCCATCCCCCTGCATCCACAATTTATCCCCTACTCCTGGGCAGCAACACACCCCTCAGTGCCTTGCAGGGATTCAGAGGTGTTTTATCGTGAAACCTACCATACATGTCTGAAATAAATAAAATAAATAAATAAACAAACAAATGTGTATATCTTTCTCTCTGTATATGTATATTTATATGTATACACACGTACAGTCACACACACATACATGCGGCTACATTACTTATCCTTTTCATGTACTTCAGAGTTCACATGCTGCAAAGTCTATGATACCACACAATACTTGTTACCTTGCTCAGCCAGGGCTTGGTCCGTCCTCCTTGACCCAAAGGCTGTGAAAGAGCAAAGGTGTAATTAGGTAACACACAAGCAGTCTGATATCAGGCCAGTGGTACCTCTTGATTTAATCTCACAATTGTTATCAAAGGGTGTGTCAAAACAGATCACTGTGCCCCCTGATGTCCTAGGTCTTCTTTTTCTGCTTGTAAATTTCTATATCTCTCAGAAAGAGGTAGAGATCAAGAGTTCTGGAAGGTTTAAAGGGGGACAGAATACTACTACTACTAGAAGCACTATGCGGGCTTGGGGAAAATGTTTGAAACAAAATTTAACCACATGATTCATAATGCATTATGTAAGTAAGGAAGATAAATTGATGACATGAGGTTGAATAAACATGCAGATGCTCTCACATCTAAATATGGGATTTTATACCTCCCTCCTACACTATCTAGAATTGGCATCTGTTTGGAGGAGAATACAGAGCAGATGCTGTGCTGTGTGGCTAGACATGTGTTAATGTTTTATAGAAGGAGAAAAATACAACTTCATTTCTAAAATTTGATAGTGAATTAATCATTGAAGCAAGTTAGGGAATTCTGTCTTTAAAATAGGACCTTGAATAAGCCTGCTATTTTAAAAAATTGAAATTTAGGGCAAAGTGCTAAGGTTTATTTTATTTCTTTTGATTTAATTGAATTGCGTCTCTTGTGAGTATCTCTGCCATTTGACTATATTTTTACAGGATTCTGAATTCCTGGCATGCTGTTGAGCTGTCATGTTTGCAAACAGATGTATACCCATACCGACCCAGAAATGCTAGCGTGAGTCTGTACTGCCTCAGGCTGTTTAGCTCAGTGCTGCTTCTCTCCATGTCATCACATGTTTCAACCAGTCACATGTTTCACTAGTTCCACCTTGTTCTGCAAGATGATGTGAAAAGCAAACTTTAAAAATGCATTTTTGAAGCAGATTCTTTTCTTGTCTCAGGGCTCCTATCAACTCATATCCTATTTTAATATTCACAAAAAACCAAGTCTCCTCCTAGATTATTTACAGCCAGTAGTAGTCCCTGTGGAACACGACAAAGGAGCTATTTTTAATACTTCCAAGGAAAGTATTACTGGACAAAAGAAAATCATGGTTAAACTGGTACTTGAATAGCTTATGGATAAATCTTTTCTGACATCTGTTTCATCAGAAGCTTAAGCAATCATTCAAAACCACCCACATTTTTGTACAAAAGATTGTTTTTGCAGCAGATTTTCTTGATTATACGAATCATGATTAACATTCTTCTCTGTTGTCTATATCATACACAGAATTTTGTAGCGTGTACCCACATACAGTATTTCTTAGAAAGATGAGCCTATGGCGAACATAAAGTTGCCATAGCAACATTTTTGTATTCTGAAATGCTATCATACTACATTTTTTCATCTTAAGCTTTTGTAGACTGCAAATGCCAACTTTCCTCCTTCAGGCTGTCAGTTAATCTCTCAAGATTCATTCAGGATTACTTTCATTTTGTGATTAAATCCCTCAACATTAAATTATGGGCTGTTCTACTGCTATTGTAAGAGAATTTGTGGTTAACTGAAAAATAATGCAAGTCTTTGAAGGTTTGGAAAGAAAGAAAAAGTTACAGTTTATACAATATGCAGGACATTGATCAAAGGGATACATGTACACAGATACTACGAGATACAACTGTATTGTAGTGACGCATATATGTTCTGCCAGGGAAATCCTTAATAAAGAGACTTTGGCTTTATTTAAATCTGCTGTGCAAAATCAGGGTAGAGAAAAAAAGAATAAGATTAATTTGCTTGCATTCATTATGATGATATCATAAAATCATAGAATGGCCTGGGTTGGAAGCAACAAGTCATTCAGTTCCAGCCCCCTGTGGGCAGGGACACCTTCCATTAGACCAGGTTGCTCAGAGCCCCATCCAATCTGCCCCTGAACCCTTCCAGGAATGGGACATCCACAACTCTTCTGAGGAAACTGTTCCAGTGCCTCACACTAAAGAGTTTCTTCTTTTATCTATTCTTAATATCCTAAACTTAAAATCTTTCAGTTAATGTCATTCCCTCTTGTCTCATCACTGCCTGCCTTTGAAAAAGCCCCTCTCCAACTTTCCTGTAGGTGCCCTTCAGGCACTGGGAGACTGCCATAAGGTGTCCCCAGCTGTAGCATCTGAGACTCCTCCAGGCTGAACAATCCCACCTCTCTGAACCTTTCCTCACAGAAGAGGTTCTTCATCCCTTGGATCAGCTTCATGGCCTTCGTCTGAACTCACGTCAACAGTTCCATGTCCTTATTGTGGGGGCCCCAGACCTGGACAGAGCACTCCAAGAGGGGTCTCACCAGAGGCAGAAGAGAGGGTGAGAATCTTCTCCCTAGACCTGCTGACCACAGATCTTTTGGCACAGCCCAGGATATGGATATGATTCTGGGCTACACGTGTACATTGCCAGGTGATGTTGAGCTTCTCACCCCCCAACAGTCCCAAGTCCTTCTCTCAGAGCAGCTGTCAGCCCACTCTCTGCCCAGCCTGTATTGCATTTGGGGTTACCCTGACCCAGGTGCAGCACCTTTACTGGACGTCACAAGTTTCTCACAGGCCTACCTCACAAGCCTTTCGAGGTCTGTCTGGATGGCATCCCTTCCCTCCAGTGCAATTGTTGTAAATTAACAATTTATACATTTGTATTGCAGGTTTTATTCTAACTAAAAGGTTTAAATTTTTCTGACTGCTCATCCAAGTCTAGTTCATATTTTCAACTTTTCTGCTGATCATTCATGTCTAGAACTTACATTTTAAAATGACAGCTGATAGTCTGGCTATTGCAAAAAAACCTCCCACTTTAGGAAGTCTTTCTGAGTATATAGTGATAGATGTGTTAAGAACATCAGACTGGCAACCGGTTATTTTCACTGTTGTAACTGACAGTTCAAGTAGGAAGCAGAGACTATATGCAGGACAGGCTTCTGGAAACTTACAGTAAAGGGAAAGTTAAGTAGGGTTAAATAAATATTCTTTGCAAGAAATTTCTGGACATTCTAATCTTTGAAGTCTTTACTAATTTAAAACAAAAAATATTTTTTCCCAAGCTATTTCATAAATATGCATTACATAAAGGAACATGAAAGATATTCAGGAAATATATTCCATAGCCTTCTGACAGTGGGGAACAGATATTTCTCTAGACATATCAGTGGCCAGAGTACAGATATTAGTGACTAGCACTTGTTGTCTAGGCTATTCAAAATGCAAAAGCTCTAGCTAGAAGCTGAAGGCAGAGCTGCTAGTTAGAGTTTTCCTAAAGGAAATTATACACACCACCTCATAAATGAGAAAAGATCATGCTTCAGCATGCACACCATGCTCACTGCAGTATGTCAAGCAAATACTGTGACAACTTGGTGGCAAATCATAATAATGTTTAAGCCCAATGCTTCAAACCATAATCTCCATTTTAAAAATAAAATTACTTCCTAGGTTAATCTTAAATATGCTTCCCATTGAGCTTTCTTATTTTTTTCCTATATAATCTACTGTTAACAAAGGCTGATTTTTTTTTTTTTCTGTCAAGGAAGGTTTGAAATTTATCAGCTAGAAAGACCCCCATAGGATGTAGTTGCAAATCTATCCATGCAGATTTTGCTCTTCTGTTAATACGTGTACACAATAGGCTGTCTCTGCTACACCACTAAACAAATTGCTATTATCCCAGTCTAGAAATTTTACAAGGAGGGTCAGAATTTAGGGAGGTGGTCAAGGTGACTACTGAGTATGACAGGAATGTCTTGGCAAAAATACAGATTTCTCCTGAATTTCTATTCTGAAATTCCTCCCTTTCTGAGGGTATCCAATAAGAATTAATTTTTTCTAAACAGTGTTGCATAATGGTTTTAGTTGGGTTAGCATTTCCTTACTTATTGTATTTCTATATAAAAATACAGCTATCTATATGCATTTATATTGATAGACACCATTTTGATAACAGGGAGCTCTCTCCCCCAAAATCAATAGTAACATATTTCTGTAATCTAGATTCACACACCTATCAGTGAAGTCCCAAACTGAGTTCAGAATTGCTATTTTACACAGATCACCGAGTGCAGAACTATCAAACGGTAAACAAGCAAATGTTTCTTTGAAGAAGGAAAAATAACAATCCTATTAAGAAAGGAAAAAGCTTCAAACTTTCCATCCCAATAAATAGGTATAGTTTTTAAGAATATTTTAGAGGATATTTTATGTAGTTACTAGACAACCTGCTGAAAGCACAAGCCCATAATTTTTTTCATATAAAGAATATTTCTTCACTTTTTCAAGCTTTATTTTATAGTTATTTGTTAGGTTTGCTTTTTTTTCCTGCTGTGAGGTTGCTCTGATGATTAAAAAAGAAAGAAAATATAAAAGCATGCAAGGGAAGTGCTACAGAAAGGAAATAAAGGATGGACACACACACACGATCACACACACTAAATACAGATTAAAAAAAGCACAGTTGTAAAAAACAGGCACTCGGAACTACACATGCAGTATGTCAGTATAACATAAAAAAGGAAACCATAACCATGACATATATAGTACAGCCTAAAAACAGCACACTGAATACATGTTTTCTTCCCATATGGTATGTCTGCAGTCACCAGATGAAATCCCAGTAGATAACTCTGCAGGCTTATTGCATAACAGGAACTGATTTGTTGATGAAAGCCAAGAAAGATTAAACAGAGATTTTCAGGGTCAACCCACTTTACATCCATTCAGATTTGTTGTCATTTCAAATGCTTTCTTTGCAGATGTACAGCAAACAGCTATGGCTAAGCTTTAAGGAATGGTAAGGAATTAGACCAGTCAGTATCCTCCTACATTCAGGTCTTGAAGTACTCTCATATTTCCACTGAAATTGCAGGATTAAAACTGCAAGTCTGTAGATAGTAGATGAGTCTAAACAATTAACAAGAAGATATCTGTTATGAACATCCAACCCCCTAGCTAGCAAGATATATGGAATATCTTTTTCTCTAAAGGAAATTATTAAGCTTTTTGGAAAAGATTTGCAATAAGTTAAGTATATATGTCATCCTGATTCTAGTCCTGAAATGCATGAAAGAATATTTTAATGTCTGAAAGGTAAAAATTTGTATTTATTTAAACATACGATGGAACTGAAGTCATTGATGTAGTCTGTGCAAAACTGGTATCTGCTTTTGCGTATGAAGCTGGGCAAAAATGCTTCTGTGAGTCATATAGCCTACAAAACTTTCTATTTCAAAGCAGCTGAAATGGATTTCTGAATAGTTTCAGCTATAAAAAAGCTATAGAAAGTCTTGGTTAATTTTGAAGTTACTCATATCATATCTTGGTTCTTGATTCACATAAAGAGGAGAAATTACTGACAGTACAACAGTCTAAAATATATACACATAAAACAGGAATATATATGCATGGTATCTTTACACACATATATAAAAACAGATTGCAAGGTTAGAGTTCTGATGATATATACATATGACACATCTATACATGTATATATAAATTAAACATCACAAAACTGTTAGATGCTGTAAATGCCATATGCATATATATTCAAAACACTGAGAGCCTATTAAAATATATTTCTCGGCTTTCTATCATAATTCTTATAGGGGTCTGTAGGAAAGTATCTTTTCAATAGGAAAAGATCTGTCCTCCCACATGCATTATACACTTAACCACAATGTCTGAGAAATTGCTGATTCAGATCCTACAAAGAGTGCATGTTCTGTTTCATGCTGTGGGGTGCTGCAAGATGTGCCTCTGAGAATTTGAACTATTTTAAGCTGCTTACAACCATTCTTTTAGAAAGTCTTATAGAAAAACCTCTGGCAGTCCTGACCTGGACTATATCCAGTCAAGCAACTGAAAGGCAACGGGATATATTAGGAATTTGTCTCTTGAGATATGCTAGATTCATATCTGTCTTTCGGAAACAGTGTCTGAAATCCTTATCTGGAAAAAGGCCCTCCATTTCATGGACACTCTGCCTGATCAACATGATCTTCACAGCCTCCTCCCAACTGTTAAATGAAAAGCTTTCATTAAAAAATTTATGCTGCTAATATGAAATACTAAGCAATTGCTTGAGGAAGTTTCAATTAATTCATTAGTAATTTCAGTAAAGCTTTCAGGTATGCATTAAAAAGGACTGGAATACGCCATTATAAAAATTCAATGCATGTACTGGCACTTACTGTAGAAAGGGGATGACAGTTTCAGAAGATTGTACCAAGTTTTTATTTTAATAAGATATCTACATAACTAATTTTGAGGAATGGAGATAGGTACATATAGATAGATATAGATGGACGAATAGATAGATAGATAGATAGATAGATAGATAGATAGATAGATAGATAGATAGATGGAAAGATAGATAGATAGATATGATTGCATTGTGTTTCATATTATTTGAGTCACAGTCTCCACAAGATTTCACAAGAGCAATTTGTAGTAAAAGTAGGTTATACTCCTTCCATATCAGCTACTGCAGGATGTCATAAGACAGAGCTAACTTCGTGGTGTAACAGTCTTGAATTGTACTCTTGTCTTTAGCATCTAAATGCACTGCAGTCTTTATCAAGCTCTCTGAAATTTAACCACATATTAGATATGTTTGTGATGCTTACAAACCACTGGGTAGATATGAAAACTCTAGCGTTATTGAACTTCCTTGTCTGTTCAAAGAGCAGTAATAAAGGGAAAGTTTTGAAATATATCACCCAGAAGAGGCATCAGAATATTTTGTTATTGAAAAATGGAAGAGTTCATTAAAAAAAAATTATATTTTCTATCCTCAATCTTTCATTTAGCTTTTAAGATTACTTATCTTCTTGGATAATTTTTAATCCTCCGAAATATTACATGTGGGGGGAAAAAAAATATGATCTATGTGAAGATATTATGGCTTTACAGCTTTGATACTGAAAATAATTCCCATGGCCCACCTTATATTTTATAGCATTCATTTGCTTTACAAGCAATTTTGTTATGTCAAGGCTCCCTTGCACTGAGGGGAAGCTGTACACTTCACAGTGAAAACAGACAGATAACATTTCCTCCTTGCTCCTCTCTACAGTCATTGCAGAGATACAATTTTAAAAATGTAACATCATTTTTTTTAACAGATAAATTCATCGAATCATTAGGTTGGAAAAGACCTCTAAGGTCACTGAGTTTAACCATTAACCCAGCACTAGTTCCCCTCTAAAATCATAGCTGTAAGTGTCACAACCACACATCTTTGAGCACTTCCAGTGGTGTGACCCTAATGCTTCCCTGGGAATCCAATTCCAGTGCTTAGCCAGCCTTCCAATGAAGAAATTCTTCCAGATGTTCAACTCGAATCTTCTCTGGTGCAGTTTGAGGACAGTGCCCCTGTCCTGTCTCTGGTTGCCTGGGAAAAAGGCTGGCCCCCACCTGGCTGCACACTCCTTCAGGCAGCTGTAGAGAGTGTAAGGTTCGCCCTGAGCCTCTTTTTCTCCAGGCTGAACACACCCACCTCACTCAGCCTCCCCTCACAGGACTTGTGCTCCAGACCCGTCACCAGCTCTGTTGCCCTTCTCTGAACATGCTCCAGCACTTCAATGTCCTTCTTGAATTGGGGGGCTCAGAACTGGACACAGAACTCAAGGTACAGCCTGACCAGTGCTGAGTACCGGGGAGCAATCACTGCCCTCGTCCACACTACTGCTTGTACAAGCCAGGATGCCACTGGCCTACATGTAAACTCCTAGACAAAATCCATGCAGTTATACTTGAATTGAAGAAAATCCTTGGAACACAGCTGGTGTGAAATGTCTGTTGTCCCAAACCAGTTTAAAACTATTTTCGTTCTGTGTTTATTTTTAAATGTCCGCTCCAAATTTTTATCAATCAAAACAACTCTTGTCTCTTTGCAAAGCAGAAAGAAATTTTGACCCAGTGCAGTGTAGGAGCAGAAGAGAACTGGAAACGGAAATAAAGGTCAGGGTATCAGTTTTGAAGACTCTAGTGAAATTAGAGTAGATAAAAAATAATAACCCTCTACGAGATCTTTGAGTGTCTGTCTTCAAAATAACTCAAATCACTTACAGAAACCATCTAGAGAAGTTCTAGAGAAATTCTAGAGACCTCAGCTATTCAGAACTAGCTAGGCAGCTGATCAGTATGTGAATGAAGTGACTGATATCTTCTATCATGTACTGAAGAAAGGTACTCTTAAATATCTGTCACTCTTAATTATTTATATCAATGTAGAATTCAAATTAGAAGTTCCCATTAGAAATACTAAAGAACATCCACCTGAATGATGTTATGGTACATTAGTCAGCTTAAGCAATACTCTTTTCTGAAGCATGTTTAGCTTTCTCAAGCATCTTCTATTTAATGGTGGGTTTTTTTGGTTCTTCCTTGTTAGCCAAATAGCAGCACTAAAAAAATAAGTAAAATATATTATTAAATAAATAAATAAATACATAAATAATAACTAAAACTGCTGTGTTGCATCATACAAAAATTTTATTTAGCTTAGAATGCTAAAATTTATTTATTGTCTTTCATGAGGAGTGCCGCTTATCTAGCCTCTTACAGTCAAGAAAGCACTAATTTAATTTTTTATCTCAATGGCAAAGGTATGAAGGATCCTTCTGCAAATAAAGAAATATTTTGACTAGTTTTGAAAAAGAATTGGTCTGGAGATCACAGAGCTGACTGTGATTTATTTGCTGTAGACATCCCAGGACAGCTAGGAAGCACATGAAAAGCAGCACGTAGGAAGTCCAGCCACTCCAAACACTGAGTCATTCTCATGGTGGGCCCAACTTAAATTTCTTAAATACAGTTTACATTCTCCAGCATTACCAGTAAATAAAGCTCATTAAAATGAAGGGAACATTAATATAGGGTGGAATTTACCGAAGGGAATAATTAATAGGCACTCTGAAATTACATGATGAAGCTGACTAATGCAGACTAAATTTCAAGAGTCTTTTGCAATAATAGGCACTGTAAGTGTCTTTTACTATGGACAGTTCTAGGAGAGCAAACAAACCTCTTGATGACACTAATTTTTCAATTTCAAGACTAGAACAATAGCATCTAGTTGCTCTTCCTGCACTCTTGGCATAGCTAACAATACCATAGCTGTTTAAATTTGGACAGATGCAATGCAAGAGGAGCTCTGGCAACACCTCAGCTGACAGAGCAGCCACCACATCCATCCACTCCTTTTTAGTTAGCTTGTAACAGCAAAATGTATGTGCCGTACTCAGCTGAATCCTGCTCGACCAAATGCCTGAAGGCACTTAGATAAGAGTAAGTTCAGGTGCCTCACACCTGAGCTTATACTTCAGTCAGTTTTACAACAGAACTACATGCTCCTCTTTGATGGAGTCAGTTGCCTTTGCTCTGACCAGCCGGCTCCAGAAACTGCACTCTAGTAGTAAACCCCTGTCTGCAAGACTTGTGGCTTTGCCTAAATACCAAGGACCAAAATTTGCATTTACTTCCCATGTATTTATTGGAATGAAACACATTATGCACAGGTGGCATGCATTTTCTGTCTGATACAAGATGAAGGGAGAGGACAGCACAGAAACAGAAATAATTAATTTTACCAGATCTTTCAATATTTCAGCATTGGGGTTTTCCTACTATTAACACAGCATTAAACCACATGCTAATACATCAAAAAAAACCAACAATGTATCAGAAGTGTTAGGTATATATTAATAAATACAGACACATTTTAAGTGCCAAGGTTGGGGTAAGAACATATGCATACCAAGAGTGTATTGTAGACCACAGAAAAGACTGACAAGGTGGCTCTTTATTTTTCCTGTGATACATAAAAAATGCCAGTATGCTGTTCTCAGAAAACAACCCCAGAAACTAAATCCCAACCCACAACTGAAACCAGAAAGACAAGGAGAGAGCCTGGACCTTTCTCTTCACTCAAAACAAAATTAAGGGTCAAATTCAGAAGGAAACAAACTTTAAATATGAGTAAGAAAAGAGATAAATCCACCTATCCTTCATCTCAGTTTTTCGTGACAATTTGCACATATAATATGCAATGAGAAATACAAAAAGCAAACCTTTAATAATATTCCAACACTTGTAAGTAACTAACTCATGATCTCCATGATGTCTACTAAAGAAAGGGTTTTCCTCTAGTGCCTGTTTGGCACAGAAATATGCTCCTTTCAGGTGCACAAAAGACTTTTTACACTGCTCTTAATCTTGTGCCTATGTTTCTAAATATACACATGGTTTACTTGAAGTAAAACTAGCAGCTACAAGGATTCTGTATTTCTTAATATTCAGCAGCTCCAGAGAGTCTCAGTTCCTTATCTATCTAATTTTTCCGAGGCCCCAGATATATAAGACAAAGTTTGAATTCAGACATCGTCATCTTTGCTTGTTTGCTGTTTCTGAATGAAAGTCACTCTTTAGTTCCCATCTCCTCTTTTCTCAAGAAAGCCTGATTGGGTGCTTAAAAATTTCATATTCAAACAGGGTTACAAAAACAGCACTAGAGTCTTTGACAAAGAACCATTTTCACAGTATGAAATACCAGAAAATGGTCCCAAGACAACAAAACTCTTCATAGTGACTTAATTGATAACTCAGTGGAATTAATAAAAATGAAATTATTTTATCCTGCTCCTTTCCTACTAGTAGTATTTGGTTACATTTTTTGCAAACTGTTAATGTGTCCTCCTGTATAACAGCAAAATTACTTAAAAAGGAGAAAGAAGACAATTATGATAGGCAATTTCCTTAGCTAAACAATAGTATAAAATTCTAATGGCTCCAAGACATTTTGCTCTAAGGCAGTGATGTGCAAAGAGGTCGGAGATCAGACAGCCACAGAAGCTGAACTGAGTACCACTGCAGATCTTCTGGTCCTGGTGCAGTGGAAGCCATGGGAGATAAACTCAAGGCAGGAACAGAAGTGAAGATCCATGTCTGGTCACTCTGGCCCTCTGACACTGACCACTGACCAGGAAAGAGACAACAAGGGCATTACTAGAGTAAGAATAATAATCAGAAAGTTGTGTTTCTAGAGGGGACTGGGACAAAGAGGGCTGAGTGGGAAATTCTGTATGAATGTATTGACCTATAAACACTGGTAAATTTGTATAACAAATTGGCTTTGCTTTGCTGACATAAGTGAAGTCCACGTCAGCCGGTCCTTGCAGTCTTGGTTTATAAACAACGTTGGTAAATTCACAGTTATAATAACATGATCCACTAAAACATCTTCTCCAGACGAGAATGCAGACAGAATGCTGGGTATTCAAGGAAGAGTCACATTCTGTACAGGAAGAGAAAATTCTGTGTAAATCTGAGGAATACAGACAGTCGCTACCTTTAGCTGTGTTTCAAGGGTGATCATAGTGGTATACACTGAATTGTGCCAGCTGCTTTATGGAATTGTTTACTCCATTAATGTTCCCAATTGATATTATTTAATCTCATCTTCAGTAAATGAGTGTCCTGCTAAACATATTATACTTGAATTGCAAGATAGTAGTGTTTTCTCTGGATTGACTCTCTTTTCACTTGGTTTAGGAATTTTAATTAAGCATGCAGTTACCCAGTCCAGTACTCAGTGCATGGCAATCTCTTCCAAAAACTATGATAGTCTCCTAGACATAAACAGATAGATGACTGAACTGGTGCTTCTGAGCATCTTCACAAAATGCTATGTGAGCTGATTCATCACTTAAGCCCTAATGTTTGAAGACAAACATTGGTAGTTCAGTGTCCAAAGAGTTCAACTCTCCCAGCTATAAATTGTCTCCAGAATATCACATAAAAGAACAGCCGCAGCTGAATATGGTTTCAAGCAACATTCATTTAAGAAACTTAGGTATAAGACAAATCCACTAAGAAAACTCTAATCAGAATCACTCACAGAGAAATATATAAGAAGAGCCATCTACAAAAGACTAGAAAAGGAGATACTAGTACTATATAATCTTTATACTGTGTGAAAAACCTTACTGCAATGTTTTATTCTTATGAGACCAATGGCAGCTTCTCTTGGTTATACACTGAAGCTGGTGATTCCTTGACTTAAATACTGGCCTAAGCAAAATAAAAACTCTAGAACATTCCTTTCTTGGTGAGATAAAAATAAGTTAATTGGTTTATAATTTTTATTTTTGTATCAGGAAAAATGTAAAATCAGTCCAAAAGTACATTAAAAATTTTGAAATTATGCTCTTCAGAGAATATACCACTACCAGATAAAGGCAGTATCAGAAATGTGCTGCATCTGAATATTTCTATCTACCCCTTGCTTGTTTGCTAAGAGATTCAGGTAAGCCTACATTTGGTGAAATGAGGATTTGTTCCTGTAATTAAAGCACTGAAGTGGAAGAACTGTCTCTACCACAGAATCAGTGTATAGCTTTAGGCAAGACTGCTTTTCAGTCTCTCTTGTAAAACTGGGGTAGCATATCTCTTATCCAGTCATTTCAATCAGCAACTGTTAATGTACATTTGTTTGTTGCTTAATACATAAAGTGTGTTTCTAAAGTGCCATTACTCCGCAGCTTAATAAAATTTAATGGTAGCTTCTCTAAAAGGCCCCAAACTCCATCCTGACAACAAAGGCAAAGGGAAAGCTTCCTTTTATATGCAGTCATTATGGTTAATTACAGTATAGCCTGCATTGCTAAAGAAACAATTCCACCAGGAGAAAAATTCATCTCGGTGCTGATGATGCCACCTGCTTAACTATTAAACCTCAAGTGCCAGCTTTTGTTCCACAAGCCTACCACGGAGACCTTCCTCTGGGGCAAAGCACCAGTGTGTGATGTGACAGATTTTGTCTGACTGGAGGGCAAGCAGGACATGCCCATAGGCTAAACCTTGGTCAAGCCTATTTCCATTTCATTAAAGATGCATGCTGAACTGATCCAAATTGTTTCAATACACTGGAATCTATGATATTTTCACAAATTGAAATGTTTCAGCTTGCTGGTAAGCTCTGGATTAAAAGGTCAGAATATTAAGGAGTTTCATGATCTAGAAATAACAGGATTTGACGTGCTGTTCTAACAAAGCTACAATTCTCTTCTTCCACCATGATGCATGTAATTCCATTCTGTCCTATTTCCCAGAACTGGAGGTAAACAAAACCACATCAGAATGATACTTTCAGAGGGCAGGATGCTTTCAGCAGCATTAACAGCAAGCTTTTATACAGTTCAGACTTCTGAACCATGCAATTTTTCTGGACATTCAGTGTGGTTTATTTTTAAATCTTCTTGATCATGGAAAGCTGTATTGTCCTTTCCTCTTTCATGACAAATCAAGATTCCTCATCCTCACTTTGATGGCTTTTAACCTAATACTAACTTCTACTCTTGACAATAGTGCATTACAGTAATTGAAAATGCAAAACAGGAGTACATTAGTTGCAAAAGCAGAGAACTGAGGTTCTCAGTTCTGTAATTACAACCGAACTGAATACAGTTGCTTCATAGATTTTTAAGCATTTCTGATTTTGTTCTCATCATTGAATAACATGGACATCTATGAAAAGAATAATAGCAGGAAAAAAAATAGAGCATTCAAATCTCAGCAAGATGCAATTCAATTGAAATATGCCAAAACTTTGGAAAATCACACATCATTCTATATTTATCAGTGCAAAAATACCTGAAATTCATTTTATGTCTAATCAGCTTCACTTTTTGCTCTTGTTGCATCCATTATATACTTAAGGAAAGTAACGTTGTTTTCTTGAATTAAGTTATAAGCCTTGACACACAAGTTTCTTTCTTGTATTTGATCAATTCATCATGTTTCGGGACATATTTTTTGCATAATTTAATATGTAAAGACTACATTAGGAAAAAAACTTAAGACACTAACTAAACCAAAACACTTTGTAACTCTTACCTAACAACAAAAATAATTAGATGTCTTTAGGAAAGCGTAAGAAAAAGGTTCATTTGCTCTGTAGTGGATGTGCAATTTCCATCATATGTCTTTCATCTGCCATCCAGTCTGCCAGATCTTTCAGAAATTTGGTATATGACTTTCTTGAGCGAAAAGAAGCAGTGGAGACAAGCACATGCTTTAATATTAACAGGTTTTTTATGGTTTTTATATTCAGATTGTGTTTTATTTGATATATAATAGGTTGAAGACATTAACTACAAAGGCAGAATTTCTAGTGTACCTGGACTAAAAAACATAAAGGAACACTAAATATTTAGTTGCCATGTTTGACTAAAAGTATACATTTTCTTTTTCATTAATATACAAGAAAAATTCACTGTCAAATAATTTTTTTCAATATCAGTTGACAAAAGGCATTGAAGAGCTTATTTACATGTCCATATGCCACAGAGATAAAGGGAAGACGTAGTTATTTATCTGCCATTCCTATTCTCAATTTCACATTTGTGAATTTCTGATCAGAAGGACCCATAGCAGCTCAGACCAAAGTCCACCCCTTCCATCACAGTCTCCAATACTGGCAAGGGCAGATGGTGATCAGCAGGCAAATGCTGACACTGCCCCTGAATACTCACATCTATTTGCTATGATCTCCAGCCCAGGGATGCTGCAAGCTATAAATAGTGTCTTTGTGTTCAACAGCTCTGGCTACAGTTTTCTTCTTTGTGCAGGAGCCTCTTTGTGAGTGTGGATAATTGTGTTAATCTGGTAAAGCCATACATATCAATAGACTGAAATATCATGGACAGTTCATGTCTCCACTATAAGGTAGGTAAGGGAGAGGAAAAAAAACAACTTTTTCTTCAGGTTTGAATTTAGTCATCATTCATATTGTTTGAAGAGATAAGCATCTTCTCTGTGAGAAGATATAAGGGTATTTTGAAACCTGAAAAGTGGTAAGATGTTCAGCTTCTGGAAGGTAAAAGTAATATGGGTGGAGGATCTACAATAAATATTTTCAACAAATAGAACACATTTATTGTGGATTACTACAGAAAATCTTACACAATTACCACTGCATGCATAAAAAGGATGTAGAAAAACTTCAATACCAAAAAACATCAACTTCTTAAGCCCCATAACCAAGTTCCTGACATACAAAACCAGGAAAAATCTTGAAACCAAGTGATAATTTTTTCATCTGATACTGAAATGAAAAACAGCAAGACCAGGTATTGCTACTTCAATCTTGTAGATCTGACATTTATTTTGTAGACAATTGTAAATCCCCAGCAGTCTGGTCAAAACACAAGCCTTGATCCTGTGCTAATACAAAAACTGGATGTGAAACATTAGAGAAAATTATCCATTAGAGATGATTTCATTGGATGAGTGTGTTTGCTTGTATTTATTTAGGTCTTGACAGAACTTTTAATAACTGGATTAATCTGGGCTTTAACTCTGAGCTACTTCTATTTGTCAGTGTATGTTTAGAGGTGGTAATTTACTCTGTTTTTCCAACTAACGTACTCCTGTTTTGCATTTTCAATTACCATAATGCATAATTGTCAAGAGTAGAAGCCAGTATTAGGTTAAAAGCTGTCAAAATGAGGAAGGGCAAGTAACTTTAAACTCTGTACTCTATCACTGGGGAAGTTAAAGAGTTCTCTGCTTCTGCCTGTTGGTAAAAGTAGTCCCCAAAACTCATCCATGGAGCTAGTCTGCCTGCGTGCTCATCTACACAAATGCTTAGGAAGAGAAAAAACTTCATAATTTGCTGTGATACAGTTGCTGCAGATTTTTACAGTCAAGAGAAGACCACATAAAGTACTGTGCACTGTCAATCCAACACTCTCTGTTTTCTCACACATTGACACCAATGCATGTGTCCTCTATTAATGCTGCTAAAAGTCACAGACCTTTAATTTTCTAAGACCTTCAAAACACAAACATGCACGATGAGACAGCAAGTTCAGTTAAAGGCAAAAAAAAAACCACATTAAACTAGCAAGCAGTACCAAATTTCTGAGATTTAAAATGGAGATTACCCACTCAGTTGGACTGCTGGTTCTTACAGCTTGAATTTCTTGTATGTTTTCAGTGAATTGTTGATGTTCTGTTTTCTGCAATTGACAGTGGTGTTTTTTGTTACAGCCTCCAGGTTTGCTGTTTTCTTGGAAATCTGTCTTTGCCAAGTGTGTCACTGAATCTTACTTTTTTATTAAAATATATTTAGGTTGTTCTTACCTTTCAATTTGTTCTCCATTTTCCTCACACCTTTTCAAGCTTTTTCATGTTATTAAAATGCTTCTTCTGCATTTTGACCTTGCATATTTCTCATCCCACATCTTCTTTCATTTTTTTCAAGAGGTATTCACTTGTTTGTCTTTCAATTTTCTTTGTCACTGAAATATTTTGTTTTCTTTTTGCTAATCATTAATACTTCTGTACAATTTTAAACCTTTGTTCAAAATTAAATACTCTCTGAAGTACAAAGCAGACAAACAAAATCAGTCTGGGGTTTTTAAACCATTATCAGGTTTTGACTTCTATGACAATACCGAAAAGTTTTAGTGTTCCTCCATCAAATCAAGGACAAAATCAGCAATCGTATTTTCCAGTAGATTCTCAAGCTACACAGTTCACATAGAAATTCCAAGCATTTTGTCCACCTCTTCCTGTGTAAGTCATTGCTAGTTTTCTGCTAAAACATCGTCATGCAGTTTCTAATGAATTGCCATTCCATTATAGAAATATTATATGGTTTGAAGAACTTCTAATAAATGTAGCAGCAACAAGTAACAAGATTGTTATAGTGGGATACTATTCAGCGTTCTGGATAAAGCAGAGAAATATAAGCAAAACATATTTAGGAAAATATGAGGGTCAGTATTATTATATAAGTACTGTTTTTCTATTTGTGGAGCATACCTGCATACCTTGCTTCCACTGCCTAGAATATAACCTGTGTTTCAGTGACCAATTCTTTTCCCAGTCCACTTTGGTCATACTGGTAATAATTAACATATTTTCTAGCAGGCAGCTGACTTTTGACATAAAACCTTTCACTTTCCCAGTGGTTTCTGGGAAGATCAGGGAAGGGTCATTAAATGGCCAGAAGAAAAGTGTGTACAGCCCTTTATCACTTTTAGGCATATTGAAATCCCACAAACTACTATATCTTTCTATCATATGACTTTTAATTACGTCTTGATTTGTTAATCAAATCCCAGATAGAATGAAAAATGCTTTTGAACTACTATGCTGCACAGGTATTGTGTATTATTTTGCTAAGGCAATCCCTGCAACAAAAGCTTGTGTCTCAACAATTTAAGTGTTGGTTTCTAAGGAATCTCAGATGACCAGACCTTGAACTTAAACTGACCTTTGTGTAAAAGTTCTGTGTAATATGTGAAGTATGTAACATTCCGGTAGTATTTAAGTGGCCATCAAAGAGCTTGTGGATATTTAGTTTCCCCTAAGCAGTCTGATTTTTTTAAAAACTCCACAAAGACAAGAAAGTTCATTTTGCAATGGGTAGAGTGACTGGGTTGCCAGTGTCTTCCAGTTTTAGAACAGAGACTGCATAATAGGAACATGAAGGTTTTATTTCTGGCCAAGTTTCAACATATGTAATTGAGCATTAAAGAGCTTTTCCAAGAGATTTTCTGCTAACAATAGGAGTTTTATTTCCATGCCAAAAATGGCTTTTCTTTAATGAAGGTTGCATGATGTAGTGCAGAGAATGCATGGAAACTAATCAAAGGAGGGTACTTTGAAAGATATCAGATGAAAAGACCTGGAAGCACCTTTGGGAGAGGAAGCACTCTAAATAGATATTCAGCTGTTCAACAGACAGTTCGAACAGGATGAAAAAGGAGCACAGCAGAGCTCCTCATCCTGCCTGTTAGACCCAACTATATAATTGCTTATGTTGTTCACAGTCTGCTCACCTAACAAAGACAGTGAAAGATTTTCATAGACAAAATACTAACTGCCAAAAAACATGCTGAAACCGCCCATATACAGAGCTACTTATTGAGATATTTAGCCATAACATGCTACTGACATGAACATATAAATCATGATTGTAGGCTTTTTTCCTCCCCTTTTCTGGAAAATATTCAGAATCCCCTTGTAATGCCAAAGAAACAAATAATTCACTGTGTCTATCAAAACATTTTAGCCAGTTGTATGTACTAAAGCTTATCTGAAGAAATTTCACACTGGGATTGGATAAGGCTTTGTACCTGACCTGTGAAAAGCCACTGTTGGTGAACTGAAGGCAACTTTCTCTATTATGCTGTAAATCAAGCTGATAAAGGTTTTATCAGTTAGTTTACTTCTTAAATTGCAGCCAGGCCTAGAGGCAATAACTGAACTGGGTGTTGCATAAATTTATATAAGAAAAGGATATTTGTCCAAACACTGAATTAAATGGGGAAAAACCCCGTGTATTTCTGAGAATTCAGGCAATTTTTTTTTTCTGGTTTCTTGTAGGGGCTCAATCAGTTTAAAATATGCATAATTCATGACCTTATTTAAAAGATATTCTGTACGTCTTAGAGAAGTGAATATCTACGCCAATCTAAATAAGTGTATTTCAGGTCAAGTAGTAAAAGATTCTTACACTGCCACTTCACCACTTCAGATCTGTTCTTTATCCTCAGCCAAGATACAGACAATTTATTTACAAGAATTATTTATCTGCCAGGTTGCAAAGAAAGTAAAAAATAAATTCACACACACTGAACCTCAGATAAATCATGCTCTAAAAATACTATTGGTGTAGCTTGAATAACAAATGTATGATATTTAGTTGTTTGACAACTGATGGGACAAACACTAAGGAAAAAAATCTACTCATTTATTTAATATTCATCTGTATTCCTCATGGATCAATTTAAAGGTCTGAAACTACAAAAATAGTGACAGCAATGCTCATTCATTCTAGCAAGGAAATGACTTCTGAGGACCTTGAATTCTGTTTTATATTCGTGGAGTTTAAGAGCACTTATGCCACTCTTATTTAGGGTGGCTGCTGAAAACAAAATGAGTTTTGACAGGTAGGACAAATGTTATAGTGTCTGCATGACATTTAGTTTGATTATGAAATGAGTGTCTGAGAATTAAGGATCAGCACCACAGCTCTACATATCTGTGGAGAAGAGTACAGGACACTAAAAATACAAACATTGAGCTGACTCCAGTCGTTGCATGCTGGTTTGGAGAAACATTGAACATGGCATATGCTGGATCAGTAAGACACACCTAAGGTCTAATATAATAATGCCTTGGATTTCAGAGCTCTCAAGCAGCATCGCATAAATGGGGAACATCACAGTGACAATTTAAGTCACTTTGTGAGGGGACTTCATATATAAGAAAACAATGAGAAAAGAGAAGAAACTGGTATTTTTTAACATCAGTAATTGGGAATATTATCTGACTTGAAAAACCAATAGTCAAACTGCTAAGATGAATCAACTGAGCCAATGTAAAGGCATTTGTCTTTTTTTAAAAAATTGGAAAACTCACAAAATTTGTTGGCTTATGAAATCTGGTAAATGTTGGTTTGTATTTTACATTATTTGTCCATAAAGTAAGAGATTTATACTAAACCAGAAACTTCTTTGCTTAACTACTGCCTCTAGAACATGCATATTGTCATTAAAAGCACGGAATTCACGAGTTGGTTAGACACATGCTTCTGATTCAAACCATTTTTCTCCATTCAATAGACCTGGTTTGGGCTCTGAGTCTACCACACTGTGCTGGCGTCACACAGAGCTGGAATGGCAAAAGCTTTCTATCCAAAAGCTTTCTATCCATCTATCTATCTATTGTTAGCAAAAAAGTTATAATTTTACTGATGACAACTTCGTACTAAAAATCAGGTTTTTAGGTACTCCTATTTGATGGACCCTCACATCAACCATGATTTCCTATGTCCATCAAATGCCCAGAGTCAGTTCTTGTGTATAGTTTCATTTGGCGAGAAGGTGGTAAATGAGACCAGAAATCACTCACATTTGCAGGAGAACATGATGCTATTAGTAAAACAGAAGAAACAAAATTGAGTCATTAGATTCAGGAGAGATGAATGCTACCCTGCCAAACACTATGCCAATCTCTTCGCCAGTGCCAGATGGTCTCCTTAGGAGGCTGTTCAATAGTCTCAGAAATCTCTGAGATTGCTGTCAATCACGCCAAATTTTAATTTGCACTTTCATCCTGCTATTTTTTGGTAGAGTTTTATGCTCATATACTCTCTGGAGGTTTTTTTTTAATCCCTTCTGAGCATCTAACTTCATGCATCATAAATCATCTGGTTTCAACATCCAGCCTGATTCTAGACAGTGTTCACATTACATTGTACTATTTCAGAAAGGGATACAATTAAATCACACGTTCAGGTAAGGAGTTCAGCTATTTTTGACAGAGCAAAGTTAATCTTTTTCTTCCAATAGCACTTAGAATCAGCAAGTCAGCCTGCAGAACCCTAAATTAGCTCTGACATCCCAATGCTTTCATATTTAAAAAATGGGCTGAGAATAAGATTGATCACTGATTTTGCAATGTAACAGCTGTGTAAATTATGTGTCTCGCATTTATTTAATGTATTAGAAAGTCTGCTGTACTTTATCAAGACTGCTAATGAACCTAGCTGTATATCAGGAATCTAGAATATTTAACAGCTGTCGAGTTTAAAACTAAGCCACAGTTTGCTTTTTTGTCCCTTTTTGTTATGATCCTTTATGACTATTTTTTTTGCAATGTGTATATGAAAAATCTGTCATACGCAATGTGTTAGTCACATTTTTTTTTTTCCCTTCCCAGAAGAGTTCTTTGTTGTAAGACTTTCGGTATCATCTTTATTTTTTTCAGATGACATAGTTTTCTTGCACTAAATGTAACAGAAAGCAGAGCAGCATGAGTATAATTCAGTGTATTTTTAGAGGCACTCAGTGGAAAGGAAGGTGTTTTAAAGAATGCAATCCAAGGACACAAATTTAAGTACTGCTGAGTGGTGACCCAGTCTGTAAGATAAACAATGAATACATTAGGAATCATATGACTGCAACATATACAACTGAAAAAAATGAACCAGAACTCATCTGTATGTCCAAAATTTGTAAAAGACTAGCTCAGGTATTGAGTTTCAGGCTTTTCTCCATTTCAGATGCTCTGTGGAAGCATTGATTCATTTCATTTCATTGCAAATGAGGCATTTCATTGCTTCATTTCAAAGCATTGCTTCATTGATTCATGAAGCATTTACTTCTTATCAGAGTTAATATTATCTGAATATCTCTCTCCAGTTATTGGTGTTCTACCATCAGCATGAAGCAGAACTGTATCAGGACTCAGGTAAGGCTGCCACGTCCCTACATGCATTTGCACACATGCTGGTTATTAAATACTTCATACTTCCACAAAATCTGAAGGAAAAAGTCAAGTTTAAGGTTAGCTTGAAAGTTTCATTAGCCAATACTTTGTTTGCAAGAGATAGAGAAATTAATACCATTGAGAAACAGGGATTATCTTTTTCATTGGGGCAGGCAGGAAATTTAGAGAAATACAACAGGTGGTTCCATGAAATTTCCTTTGCCATGCATGAGCATGCACAACAAACACTTTGAGAGATATCATTTCTATGCTTCATTTTTTGACACATAGTAATCTGTCCTGACTCCAAAAATTTCTGCAGAAAGTCAGATAGAGAGCAGAATTTCCTTGCTTGCATCTTTGTACATGATATCTGTACAACATATCCTTGACAGCATACTTACAAGGAATTATTTTCAATTCAAAATGCACATGTCCATAACACCTTCCTTTATTGAGAACTACAGCCAAGAAAAGTTGGTATTATCGAAAATTTCAGATTAGTGTCTGTTCTTTTGATTAATGGTTGCTTCTATTGTGACTCATAATAAAATAAGACAAAATTCCTCGTAATATTACTTGTATTTTGTACAAATACAAAATCATACTTTTCTTAGAAAAGCATCAATAATTTTTCTTATAAATTACATAAAGCAACAGTTTGGGTGGTTGTGACTGCAAGTGTACACACAACATTTACATTGAAGTAAAGGTAGCATAAAACAAATTGAATCAATCCATTAGAAGGCAGAAATTTACCTTCTTTGTGAACAAACACCCCACTAAAAAAATATCACAGTTTTGCCTTATGATGGAGAAAAGGGTCAATAAAGAACTGAATTAGCCAAACTTTTTTAGCATAGAGCTGGAACATAAATCATGAAGAAAACTTTATCAAGTTTTAGGATTCTTTCCTCATTTTTAATAATTTTCTGGATAGTATAAATAGCACCTTGTTTTCACAAAGCAGAAAAGCTAAGACAGAGACACTGAAATTTTCAAAACGCTGCAACTGTTTAGATAAATTCTGAATTTGTGATTTGAACAGCTGTAGAGAAAAGTCACAAGGTGCACCAGCTAGGAGGTGCCTTCAGGTGAGAAAATCCTTGATCTATTACTTGTTTGCAAGGCAGTAACATCACTTTCATGAATAATTCATGTTGCATAATTGTCTTTCAGGTTTCTGTCAGAAATACTAATTACTTTGTTATTATAGTGCCAAAAGGGTAATTAAAAATTTATTACTGTAACAGTCAAATTTCCTCCAAAGCAATGGCTAAAGATCAAGTCAAGTTCTTGATTTCTTTTTTGTGCATTTAAACTGCAGAAATATAAACCAGCGAATGTCATGCAACTATATTTTGGACCTTTGTTTTCTGCAGAACTGCTGTGCTTAGTCACTTGGCTAAGAAAGGTGTTTTACCACTGAAGCCAAGGGAGGAAGGTAGCATTTCATTTGAACAGACAATAACAGACTCTGCTTTCAGAGGCATGTCTAGCATATAAAACCTCTGCTGAGACAATGGCACAATCCTTTCCAAGCTTATGAAAGTATCACTCAGTCACTCGATTAGCTGTCAGATGCAGTAACCAGTTCCTTAACAGTTTATGAACAGTAAATCAAATCACTAAGAACATTCAATGCTAATTTGGCAACTTCCCCTATTCCCTACCACTGGAAGACTGGGGAAAAAAAAGAAAAACAATAAAGGAAATGGGATAGTGCAAGACTCAGGTGTCACACAAGAATGCTTCATGTTATACATTTGCTTGTTCTAGGGTTCAAGAATTCAGAAAGATTGTTAGGATCACAATGGCTATGGGAGACAATGTGGAATAAGATTCAATAGTTGCAGTAATTTCTAAACAAATAACCTTTAATTTACTATTATTTTTTAGTAGACCACAGTTTTTGTTTTTGTAAAGTTACCTCAATATTTAATTTCATAAAGCTAAATGTAAAGCTTGAAATTAGATGCGGGGGGGAAACAAAAGAAGAGGAAAAATAATTAAACAAACCAGGTATAGGTCTTTTACTAAACCAGTAGCTTGTGATGTCTGTAGGAAAAGATCAGAAAAGTTAAGAAATATTCTTACTATACAGGAAGTATAGAAAGAGATTATGAAATCAAAAAAGCATACTGTTTAAAAACGTGATTGTTGTTGCTATATTTCAAAACAGATGGAATGTCTTTCACTTGCCTGGCATTTATTTAAGTATACATTATATCATCATAAATCTGCTGTCAGATAGGAAATTCATCCATAGAGGGCTTTTCACTGAGGACACCTTAGGTATAAAAAGGTATAAAACAACAGAAGTCAGAAGTCAGTTTACCATCAAGGATCTAAATCTCTCTTTGAAAGGATTCTCTAGAAATATACAGGATAAAATACCTGATTATAACAGAATCTACTTGAATATGTTTTCAAATTCTGCTTCTATTTTCAGTTATAAAATTCTGACACAGGTTCAAAGAATCCAAATAGAATTGTATTTTAATCTATTTTCTCCATTAATATTGATGCTGTCTCTCAGAATGCCAAAGTCAGATACTTGAGGTATATCCGAAGAATGTCTTACCTCCGACTGGCTTCAGCAGTACTGAAATATGTGAATGTTAAATAAAAAAAAATCAGTAATTAGGACTTGTTTAGTTTTAGGCTGAGATATTATTTTTGGTGTCTAAGACAAAAATAAAATTAAAATCCCATAGCAGAAAATTCTGGCTAGCAAGGGAAGTGAAACTAATACTACTAGCTCAGAACACTGAAATATAATCTGATGGATGAAAGACAATTAATTACCATCTATTGATGTGTTGCTGAGTACATCATAATAGCACATTAACATTTCTTAAATCCTTTCAATAACTTGTCCAAACAATATTCCTGGGAGACAGCATCTCACTGGGAAGAGAAATACATGATTAAGGAAAGCCATTACATTTCCATCTATTTTCAGAAGCACGACTACAGTCAGAGGCCTTGCTGTCAATGGTAATTTTAGTAGTCATTACTCATGGCCCTATAGCAAGGCAATACCAATACCTCTTTTCCCCAACACTTTCTATCTGCAGTATCAAAGAAAATACCAGAAGTATTTCCTGTGCAAGCCTGCATTTCCTCTCTTATTTCTACCCATGTGATGAGCATTACCGTCAGTATGCCGAGTTTCCACCACCTGTTTACAACAATACCACTGCTTTCTAAGTAGTTCTGAAAGAGATCAGCAAAGATGTCACTAGCTAAAACAAAGAAGCCACATTTTGCATGATAAGAGAGCACTGGATTTCAATTTTAAGAACTGCATTTGATATTTGATGTGGGCTATTTTAGTCTAATATATGAAATAATATTCACAGTTGAACACCAAGGAAGGAATTTTCTTCACTGGTAACTAAAAGACACAACAGGATGCGAATAAATACTTAACAAAAAAGGACACTATCACTTCAGTTGTATTGCTATCAGAAATACTTCCTTAGAGTATAGTTCAAAATTTTCCTTTGGTTTTGTTTTAGGTCTTTTGTTCACTGCAGTTCCTTTAATTTAAAGACTAGGAATTTTTTCCCTTATGCAGTATAGGAAGACATTGGAGAAATTCGTGGAGGACTGTCTCCTGTGAAACGGACCCCATACTGGAACAGAGGAAGAGTGTGAGGAGTTCTCCCCTAGAGGAAGAAGACAGCAGAGACAAGGTGTGATTGACTGCAACCCCCATCCCCATCCTCCTGTGCTGATGGAGGAGAGGACATAGAGAATCAGGAATAAAGATAAGCCGAGGAAGTAGGGATGTGTGAGAGGAAGGTGGTACCAAAAATGTTAATCCAATTTCTACTATAACTGTGAGCTTTTAGTAGAAAGATGCTGTGACTGGGAACTTCTAGCAGAGAAGACACTGTGTGGACCTTTAGCAGAGAAGCAAGGCATACAGAAATTCTCTCCAGGCAAAAATGTTGGAACATCTGGCTTAGGAATGCAGCTACAGCCAAAACAAGGACTGAGTTTTGGGACCTGGGGAACATGGGGAGGGGTTTTATGGTAATAAGAAAATTATAATATGCATGTATTGACTCTATATTAGCAACACACTTGTAGAAATTGGGGAGCATGTTAGGAGGAGTGATCCCCCGTGCTCTTGCAGGCTCCTGAATAAAGGATGCCTCTTTAACACAAGAAAAATGGTGTTAGGGGTCTAATTCTGATTTTCAAAGGTTTGGCCACAAAGGTGTTTTAATATTTGGCTTTGTTTCTTATTATCCTACTCTGATTTGGTTGACAATAAATTAAACTTCCTGAGTTTAAATTTCCAAAATTTAAGCCTGTTTTGCCCTTGATGGTAATTGGTGAGTGATTCCTTTCTGTCCCTCTCTTTACCCATGTGTCTTTCATTGCATTTTCTCTACCATGTAGAGCTGAGGAGGGGAGTGAGAGAGGAGGTTTGGTGGCTGGTGTCCAGCCAGGATCCACCCACCACAGGTAATAGGTGCCATAAAGAACAAAAACCAGGAGGAAGACACAGGCAAGAACAAGGTAAGAAAGAAAGAGTTTGGTATGCTTCATGGTTAATGAAGCCATCATCATCACCTTCATTAAATTTTGTTAGGCAAGTTCAAAGAGATGCAGTAGAAAAATGTATGAGTATAAAGGCAGGCAGAAAATAAAGAAAATAAAAATCCACAGAACATGCCAGAAGGATGAATGATCAAAAAAAAAATTAAACAGTGATTATTTATCTTCGCCAGTACTGCAACAGCCAGAAGTCTGACCTAGACATCTCAAAGCTAGCCACACGCTGCATGAGAAATAGCAGAGAAGACCCCTCAGGCTTCTCCTGTAAGAAAAAATTTGTCATATATATTTTATGCTTTGAGCAAAACCCACCATATCTTCCTTCCTTCAACAGCATGTCCAGAAGCAGACCAGTACATAGACACCCAAGGTGAGAGGGAGAGGAGAGGAGAGGAGAGGAGAG